>OY728132.1:1580897500-1581497500 GCA_963277665.1 Viscum album
CTGGGGCTATAAAGATGTTCTGTGATTTGAGGCATCGATATTGGTGGTTGAGGATGAGGTGGTAAATTGTGGATTTTTTATCGCAATGTCTCATGATGCACAATTGTCATGGGGTGTGGAAAAGGAAAATTATTGTTTTTATAGTATAGAAAAGAGGCTAACTAGGGTCGTCTCACTTAAGGAGATTATTAGTTTGTTCACCCACTTAATCTAAATAAACTATTTCATTCTATTGTTTTAAGTTTTAAAGGAAAACAATGATAATGTTTTTGGGTTTTTCATTACTTTTCTAATGACATGAAATATGGAAAAATAAACTAACATGACAATCTAAATAGAATGAGTTAAGAAGAAAGAACTTGGTTTTGGGGTTTGGTTTAAGGTTCAATAATTATTATCCTTTATATGTTCAAATTCAATTTGTTAATACAAACATTAAATCTCATGTTTGAATTATTTTTCTATATTTAGAAATTGTAGAATATCATTGAAGGCTTAAGCACTTTCAATTACACCACATCATTTAATCAAGGTTGAAGACACACCTTGGTTTAGGATGTGCCATATTCCAAGACCCATCTCTATTGAATCTCTTTCATCAATTTATTAGCTCAACTCCAATGTGTGAAGAACTGACCAATAGAGACAGGGGAAAGTGATTAAATAAAAGAATAGAGATGGATTGAGTTGCATGTAATTGGGGGAACTCCACATCGGGGGAATTCATCTCACCCATTAATGATACTCAAATCTACATAAAAACATAAAATTAAACTTTAAATAAAATTCAAGAACACATTGACCTCCCCCCAGGCCAAGCCTCAGGGTTAACCTCTTATTTTCGACAGTAAGAGATCACTTGGTGGAGTGGTGGAAGAGAAGAAGAAGAAATTAAATAAAAAAAGAAAATAATAATGAGAATAAAATGAAAATAATACGGGTGAGAAAAATAAATGAAAATGAAGAAATTAAAATAGAAGGGGGAAGAGATAGAGAGTGAGAGAGAGATAGATAAATAAAATAGAAAAGAATAAAAGAATAAAAATAAAATAGAAGAAGAAGAGGGATAAGAAAGAATAAGAATGTTATAATAATAATAATTAGAGAAGATGAATTATAAGAATAAGAGAGGGTAGATAAGGATTTTGGAAACAAAATTAAAAACATGCATGAATTAATTTATTTAATTAAATGAAGAATTAAAACTACAATTAAAAGAAAACAAAAACAATAGAAATAAAAAAAAAGAAAAAGAAAAAGAAAGAAAAAATACAGAAGATTAGTATCCTCCTTGGTGGGTTCTCTCCTTGGGACATAGAGAGATAGCCTTCATCATGGTCTAAATCCTCCTTATATAGTCTAATGGGGTGATATCCTTCAGTATTGAAAATCAAGATATTCCAAATCTCCCTTAAAGATCTATTCTAGATTCTGTGAACCAAAATTTTTTCTCATGTTTGACCCCTTTAATAGCTGAATTTGGGAAATATTTCTACTTAAAATTTTCTTGAAATTAATTTTTCTATTGATCCTACAAATTTCCAAGTAATTGTATATGCGTGGAGTAATTTATGACACAATTAATGAGTCACACTCTTTCTGGCTGAATATTTCCTAAATCCTCTCCCAATTTCAAGCATCCAATGGCCACATTAATGAATTAATATCTCCATTATAATTAATGGTCAAATGAACAATTGAATTATATTTCAAATCCAGTTGGAATTTTCATAATCGTAGGTGTGTATCCTGATTTATGACTCAATTACTGGGGTGGGGTCCACACTGTCATCCAGAACAATTTTTCAACTTGATTGATTTTTTATAGCCTTTGTATTTTTGAATTATCTCCTAATCCAGAAGAAGAAATTGAATCCCACAAATCAAGGAATCCTATAAAAAATAATAACTCAAATTGGATCAACATTTTTATAGTTATGATCAAAATACCCAAGTGAATAAAATCTGTCAAAATTACAGAATTAATAAATTTTCACATTTTAGCCCATTTTCATTCTATAATTAAAATTACCCATTATTTAATAAAACATTGAAATCCATGGGTTTTATAATTTAAAAATAATTAAAACCATTGAAATTTGAATAAAAATATTCATATAATTTTGGTCTGTCAAATACCCCCACACTTAAACCATGATTATCCTCAAGCATAAAATCTCAATAATGGGTTAAAGAGGACACCAATGTTATCAATATTCAAATTTCAATGCAACAAAATCAAACAATTATCAATTTCAAATAAAATTTTCAAATTCTACATAAAATATCAATGCAATTTCTCATTTTTCAATGAAACAAAAAATCCATGTATTTTACTTTTCCCCTTTGAAAAATGATGTAACTTCTCCTCTCATTCATACATGTACCTCAATTCATTATTATTAAACATGTCAAATCATGATCTACCTCACAATGGATTCTTTTCTCTTATCACTCGTGATAAAATTTAAGTATAGTTATTCTCATACCATGAATACATTATCCTTATCCATAGACTTGTAAAGGAACTATTTTCTTCACTTTGTAAAGAAAAAAGGCACATAAAATCATGATGACTTACAATAAACACTATAGGAAAACAGTGTTTTAGTGGTGGTTTTTTCACAGCGGTTTTCAAAACCACCGCTAAATGTTTTTCGGGATAAAATTTAGTGAAGTTTTTTTAGTGGCATTTTTAACAACCATCGCTAATTTTTTTTTAAATATTGTTTATAACTTTTTTTAAAAATGTTTTTCAAAAAATCACTTATTTTTAGCAGCGGTTTTTTAAAAAAACTGCCGCAAAATAGAAGGAAAAAAAAATATTTATTTATTATTTACTATTTATTATTCACTCTCATATATAGTTTATTATTTATAATTTTAATGAATTTTAATGTGTTAATTAATAATTATTTATATTTATTTTTTAATAATAAAATGAAACTTAAAACAAATCTACAAAAAACTAAAATGAAGACTTTTGTATCAAATAACCATAACTTTTGATCTGGGAGTCCGTTTCATCTCCACAGCTAGTCAAATAAAAGATTATTAAATAAGATAAAACCACATGAGATTTATATCATATGATATTTAAAGGAAAAAAATATATTATAGTTTCAAAAAAGTTCAAAATAAAACTTGATCTTAAAACGACCATAATTTTTTAGTCGGGTATCCGTTTGGGCTCTACCACATATCAAATTGGAGCCTACAATGAGCTCTATGAAATAGATGGTCTCGGACTAAGGTTGAAGAGTTTTTTTGGTTTTTCATCCCCAGAAAGGCCTAAAAGGCCTCCAAAACTGAGTTTTTTATCGCCGACCCTAGTTTCTTAAAATTCAAAAGGCTATAACTTCTTATCCTAGTTTCCATTCAGCTTGTATTTCATATCATATCGAATATCATTTCATGATATTCGATTTGACTATTTGTGGAGTTAAAAAGGACTCTCGAATTAGAAGTTATGGTCATTTCAAGGTTTTTAGGGGTTTTAGGGTTTTCAGAGTTTCTTAACATTTTTATGTGTTTTAAGGGTACCCTAATTTTTTACCATTCTATAGATTTTTAGCCTCATTTAAGGGGGTCTTATTTCTTTTTTCGATGGGGACTCAATTTATTCTCAGGGCTTATATTCATATTGATATTATGGTTTTGAAACTTTAGTATTTTTCACAATGTAGTTTTATTTATAATTAAATATATGCATATTTTCTTATATTTGCTTAGAATAAATCACATATATAGATAAATATTTGCATAAAAATGTATTTTTAATTGTATAAACCGAATAGAAATAAATATTTTTATTCATTTCATTTAAAATAAATAATTATAAATTTTATATACATTTGTAAATATTTATATGTATTTATGTTTTCATATTTTCATATCATATATATGTAGATGTATATAGAGTTATTTATATTTACTTGTGTTTATATATATTTATGTAACATAAATATGTGTTTATATATATACGTAAAAAAATTATATGTATATATATTTGTAGATAATTATATCCATTTATTATTTTACTATTTTATTATTTTATTATTTTATTATTTTATTACTTTGTTATTTTATTACTTCATTATTTTATTATTTTATTATTTTATTATTTTATTATATTATTATTTTGTTATTTTATTATTTATTATTTATTATTTATTATTTATCATTAAATATGTATTCAATTATTATATATTATTTACTATTTATTATTTATTATTTATTATTTATTATTTATTATTTATTATTTATTATTTAATTATTTATTATTTATTGATTTATTTTGATTTATTTATTATTGGTTTATTATTTATTTATTATTATTATTTATTTATTTATTTATTTAAATTGATTATTATTATTATTATTATTTATTATTTATTATTTATTATTTATTATTCATTATTCATTATTTATTATTTATTATTTATTATTTATTATTTATTATTTATTATTTATTATTTATTATTCATTGTTTATTGTTTATTCTTTATTTTTTATTTTTTATTTTTTATTTTTTATTTTTTATTTTTTATTTTTTATTTTTTATTTTTTTATTTTTTTATTATTATTTTTTCTAATTTTATTATTTTATTGATTAATTTTATTATTTTATAGATTAATTTAATTATTTTATTGATTAATTTTCGTAATTTTATAATTTATTTATTTATTTATTATGTATTTATTTACTATTTATTATTTATTTATTATTATTTATTTATTATTTATTATTATTTATTATTTGTTATTTGTTATTTGTTATTTATTATTTATTATTTATTATTTATTATTTATTATTTATTATTTATTATTTATTATTTATTATTTATTATTTAAAATTTATAATTTATAATTTATAATTTATTTTTTATTTTTTATTTTTTATTTTTTATTTTTTATAATTTATAATTTATAATATATTATTTATAATATATTATTTATTATTTATTATTTATTATTTGATATTTATTATTTATTATTTATTATTTATTTTTTTATTTTTTTAATTTTATTATTTATTTATTTATTTATTATATTTATTATATTTATTATATTTTATTATTTATTATTTATTTATTATTTATATATTATTTATTTATTATTGATTATTTATTTATTATTTATTTATTTATTTATTTATTATTTATTATTATTTATTATTTATTATTTATTATTTATTATTTATTATTTATTATTTATTATTTATTATTTATTATTTATTATTTATTATTTATTATTTACTATTTACTATTTATTTATTATTTATTTAGTATTTTTTATTTTTTATTTTTTATTTATTATTATTTATTTATTTATTTATTATTATTTATTTATTTATTATTTATTTATTTAATTATTATTATTGTTTATTATTTATTATTTATTATTTATTTTTTATTTTTTATTTTTTATTTTTTATTTTTTATTTTTTATTTTTTATTTTTTATTTTTTGTTTATTAGTTATTTATTTAGTTGTTATTTATTTATTATTATTTATTATTTATTGTTATTTGTTATTTTCTATTTATTATTCATTATTTTTAATTTGTTATTTACCATTTATTTTCATATCATGTATTTATTTATTTATTATTAATTTATATTTTTATTTATTAATTAGTAATTTGTAATTTGTAATTAGTAATTAGTAATTAGTAATTAGTAATTATTAAATATTAATAATTAATAATTAATAATTAATAATTGATTATTTATTATTGATTATTGATTATTGATTATTGATTATTGATTAATCATTATTGATTAATAATTATTGACTTTATATCTATTTATTATGTACTATTTGTTTTTTCAATTAATATATATAAGTATATTAAATTCTATTTATTTACCTCATGAAGAGTCTGTTGGAGAGGTAAAATCTTTGGAGAATATGCAAGAGGTAAGAGGTTCAAATCTCACCCAACATAGAATTTCTATATATGGCATATGCATGTGCATGTGCGTGATGATAAATAATAAATAATATTTTATATATGGCATGTGCATGTGTGTGCATGTGCATATGCATGTATATGATAATAAATAATAAAAAATAAAAAATAATAAATAATAAATAAATAAGTAATAAAATTATAAAAATAAAATAATAATATATAATAATTAATAATTATAAATTATAAATTATAAATTATAATAAATTATAAGTAATAAATAATAATAAATAATTAAAAAATAATAAAATTACAAAAAATAAAATAATAAATTAACAAAATTAAAAAAATATAAAAAATATAAAAAAATTTAAACCGTAGCTAAATCATTCTGTGACGATTTTGAGAAACTGCCACTAATTGATTACCAACACATGATTTAACGGTAGTTTTTCAAAACCGTCACAGAACGATTTAACGACAGTTTAAACCACCGCTAAACTCGAATTTTGGCATAGTAAAAGCTTCAAATGACTGAGGATTAAGGTTGATAGGATTTGATGTTTTAAAAAAATAAGGTTCAAGGAGGAGGTTTGTCTCTTAAGTACAATGCATGATATCAAAAATAAAAGTTTAATGAAATTATCCCCCTCAAAGTAGCAACTCCCACTTCCCCCAAACTTTCAAAGCAAAGGTCGTGAATAATGAAAGCATAATGAATTATGTGCACCTTCTTGAATTTTTCTCTACTTTTATACTTTTTTTCTTTTTCAAAGTAGCCTTCTTTCATTTTTTTTTATTTTTTGAGAGTTATTCTTAGAATAAACCTCACATCCACCACCTAACCACATATTCTAAAAAACATCAATCCAGTGATGGTGATTTTTTATTCTTCTAAGTCACAACCCATTCCTTTTTTTCAGTTTTTTTTTTCAAGAAGGGAAAACAAATAAGTACATTAAATAAATCAAAAACCTTTATCTATTCCCAAAACAAGCACCCCAAAAATTCTTCCTTAAAATTCATTTCATCCCATCCACCATGATTCCCTTCACCCCCACAATTCAATTTTAAAATATCACACAATTACTAAGAGTGGGGTATGAATGGATAAAAATGGATTGAAACATGGTGCATCCCTAATAAGGTCATTCATGGTTTCTATGGGATAAAGAATGATTTATGTAATGGTGGCCTTTTAAGGGTAAGTGGTTAATCAAAATATTACTCTATCATTTTAAATGTGTTTTTGCACAATCGTAGTTTTGACAAGTTCAAATACATGTTCTAGCAAGTGTCATGTCCCAAGATCACTCAATAAATATGCTCAAAAAATATAGGAAGTAATTGATCTAGAAATCCTCTCAGGAATGAGAATATGATATTGGAAAATCACTCTAGGAATGATTAACAATAACAAATCAATTCACATAAATTTTAGAAATTCAAAGCATGAAAAATGGTTGGTAAATTTTATTTACAAGAATCAATTTATTACCTTAAATCACGAGTCCTCATTTTAATATCCATGCTTCACTTTAATCATCCAATTATCTATTTTACTCATTCAGTTGCATTAACATTGAAATCTAAAAAATGGAATCACAGGATTCCTAAGAAACTAATGTCTCCTAGAAAAGTCGAGTAAAACACGAATTCAAGTGTGGGCGTGCAATTTTCACTTCAAAGATCAAAACATGTTTTTGGAAAAAAATGTAAGGATTTTATAAGATAATCATAAAAATGAACTCACTTTCCCATGAAGCTTTGGTCCTCTTTTTTCACCACTTGAGGGATTCCTTGTTCCATCATGAACCTATAAAATAAAATTACTCAATTAAGCCCAAGGATCATGTCATTAAAGCTCAAAAAGATAGAGGGAGTGGACTAAATGTTGGACTACTTCCTAGAACTGAAATTGGAATCTAAATTCCTAGAAATTAAATGAAAGGGATAAGTCTTGATATAATCCCCCAAGTGGGACCTGAATTTTAACTACCTCTAGAGGGCAGTACCAGCTGTTATCCAATGTCTGATGGGGGGTGAATCTTCTTTGATCTGAACAACCACATGTGGATTTTACCATCTTGTTCTTCATCCTTCTAGGTGAGGAATGATCCATGTATAGATCCTCCCCCTTCACAATTTGGTACAACTTGTATGGCGGGGGTACTATGAAGTATAAATCATCCTCCTTCTTGGTTGTTACTTGTGAAACCTTCTCTTCCTTCTCCAGTGTTGGCTTCACATAAGCCACATGAAATGAATAATCAAATGGGAAGTAAATAGGTATTTTTACTTGAATAAAATTTGAATTTTAATTTTAATAAGTAATTTCTCCCCTTCAATAAGATCGTACTCTTTTTTAATTTCCTCAGGCTCAACTACTTGGACCTCTTGATGAGGCTCCTCAAATGTATGTTCATTGAAATCAGGGACCTCCATGTGTTCTTTAATAAGTGTATGTCTAGTTTCTTCATCTTCCTCCCAGGCATAGAAAATATTGTCTGAATATATATAATAAAAATTGTAGGGAGTGATGCACAATTTAGTTTCAATAAAATCATAAGATATAGAGTTAAATAGTGATTCAACTCCCTAAGTTGGTTCAACTTCAATCTATTCTTCAGTGGTGAGAGCCTCTTGGAGTTGGATGGTGGCAAGTGGAGGTAGGTAGTTGGTAACCTCCATCTTTTCTTCAATTTCAAATATGAGTGGTGAAATTTCTTCCACCGCTAGATTAGGTTCTTTGGAAGGCATGGGGAGATCAATTTATTCTCTATAATCTTTCTAGAATTCATCTAGATCATCTTTATCTCCCACATGTAGCTCAAGCTCTGGTTTCTCTTGGGTATCATGGAAATATTCTTTTATCCTTCATATTTTTCCTTGTAGTCCTTCTATGGCCTCTTTAAGTTTCTTCACTTGAGATATATTGTACACTAAAATAGCTTCTTTTTCTTGTTGTTGCACTTGTGAGTAGTAATTCCATGCAAAGTAATTACTATTTGGATATGTCATGGAAAAAGAATTTTTTTATTATTATTTTAAAATTTGGAAAAAATAAAAAGTATATAAAATATAAAAATAGAAAAAATAATGTAAACAAATGATTAACTCTCTAAAAACGGTGCCAGTTTTTATGCATGCCTGTCATGGGGCGTGGAAAAAGAAAATTATTTTTTTAGTTCATTATAGAGGCTGATTAGGGTCATCTCACTTGAGGATCTTCAAAGTTTGTTCACTTAATTACTCTAAATAAACTATTTTTTTATTGTTTTAAATTTTAAAGGAAAAAATGAATTTTTTTGGGGTTTTTTATTACTTTTCTAATGACATGTAATATGAAAATTTAAACTAACATAAAAATCTAAACATAATAAGTTAAGAATAAATCACTTTGTTTTGGGGTTTGGTTTAAGTTTCAATCATTATTATACATTATATGATTGATTTAAATTTGATAATCCAAACATGAAATCTCATGTTTTAACTACTATTCTTTATTTAGAAATTATGGAATATCATTGAATGACTAAGAACTCTCAATTACACCTCCTCCTTTAATCAAGTTTGATGACACACCCTAGTCTAGGATGTGCCATATTCCAGGACTCATCTCTATCAAATCTATTTCATGTATTTATTATCTCAATTTCAACATGTGAAGAACTAACTAATGGAGATAGGGGAAATTGATTAAATAAAAGAATATATATAGATTGAGTTGCATGTCATTGGGGGTAGTTCGCATCAAGGAAATTCATCTCACCCATGCATGCTACTCAAATCTACCTACAAACATAAAATTAAACTTTAAATAAAATTCAAGAACACATTGACCTCCCCATTGACCAATTCTTGGGTTCATCCTCTCATTTCTGAGAGTAAGATATCACTTGGTGGAGTGTTGGAAGAGAAGAAGAAGAAATTAAATAAAAAAATAAAAGAATAGTGAGAATAAAATAAAAATAATTAGGGTGGGAAAATAAAATAAAAGTAATAAAGTAAAATAGAATTGGGAAGAGAGAGAGAGATATAAAAAAATATAAAGTAAAAAAAGAATAAAAATAAAATAGAAGAAGAAGAGATATAAAAAAGAATAATAATGTTATAATAATAATAATAATAATAATAATAGAATAATAATTATAATAAGAATGGATTATAGATAAGGATGGTGGAAACAAAATTAAAAACATTCATGAATTAATTTATTTAACTAAATGAAGAATTCAAATTAAAAATTAAAAGAAAACTAAAACAAAAGAAAAGAAAGAAAAGAAAGAAAAAAAAATGAAAAAAAAAAATGAATCAGCTCAACCTACTCCTTGTTGGGTTCCCTCCTCAAGGTGTTAAGATATATCCTTCATCATGGCTGAACTACTCCTTATATAGTACATGGTGGAGTCATCCTTTGGTATTGAAAATCAAGATCTTCCAAATCTCCCTTCAAGATCTCTTCCAGATTCTATAAACCTAAATTCTTCTCTAGTTTTAACCCTTTAATTACTGAATTTAAAAAATATTTCTTCTTGAAATTTTCTCTAAATTAATTTTTCTATTTACCCTCTAAATTTAAAAGTAATTTGACATGTATGAAGGAATTTATGACACAATTAATGGGTTACACTTTTTCTAGATGAATGTTTTCTAAATATTATCCCAATTTCAAGCATCAAATGGATGTATTAATGAAGGAATATCTCTATTATCTTTAATGGTAGAATGTACCATTGAATTATATTTCAAAGACAATTGTAATTTCCTTAATTAGAGGTGTGTATCCTTAATTATGGCTCAATTATTGAGGTAGGGTCAACGCTATCATCCAGAAAAAATTTTCAACTTGATTTATTTTTTGGAGCCTTTAGATGTTCGAATTAGATCCTAGTTTAGAATAAGAAATTAAATCCTATAAATAAATTAATCCTAAAAAAATAATCACTCAAATTTGATTAATATTTTAAAAGTTGTGATTTAATTACTGAAGTGACTAAAATCTTTCAAAATTCTAGAATTAAGTAATTTTCAAAATTTATCCCATTTTCATTATATATTTAAAATTACCCATTATTTAATGAAAAATTTAAATCCATGGGTTTTATCATTAAAAAAACTTAAAACCATTGAAATTTGAATAAAAATATGTATATAATTTTGGTATGTCATCTCACTTTACTGAGAGTTAAGGCGGAACACCAGAGATCTATAGGTTTGTTACAACCCTTACCTACTTCAGTATAGAAGTGGGATGTAATTTCCATGGATTTAATAATGGTTTACCATGTAATACTAGTGGGAAGGATGTGATTTGGGTGATGATCAACAGACTCACTAAATCTGTGCATTTCTTACCAATAAAGGAAACAATGAAAGTAGATCATCCTGGGGACTTATATGTTTAGGAAATTGTGAGACTTCATGGAGTTTCTTATGCAGTTGTTTCTAATAGAGACTTGTGGTTCACATCCCTATTCTAGAAAGGTTTTCAAGAGGTAATGGGTTTCCAGTTGAAACTGAGCATAGCTTATCATCCGTGGATGGATGGAAAAATAGAGAGGTCTATCTAGGTTCTTAAGGATATTCTCTCGTCTTGTGTTATTTATTTTAGTGGATCTTGGGACAAGAATATATATTTGGTTGAGTTTTACTAATAACAATATTTAACATTCATTGATTAGAATGGTTCCCTTTGAGGCTTTTATGGGTGTCAATTTTGATCTCCCTTATGCAGGAAAAAGTTTGGAGATTGGTCCTTGGTTGGGCTGAGTTTGGTTCAGGAGATGATGAAGGTGGTGCAGTTGATATATAGGTGTTTGATCATGACATAGAGTCATCATAAATCTTATGTGGACCATAGATGGTGGTCGTTGGAGTTTTTGGTTAGTGATTAGGTCTTTCTAAAAGTTTCACCTCTCTTAGGACATCATCGGTTGGGTAAGAAAGGTATGTTGGCATCAAGGTTTGTGGGACCCTTTGATATCATTGAGTGACTGGGGAGGGTGTCCTACTAGTTGAAATTTCTATCAAGTTTGAATTATATCCATGGTGTGTTTCATGTTTCCAAATTAAGGAGGTATATACCAGATCCTTCCCATGTGATTAGATGTGAGGATATAGATCTTGAACCCGATACTATTTTGGTTGAGCAGCCAATTCAGATTATGGATCTCTAGGATAAGGTACAACATGGTAAAATGATCCCCCTAGTTTGGGTGTTATGGAAGTGTATAAAGGATCACCATGAGACATGGGAGAGGGAGTCATTGATAAGGTAGCAATGGCCATTTCTTTTTGTGGGTCTAGGATCTTTAGAACCTTCTCGGGACAAAAATATTTTATAGTGGGGAGATTGTAACACCCCCTTACCTTTTTTTTCAGGTATGTTCTAATATTAGATTTTAGTTTCCTTTTTCATTGGGAAAGTATTTCCAACCAAAAAATTGGGAGGATTCCTATAATGGTGAATTCAGATATTTGTTGGAATTTTCAGCATAAAATCTAGACTTTCTACAGCTCGTTGGGCACTTACATTTCATGTAATGGATGCTGGGTAGAATCCATGAATTGGGTACATGGCATGAATGGTTTACAAGTCATTTAATAGTTACACTCCATGTATGAATAAAAATCCAGTTATAAATAAAATGATGATGGGTTTTTTGGTGTATACGAACCTCAAGGATTACACTATGTTCAAATTAATGACACAACATGTAAATGTCACAATGTTGACTTTTTAGAATGTCATATGAGTGATGTGGTTCATTATTTATTTGGGAAGCCTTCCTCGCTCAACCTAGAGAGAACCCTAGGCGATCTTGGGTGATTACTTTCCATTTGGGTCATTTCGTTTAGGGATTGATCACTGTTGTGGTTATATTACTTCTCTTCAGGTAAGCATTATTTCTTATTCTTCCTTGGTTTTGGTTGTGGTTGTGGTTTGGCAATGGTTTTGTAATCAGATCATGTTTTCCATCAATAATTTTCAATATCTTTTCATGCCTTTTCTTCCAAAGGCAAATCTTGTGGTTTCTAATCCTCATTGTCAAAGACAGTTAGGTTTTCTATGTCCTTAAGGCAGGTGGATCTGTTCAAGTGTTCTAATTTCTTGAATTTATTATTGTTATTATTGTTTCATTGATATTTTAAATGGAATTTCATGTGTTGAAATTAAAAAAAGACATGGTTTTAGGTTTTAAAATGGGTTTTCCCTTAAAAATATAATTTACTTGATTTTTAATGAAATGGATTTTCAAATCCTGAAGCAGATTGGATTGGCTTTGAAATGATTTTATAAAAATGTGAGTATGGTTTTTAAAATGGAAATTGAAAACAATTGCACAATAGTAACCTTTTGTGAGTTGAAAAAGAGACACATGTATTCTTAATGTGTGTGACACCACTTGTAGGTAACCTCATGTATATCGATGGACTGTGGTGGGACTCGATATTAGTTGGATCTAACCATATTTCTATTTAGGCTCGTGAGTGTCTAGTACATATTGTCTCATAGTCTAGAGCCCATATGGAATGTGAATTGTTGTTTCTAGTTGTTTATTGAATGATACTTTATTTTATGGATGTTGGATCACGTGTATATTTATATTTCTGTAGGTTTAGCTGCTTTAATTTATAACTGGCATGTTTCTGGTTTTGGAAAACATGATATGCAATTTATGGAAAACCTGAGGAATGTTTGAGAAATATTTTCAAATTGTTTTATTATAAAAATTCTTGTAAAAATGTTTTTTATTAAATTTATAACTTTTTTATTCTTTATATTAGAACTTTTATGGATTATTTGGTGGTTTCCTATTGGAATTTTTTGCTCATGCCCTAATTTTTCATTTGGGTGGATATAGACCTTATTTTTTAGGACACATATAAAGGGAAGGGAATTATGTATCATGTTATCTTCTCTTTATGTCATTATTTTTGGTTTGGGTTGCTTTGTGGAGGTGATGGTTGGTCACATGGAGACTTGTTGGTCTAGACTTGTCATACTTCCTAGTTTAGCCTGTTTGGCTTAGTTATTTCTCCCTGTTGCTTCTGCTTTTCACTCTAGTTATATTTTTTATTTGATTATATTCAAAACCTATTTTGTTATCTTTTTTATACCTTACCCCATAATGGGCTAGCTTAGGTTACTAGTTTGGTTGACCTAGGTTGGTCTATTACACAGACTATTTCCTTTCAGTTTCTCCCTTTTATTTTCGGTATTTGGGGTGCCTACTGGGTATTGTTGTACTCACCCCTATATGGGATTTTCCCACACATGTTTTATCTTTTTCAAATGATAGGCCTTTCGACGGAGTCCCAAGAGTACCCAGAGTAGGAGGAGCTTAGTGGACTAGATAGACTAAGGTGTTTTTTGAAGCATGGCTAAGGAGATTTATGACAATTTCATTTGACAATGATCTCATCCTTCTATGTAGGTTGGATGATTTTAAAGTTTTTGCTGGTATTTTGTTTTTCTCCTTTTATACATTCAGTACTCATGTTGTACTCTGGTTTTGGGATAGATGTATGCATGAATTTCTTTTTCAGATTTATTATCTCTATACTATTGTATGGATATGTTTTTGGGTGTGTGAATATAGGTAACATAGGATAAAACCTCCCGTTTTTGAGATATTCCTACTCAGTGTTAGACACTATCCCCTAGCCTATTAGAGGTGATCTTGGGGTAGTTGAAGATCGTGCCTCATTGGTTCGGGACATGATATGTTACGAGCCTGTGTTTTGGATTTTGGTAGTTCATGTGAGTAGTATATGGAACTTGTGGAGTTTTCATATAATAGCATCTTAAAAGATTCGATCCAAATTGCACCTTTCAATGATTTGTATGGTAGTTCATTTCATTTTCCTATTTGGTGGATGAAGGGAGGTGAGTCAACGATTTTTGGGCCTAGTCTCATGTAGGAGACATCTGAGCAGGTTCAGTTGATCAGGAGATGATTGGTGACCACATAGAGAGGGCAGAACTCTTATGTTGACGATCCAATATGACCTCTAGATTTTGAGGTTAGTTATCATGTTTTCCTTTGGGTGTTTCTTAGGTTGTGGAAATGTTGTATTAGGAAATAGGGAAGGTTAGAGCCCGGGTTTGTTGGGCTATTTGAGATAGTGGATAAGATCATTCTAGTGGCATATTGATTATCCCTTCTAAAGAACTATAGTTTCATACATGACATGTTTCATGTGCCATAACTTTGAAGATATTATCCAAAACCTTCTCATGTGATAGATGTAATAGACATCAAGATTGGGGTAGATTAATCCTTGGAGGAGAATCTGATATGGATTATGGACAGTAGTGAGAACTATCTCTAGGGTAGATAAATTCCTTTCGTTTGAGTGTAGTGGTAGCATGGGTGAGTTTAGGGGGAGACTTGGGAGAGGGAGTCTAATGTGTGATCATAGTGGCTAGACCTATTTGTTGATACCCCACAATGATGATTGGAGCAGATCAGGTATGAGTCATTTTTTGGTGGGGAGGTTATAAAATCCTATCTTTTTCTAGGTATGTCCCTATTTGAGTTTTTTGTTTGAGCCTTGGTGGGAAAGTCTCATTCAGAGATGGAGAGATTTTATTGGGAAAAATGACTTAAAGATCAGGGATGAAAGTATTTTTTTTTTTTTGAATTGATAGAGTCTAGATATAAATGTGCTTAATTTTTTATGAGGGTTTTTCATGTTTTGGAAGTCTTTGGAGGTGGTTTGGGTCCTTATGCAAGAAACTGGGTTGAAATATATTAATAGGGGATTTACACATCGTGTAAATGTGTTATACAACATGTAAATTCTTCTAGACATATGTTGTGAAACCAGTATAGTGTGTGAAGTAGTTACATGATTTGTAAGTAGTTCACATCATGTAATGTTCAGGAAAATTAAATATTCAGCTGAGGTGATGGGTTTTTTAGCATAACCCTCTAAAAAAATACATGGCATGTAAATAAATTACACAATATGTAATATCCCGAGCAACGGTTTTTAAGTAAGTAGTGTGGATGGTTTTTCTTTCATCCATTATATCCTTCCTCCTCTCAATACTAGAAGGTTATCCAGGTGATTTTGGAGTGCCTCCCTTCATTCAAGATGTCTAAATCACACATATGATCCCTAGTGAGTGGTTTTGCTCCATTTTTCCATTCTCTCCATTTGTTCTCCAGTTGTTGCGGTGTAATCTTTTTACTGTGGTTTTTTTTGGGTTTTGATCTTGATCTATTTTGATCTAGGATCCTTCTTGTGATCATCTTTTCCTTCATTATTGTTGGTGAATCCTATTGGGAGCATTGTTCGACCACTGGTTAAAGGTATGGGGTCTAAACCTTAACCCTCTAGACTTTTTGATTGAAAATTATGTGAAATATTGAAATTGTGCCAATATAGTGTGTGCCAAAATTAATAAAATGATGAATTGGATTTATTCCTTGGAATCCCTTTGGATAAAATTGTTATTGACCTAGATTATGGATACCGTTCAGTTGAGATAACTCTTGATTATAAATGAATTGACAAATGTCTTAAAGTGTGTTTATCATGAAATAATTTTTGGGTGATTACTTGAGATAGATTCACCAATTGACTTGGATTGATTATTGAAATGACTGAAATGTTATTAGTTTATAACAAAATGATAAATAAAATGTGTAATTGAAATATAAGTGGTAATTTTCATAATTAAGCATTGAGCCTTATGATGTGATATTGTGATTCATGTTGTAATTCTTATATTGAAGTCTAGGCCCAATGATTCATGTTATAATGAATATATAGTAGGCTATGTATAGTGATTCATATTGTAATGATTATATAGTAGGCTATTAATAATGATACATGTTGTAATGCTTATATACCAGGATTGGCCCTAATACATGATTTAATTCTTATATACCGGGATTGTCCCTGATACATGTTGTAATACTTATATATCGGGCTTAGCCCTCATACAAGTTGTAATGCTTATACACCGAGCTCAGCCTTGATACATGCTATAATGCTTATACACTGGGATTGGCCCTGATTTATTATTGCAATGATTATATAGCAGTCTTGACCTAGATTTGTGTGATTTATACCATGGATATATGGTTATGGTTGGAATGGTTATGAGACATGCTAAGAGACATTCTAGTTTGGCACCAAAGTAGGTTATGTTTTACCATGGTTATATGGTCAAGGTTGGAATGGTCATGAGACATGCTTAGAGATATTTCGACATGGTGTTGAAGCAGGTTGATGTGGTATAAATTTAATTTTTTAATTAATTAATACACCTAGTTATTTCATTATTTTATGCACTTATTATCAGACTGGTTATGTTTAGATACGGTGGTGTCGACCTACTGAGTTATACTCAAACCCTATTTGGGCCACTGTTTGGTACCCAAGGAGATTACATGGATATAAGATTTAACAAGGGAAAGGTACCTTTATGTTGATTGTTGCTTGCTGGATGGGATAGATTTTAGAGATGGGACCGACATGGGGCTTAGGACCAGGGACTTTTGAGTCTTTATTTTAGTTTTCTATACTTTTATGTGTATTTCTTCTAGCATGAAATTTGGTTACATTTCAGTTTATCATTACATTATTCCTTTATTATTTATTAGATAGTTAGGTTGCTTTTATTGTTTGGTTTTTCCACTATATTGTATTGTTTCTATTGTTTTTGCTACTCTGATATGATTTATATTGTTTAATTTTACTATTTTGTAACTTTGTAACCAGGGGTGTAGTCTCCCCACTCTACTTATCACACCCCCACTAATAGTTAGTAACCTCTGGCGTTTAGGGATGTGTGATTTAGGTCCCTTAACCTAACTTTTTCATCCATGTGAGAGAGTTTCAGGCCGGGGATGTTACAATTGAGTAAGAGGAATATAATTTCACTAAACATTAACAAAATAAAAAGTACATAAGTGAAGAGTAAATTTCAGCACATCCATCTTAAAAAGAGGATATTATTCTCTTTCATACCCCCATACTATTTAAATATAGTATCCAATCCTAGATCCTCTCACAAGAAAATAATAGAATTTGTATTAATATTCCCATGATCAAACTTTTTACTTGTTTGAGAGAAGAATCAGAGCGGAAGTGTTTCAATGATTTGTAGCTTTAGTGGAAGTTGAGTTTTGTTAGAGTAATTTTAATCAAGTGTGTTGTTGTTGGTCTGGAACGGGGTTGGTGTTCTTTAATGTGGGCTTTGGCTAAGCAAGATTGCAACTGGTGCATCAATTATTTGATGGGGGTGCCAATATGTGAGGGTCAATTCTATAAGTACTGTACCCAAGGTTGTACAATGCTCCCTTAAGTGTCCACGACATGGGATAACTACCATGCTGCTTTCTAGGAATCGTGCTCTATTGTAACAGCCCGAGATTTTATGAAAAATATTCTTTTTAATTTTATTAATGTCTTGTGTTGTATGCTACACCAAAAGGAGCTTGCACAACACACATCCTTGACTTGCCTTGCATTACACACAATCGCGACCTTCCTCGATGGCATGTATAGTACGCAATAACGAGTTTCACTAAACAACAATATGCTATTAAGATATTATTAAAACTAGCCGTTATGAATAGTAATAACCACTTTTTGAAATTTTGTAAATTTTATTTTTCAAAATGGACTTCATTTATGGATTCGGAGTATCGAATTTAGCCTAAGGTGAAATTTTGGTACTTTTCGGTTAACTTTCATATTCTGATGAATAGTGAAAATTACTAAATTATAATTAAAAACAACTTTTTTAATCGAAATAATTAATAGTGATAAATCATTAATTTGAGTGGTTTTAAAGTATATTTAGAATATATTTTTACAATTTAATACAATGTTGGTCATTGGATGTAATTTCACATTTAAACCAGACATAATCAAGTGTTAATCTTTTGATAGATATTGTTTCTTAAAAACACGCTATTTGTTTTAACAGCGGGATTTAATTATAAAATTAATTAATGCAATTTCTATGTTATGAATTTGGTAAAATAGACTTCATTTTTGAATTTGGAATATGAAATATAGCTTAGGATGAAATTTTGGCATTTTTCTGAAAACTTTCAATTTTTGATGAATAGTGAAACCACTAAGTGGTAGGTTAAAAACTGAATTTTGCATAAAACTTAATTTTACCGCTTCTGTGAATGGAATTTCGAAAATCTGACAGACATGGTTAATATCAAGGACTAAAATGTGGTTCAATGAGATGAAAATAATTTTTGTTGAATAGTAACTTTTTACTTTTTTTTACCACGATTAATAGTAAATAGGGTAACTAAGGGTAAATATGATATTACTATTACCCTAACACATGTCCTAATTCTATTGGATAAGTGTAATTCGACCAAAAACAACCTTATAAATATAATATGACCATTTAGGTCCACTTGGATTAGATTATGACATTTAATATTATTTTATTTAATGAATAGTTAAAATAGTTAAAATCAACGTTTAATAACTAAAACATTTTTAATATGGGGTTATACATAAGCTAAATTCGACTATAAATATTCATTAGAAAGCTAAAACGATTTCCTACATAATGATATTTTATTTGAAATTTTTAGACTTTAAATAAATTAATTTATTTATGACACAACGATGATGCAGTAATTACCCTTTTAAGGAAATATTAACATAATTGATGTTATAAATGCTCAAATGAATGTAATTTGAGACTTTTTATGAATTCCACTAATTTTATAGGTTACTATGATATATTAGTGTTGATTTAATCAACTTGGTTCGAACATATAATTCTGTTATGACTTTCACAAAAATCATATATCAAATAGTGTCAAAATTGACACAAAATAGTTTTTAAATCAAATATTATATTGTTAATTGTTATTTTATTCCTAAAAATCTAAGGATCGGCCAAATGAAATATATAAGGATATATATATTAATAATAAACAATTTGGGGTTCCTTTGGCATGTTATAGTAAGTGTATTAACCATATAGTGAAAGAAAACAAAAAGACACGGTAAAAGTTAAATTATTTAACTTAGAGTTAAATCTAATTGATAAGGTTAAAATAATACCCTAAACATGTTTAAATCTTATTGGTTGATAGGATTTC
Organism: Viscum album; assembly: GCA_963277665.1. NCBI lineage: Eukaryota > Viridiplantae > Streptophyta > Magnoliopsida > Santalales > Viscaceae > Viscum > Viscum album. The sequence goes on from OY728132.1 coordinate 1,580,917,522, forward strand.
GACCCCTCCCCACTTTAGCTTCAAAATAAGACCCTTTGGAACCATTATAAACCGATTTTGACTTTAATATAAAATAATATTTTGAGATATTCCTAAGGTGCCCCTCTCCTCCCTTATAAAAGGACACCTCCTCCCCCTCCTCCTCACACAACTTTGAGCCTTCAAGCTCGTCCAACCCCTGCCAAAATCTCTTCTCCACTTCCCTAGAATAATCCTAGAGGTCCTGGTCTTCTTCAAAGACCAATCTTAGTTCCCTAAGTGGAGGATTCAAAGAGGCGTTTCAAAGAAGAGGTAATATCCATTACCGATCTTTTCAATTTCTTTCTTATTCAACTTCTTCTTCTTTAGTTGTTTCATGATAAAGTAATAACATCAGTATTACTTACATACTGATACGTTATTATAAATATGAAACAACCCTAATTCACCTTCTATCCATCCTACGGAAAAATGAAATCACCGCGCGTGCGTACGTACGGAATACCGTCTCCACGCCGTGGTGTAATCTATTTTCCGCCACCACCTTACATGGATGGGTATAATGGTGTAAAGAATAACTATACATAGTTATTACAACATCATATTGATTCTGATATATTGTATAATCCACTCCAATTCAATTCAATATTTATGGAAATGATATCATCGCTCGTGCGTACGTACGGACTACCGTCTCCACGACGCGATGAGATTCATTCTCCATGTTAACCATTTAATAATGATTATAAAGTATATATAAGAAATAATAATGAAATATATGACATTATAAAGCTACTGGATTTATGTATATATATATATGTATGTATGTCATCTACTTACTTCCATTCAAGACAATAAAGAAAGGAAAACAGCGTTCATGCGTACGTACGGACTACCGTCTCCATGAACAGTGTTTTTCATTTCATTTATCTATCTATTATATATATATATACTGAATATATATGATATATAAATCATATTTTATATTCTGGAAGTAAGTAAATCATGATATAAGTAATAATAATGTCAAGAACAACAAGTCAAAACACCTACGATAAATGAAACGATTTTACCCAAAACGCTTCTTTAACATGGAATTTACAAAATAACGGGTAATATAATGTCATAAGTGAACCATATATGATATCATAACAATGAATATGATTCTGTAATAAGTCAATGACATTATTTAAATCATTATACAGGAGGTTCGGACACATACGAAGCAAATCGGACCTAAGGTAAGGGAAATATCACAATCTCATTTTTATCCGAGATTGTTTATACTTTAGTATTTACTGGGGTGTATTTTATCATCCACATCCATGATTCCTCAATATGTAATATTATTTCCATTCACCTACAATTTTTTAAATCCTATTTTACCCTTCGGTGAGTTTTTGGTAAAAGATATGAAAGGAATCTTGTGTCGTACGAGGTACTTTTTCTGACTTTTTCGACAAAAGTACAAAGAATGTTTTTTTTAACTTATACAGCATGAATGGATTTTTAAAACATTATTTCCAAGAAGCTTCCTTTACAAGTTTTCAAGTTTATTTTTAATCAACTTCTTTTAGTTTATAATTGTATGACATGTTAAGAAATGAAAAGTGTTTTTGAAGAAGAAAGGATATTTTCCTCAAGAATGGAGTTCAAGTGTTTTATCAAAATTATTTTCCATCTAAGATAATAAAAGGGTTCTGTTTTTATCCCTATTATTACATTGATTTGATTATGTTGTGAGGGAATTATTTTTATGAAGTCATTTACCTTATATGATTTGTTTTATGATGTCATGATGTTTCAAGAATCCCATTTTTGTTACATGTGTTATGCGATGATGTATGATTTATGATTATGTGGCACACATAAGAAAGGATTCATTATAAGATGGGTGGGACCTATATCTCCCTCCAATGCATTGGGTAAAGATTTTATATCTCATGAGATAGACATGGCTGGAATGGTAGGTTATACTGGTTCAGTGAAACAGGACTGAAACGAGGGTTACTCGATTCAGAAAGGGACTTTGTCCACTAAGATAGTCTTGGAAATGAGTCTTGACTAACAAGAAATGATTATCTATGATTATGTGTGAATGCCACAAAGTTTCATGTTTTAAGTTATGATTATTGTGATTACATTTCACTACTATGATTTATCCCATGTTATGAAATTATGCTCTCTTTTGCAGGTTAAGATTTCCAAAAGTTATGTTCTTATGAATATGATGTGATTGATTTTTCTTTTGTTTACCCTTACTGAGCATTTGAGCTCACCCTTTTATGTTTTCTTTTCCCCAGGATATAAAGAAAGGTTTTAGGAAAAAAAAAGGAAGATCTTTATGGGAGATATTGAAGATATTTCACCACGATTAGAAGATTACGTTCCGAGTTTCCAAAGACACTAAACTATTACGATCCTTGTGTGTGTGTTTTTGTTATGTACTAAGTATTCCGCAAAAGTAATGTAAAGTCCATGTACGTCAAGCTTCGGGTCTCTACATCTATCTTATATAAGTTAGTGGCGTAGGCACTACATCCCAAGTTCCACATAGGGTGATGGGGTATTTCTGATGTGGTTGATAAGACAAGTCGAAATCCCCAATAATCATGAGTTCTTTTCCAGATTTGTGGGACTCCTAGAAAAGAGAATATAATGTGGTTTAAACACTAAAGTTGATAAAATTGTGGTTGTAGGACTAGGAACTGGTCCCAACATGGTATTAGAGTTCACATATTAGCTTCATACACACTCAGGTAATGTCAAGGGGATATTATTATACCTAGGGTTGTACAGTTCTCCTTAGGTGTCCAAAATAGGGACTAACCACTTCAATTCTTTCCAAACATTACACTTTGTTCTTCATAAGGAAATTTCATAGGATTCATAGCCTGAGTTCTACATGGGGTGAGGGGATATCTATGATATATTTTATAAGATAAGTTGAAATACCCAACAATAATGAGGCCATTTCCAAATGGGTGGGACTCCCAGGAAAGAAAATATATGTAGTTTCAACACTAAATCAGACAAAATCATGGTTGTAAGGCTGATCACTGGTCTTGAAAAAGAGAAGTTCCACCACTCAGATTATAGAAGTGCATTTTCTCTTGTGTATGATGAATAATTTAATGAAGAAACTTCAATAAAATAATGTTTAAACACTTTCCATGATGGATATATTTTAATATAAGGGTGCAGAAAAGTGGTTTTTCCCAAAGTTACTATTTTATAATAGCTCCTTTTTACAAAGAGAATTAAAATCCTTCCTCATTATCCAAATGAAGAAACTAATTATGATGGGACTCATTTTATTCTCTTAAATTAATCCACTCATTTACATGAGAAATCAATGAAATCAAGAAAGAATGAAAAGATAAGTGGTGGAAGGAATTGGTGGTATCAATAGAGATCTAGCACATTGGGAATTTGAGAGTTGTAGCTGAGACTATGAATATAAGATCTATCTCAAATAAAAAGAATAATAATAATAATTTTCTATATGTTGTAGCAAAGAATAAGTGGAATATGGTGTAATTATAAATTTTTGGATATTTTATGTGTCTAAGTTGAAATAGAAGAAGAATGTTGACCACTATTCAGTTATCAGAGAGCTAAGGTAGAAGAAGAGAGTGCTAAGAACTGATGTTGTGTTTCATTCATATGAATATCTAGTTTTTCCTAAATTTTCTATACTTATTTTTAGTGAAGAAGTGAGAAAGATAGATGAGCATATTTGGTTGAAGTCTATGAAGCTGAGCTAACTAGTGACCGAGTTTCAGGTTCTCATCTTAAAGACCTATTGACATTCTAAGACATTACTATGAGAAGAAAGATGTAACACCCCAAGATTCTACAGTACATTTCCCTTCGAATAATACAATAGCTTGCGTTGTAAGCAACTTGGAGTTTTAGCACACCACGACAAATCAAACTAACTATTATGAATAGTAATACTCACTTTTTAAAATTTTATAAATTTTATTTTTCAAACTTTTCTTCATTTTTTGATTCGGAATATCAAAATTAACTTAAGGTGAATTTTTTGTATTTTTCTGAAAACTTTCAATTTTTTGATGAATAGTAAAAAACAATGTGTTATTGTTTAAAACTGACTTTTTATTTAAATAATTTGTTATTTTATTTAAATTTATATTAGGTAAAAATAGATACATAATACCTACATATGTTTAATGTAATTCATTGGAGTAATTTTATAATCATATTAGATATATAAATTTTTATTGAACTTTTTACCGTCTTTCACCCACATGTTAGGAGCATTTTCAAATTTGCATAAAAATTAATTTTACCGCTTCTGTGAGTTGAATTTCAAAAATCCAAGAGACACGGTTGACATCAGTAAGTAAAATTTGGTTCAATAAGATGAAAATATTTTTTTGTGAATAGTAACTTTTGACTTTTATTTACCACGATTTAAAAGTAAATAGGGTAATTAAAGGTAAAAATGATATTATAATTACCTTAACACATATCCTAATTCTATTGGATAAGTGTATTTCGACAAAAATCAACCTTGGGAATAAAATATGATCCTTTTGGTCCACTTGGATTAGATTAGGACATTTATTATTATTTTATTTCAAGAAGAGTTAAAAGTAATAAATTCAAAGTTTAATAAATAAAACATTTTTAATATAGGGATATAAATAAGATAAATTTGATTATAAATATTAATTATAAGTCTATAAATATTTCCTACATAATGGTATTTTATTTATAATTTTTATACATTAAATAATTAAATTTATTTATGACACAATGATGATGCAATAATTACTTTATTCATGAAAGATTAAAATAATTGATATTATAAATATCCAAATAAATGTAAATTGAGACTTATGATGAATTCCACTAATTTTATAGGTTAATATGAAATGTTAGGGTTTATTAAATAAATTTTCTTAAAAGTAATCATGATTTTATGGATTTTACAAAAACAAAATACCAAATAGTGTCAAAATTGACATAAATGAGTTTTTAAAACAAATACTATATTAGTAATTGATTTAATATTCTTAAAAAATATATGGTTCAGACAAAGGACTTATATAAGGTTATATATATCAATAATAAACCACATGGGGTTCTCTTGTCTTTTTATAGTAAGATTATTAACCATTTATTATAATAATACAAGAATACTTGGTAAAAGTTAAACTATTTAACTAAGAGTTAAATCTAAAAGATAAGGTTAATATAGTGAACTAACCTATCTAAAACCTATTGGTTGAGAGTTTTTATAACCATACCCACCTTATCCTATAAATAAATTATTTTTGAGCCATTATAAACTGAATATGATTGTATAATAAAATAATATTTCAAGGTTTTCCTAAAGTGACCCTCACCTATCTTATAAAAGGGTACTTCCCCTTCTCTAAAAATCACACATCCAAAACCATTTGGCTCAGCCAAAACCTGCTCAAATATCCTCCCAACTACCCTAACTTCTACCTAGAGTCCTTACTTTGATCATAAAGGCAACCTAAGGAGCCCTTTTGATCAACTCAAAAGGAAACACCTGAAGAAGAGGTAATAATTTCACCACCTCTTTCAAAGTTCTTTTCTTCTTCCACTTCCTCTTTCTTTGTTGTTTCCATACCAAAATAATAACTCCAGTACCTTATACATACTTTTATGTTATTATAAATATGGTACAACCATATTCATTATTCTATCCATCCTATGAACGACAAGTCACCATACGTGTGTACGTACGGCTTACTGTCTCCACGTCGTGGTGTAGTTTGTCATTCAAACACTTCATTATTTGGATGGGTATAATAATGAGTATAAATAATGTAAATAATAAATATAACATGTTAATTATTATTTATATATGATATATCATCCAATTACATATTATTTCACCATCAATATAATGATATTGTCGCTCGTGCGTATGTACGGATTACCGTCTCCACAAACGTGATGAGATTCATTCCCCATCGTAATCATTCAAGAATAATTTTCATTTTATGATTAAAAATAATTTTTAATAACTTAATATCATTCTGTATATGAATCAAATAAATCTTATCCATAACAAACATGGCTTACATAACCAAGTATATAAAGTAAAATGAATCAGTTAACACCCGAAACAATGATACTACTGAAATATTATTAACAAAGCAATATTAGAAGATCATATATGATATCATATTTATGTATGTGGTTCTTGTATAATTTAATAACAATTGTTTAACTATTATACAGAAGTTTAACATACCCTCGATCAAGGAAAATTACAAGGTAAGGGTTAATTCTACAATCTCTTTATTATCTGAGGTTGTTTATACGTGAGTATCTACTGGGACCTCTTTATCATATACATCCGTGTTTCTTAAAAATGTATTTCAAAACATTTTTAATATTTCCTAGACTATGGGTTAAAGTCATTTATACCCTTTTTTTACCTTTTATAATATGTTTATAAAGGAATCTTTTTGTCGTTTTCCAAACAAGGTCTTTTACAACCTTTTCGACAAAATTAAGGAAAGAATGTTTTTTAACTTATATGGAAAGTGCATATATTTTCCACCATTATAACATCTTCTAAGATTACCTTACAAGCATATAATAATATTTTCAAAATAAATGTTTTCTTTTATAATTATGTTACTTTTAAATGATTTCAAAATAGAAAGAGATATTTCTCTCAAATAGTTTTAATTTCATCTATGTCAACATTCTTTGATGGATTTTACACTTGTTTGAAGTTGATTTATTATAATAAAATCTTTCATATTGTATTGAAGTTTTTGTGATATGTTTGAATGTGGATGTGTTATTTTTATACCATTCATGGTTTATGGTTATAGTATTAATATTTTGTATGCTAGTTTTAATACGAATATTTATGTTATGTTTCAAAATTTTCATACGAGGAATGAATTGGACTTAGTATGTGATGGGTGGAGCCTGTTATAGCTCCTCAATGCATCGGTAGGTCTCATGAGACAAACTAGTGTCTTGGTACAAGGCCTTGAAAAAATCTTATTTTTATTCTTGGCAGGAGGCCTTGACTATGTGGTTATGAAGTCTAGCATTGTGCATTCCATCATTATGAAATTGTCTATTGATATTACATGTGATTATTAGACTAGTAGAATATCCATGTGAATAAGTAAATGACATTATTTGATTTATCTTTTCCATATTATACTGATGTTTAAGTTTAAAAGGCTTGTGTTTTAGTCTTATACATTGCCTTAAATGTTTATGCTTATTTAATAATGTTTCCACTATATTGTTATCCTTACTGAGAATCTGATCTCACCCCTTTCTATGTTTTATTTTTTCTAGGATGTGAAGAAGTATTTTATGGTTGACCTATAGGAATAGGCTAAGTAATATAAGTGTTTTCAAAGGGGAAAAGATGTTGTTGTTTTTTAATTTCATGATGTAATGTAAAACTTATGTATGTATCTAGTACTTACAAGGCTACTAAACTAATCAGTCTTTTGGGATTTGATCCCTTATGATCATGCCAATGTTATGTAATAATGCACCGAATCTGGGTAACTAGGGTTGGGGCATTACAAAAGAGATCTATTTTAAGGATGAAAATACATCCTTGTGCTGATTAGAGATTGAATTACAAGGAGGGTCTGGAAATAAACTCTTGTGTATAAATGATGTGAATCCATCAAACCTGTGAGACTTAGGGTATACTAGAAGACCATTGTGCGACTCGGTGACTAAAAGGTAAAGTTTTCAAATAATTCTAGTGGGAAGCTAGCAAGTGATGTCCTGTGAGATGTAGGCAAGTGGCTGGTGAGACTCTAGTTGAGAAAATATTAGTGATAATTTTATTTGGTTATGGATTGTGAATCACCCTCTACTTATAATTATGATATTTGATTATAGTTTAGAATCTTTCATTAGGGTCCATGACCAATCAAATAAAGGAAAAAGTTTTTGTATATAACCTTGTAAATCCTTATGTTCTTGTGTCTTTATTTATTAAATTATCTAGGTAATTCTATAAGATATGATAAGGATTGGATCAATACTAAATAAGTATAGGAGATTAAATTGAAAAGAATATAATTCATAAAAGAATTTTTAAGTGACCATTAATTCATCCCTCCCCTCTTAGTGGTCTACAGATCCTGTAGAACTTAAAAAGAGCCTCAGATGGATATATTTTATTTCCCTTCCTAAATAGATATGAATATAAGTGCTTCCAATCAAATTTCAGAAGTGTATTTTCCCTCAAAAGGGGCTCATGTGGGTGGTAAAGTGAGTGTGAGATCATGTGGTGAATCTTATGAAAGTATAGGAAAAAAAATATGTACAAATGTGGAATTCTAAAAATGTTGGTATAACCAAAAATTTGTTATAGACAAAGGTGATCATGTCTAAGAGAAACATTTTCCCAAAAGGAACTCAAAAGGATAAGGTTTTGGACTAAAATTAACAAGAAATCAATTCTAGACCGCCTATGCCTACAAGAAAAAAATGAGGCTAATTGGAAGATATTAGTGCCATTGTAAATTAGGGAATTGGGCTATCCATTTACAGAATAATATTTCATCATGTGGAAATTAGATAATTCCTAAATTATGGAGGTGTAAGACTGGTTAAAGGAGAAAACCTGTTGTAGTGAATAAGTCAACACAAATGAAAAAAATAAATATATCCATAAGAAAAAAAATTTAATCATTGAGAAACTTATGTGAAATGGGAAATATAGGTGTACATACTTATGGTGAATACCGATACAACCCTACCAGGTATCACGTATGGGTTGAAGAGAATAGAGAACCACAACAAGGTGAGAAGAAGGATAAAAAGTAAAGTGTTTCTACCTTGGGTTCAAAATCTGTGAATGAGAATTAACCCAAGACGAAAGTGAATAAAGAAAACTAGGAGGTTTAACCTATGGGAAAGAAATTATTCTACAATGGTAATAGAGGCCACATTATTAACCATTGAAAAATGGTTATGAACCTCAATAAAGATAAGATAAATATGAAAAAAAGGAAACAATTTATAAAAGAAATTTTCAAATTGGTATGGTTTTTAACACTCCTTATGAAGAGTATGAGAGAGTACCCAAAAGTGACAAAGTCATATTTAATGAAGATATGTGTGGAAGGTGTAAGAAGGCAGGACATAATGTTTTAAAATGTATGTCATTATTTCCCCACTAAGAACAGATGATAAAACATAAGGGGGAAGTAGTTTTGGGTTCAAGTTCTAAACATACCATTATAAATAAGGAATCTATATCCAATAATAAGTCTAATAATATACCCAAATATTATCTTACCATATAGCTAGACTAGTTGGAATTAGCTCAAAATCTAAAGAAATATAGAGAGAAAGATATTTCTCTATGTTCCATAGTTAAAGAGTATGTTTCTTCTAATAAAAAAATTGGAAATGGAAATAATACCATGTTTCCTAAATATAAAAAAATCTGGAAAGTGAAGGGTGAAGCAAGCATGAAGATTTCTAGACATTACAGGCCTATAATCAAAGAAGTTTCTAGGTTGAGAAACATGTACCACCCATGTTCCTTTTATTAAGGATCTTATATAAGATACACCCGCACCCCATAATTATTTATGGTATTTAAATGATTGGATAGAATGTTAATTAAAGTTATAGAGTATTCCCTTGAGGGGGAGCTCTAAAATGTGAAAAGATGCTAGAATTTATCAAATAAACTTGAATATATAAATTTTAATAGCCCCTTGAAAATCTGAAGGATGAGGTATGATTTCATTCCCCCTTCATTTTTTTAACATTTACATATTATGTTTATAAAGCTATAGTGTAATGGCCCAGACCTTTTGGCCTGTTACCTTGGTGGAATTCTAGTGGTAGAGATTTCTTTGGGGGTTCTGAGGAGTTTGGAGGGGATGAGGAGGAGTTGGATAAAAAATACAAGAAGAAGAGGTTTTGCAGCTTAGAGTTTGAGGATATTCCATAAGAGAGTGGTTGCGGCATAGGGTGGTAGGTTGCAATGTGGTGGCTCAGGAAAATCCTTTTTGATGTCGCTACCAATAATGGTATGGTTGCAATATGGAGGTTGGCTATAGTATGGAGATAGGTAGCCTACCTCGATGGTTGCGGGATAGGGGTGATGGTTACAGTGTGTAGTTCTAGAGGTAATTTTTTAGATGTTCTTCCTTTCTAGGGGTAGCTTCATCTTATATATGGGTTGTGACATAGCCCCCTTCATGTTTTTTGGGTCCTACAGTGTAGCGACTTCAGCTGCACTATAGACCTTTTCGGTAGATGAGGCTCTATGGTGTAGCAATACTAGCTACATCATGGTATCCTCTACCTTTATAGGATCTATGATGCAAATATATCCATATTTCTTAGAGGATAGTTTGACCAGATGGGTTGTAGTGTGGTTAGGGGTGCTACGTTGTGGTCCCTTCAATTTTCAATTATTTTATGGTATGTTCTAGGTGTTTGTGTTGTAGTCCTATGTTTTTTAGGTTGTGTATAAATTTCTAGATTCCCTCAGGTTTGATCATTTTTTCAATTTTTCTCTCATTTATTTGGTTACCCAAGTGAGTCCCAAGGTTCCCTTTCATCCCTATTTCAGTGGTGTTCAGCCTCAGTCTTGGAGAATCAATTTTTTGTGGTTTAAATGAGTTACCCTCTTGTATTTTCCCCTATTTTCTCCTTATTTATTCATTTAGGAGGTTCTACTATTAATTAATCATGGATTTTGGTGTGGTTTTGATAATGGGATGAAGTGGTTGTTGTGTTCTAGGATGGTAAGGTGTTCTTATTCATTATAGTGATCGGTGGTAGCCTTTTTCTTGTCCCAACCTTACATAGAAAATCAAAATGATCCATTTGAGGTAGGGGATCCATCATTTCTCATATTTTATATCATGCAGGAGAGGTTTTAATCTTATAGAAAAATTATTTTCACCCGACTAATAAAAATAAAAAAAAAAATTAATTAAAATTGAAGGGGAATAGAATGATTCATATGCTTTTCCATCTTTTGATATTGTGATATTGAGATTATCCATGTTTTTTGTACCACTATAAATCATGGTTTTTGGGAGACCTTGTTTGTGCTAAATTGATATTTGTTGTGAATCCCTTGATGTATGATTATTGTGACACCACCTTGAATAAATGGTTAATCACTTATACTCAACTAATTAATTGGTTTCACCTGGATATATGTCTTGTGTGAGAATGACCCTAAAATAAACAATTGGAAGATATGAAAATCCCCTTTCAAATCTTGAAAATTTTATGTGATGATATGGAAAGTGTTGTGGTATGTGAATGTGTGAAGTGTTGTTGTGGTGTGTGGGGTTGATGTGTTGTGGTGTGGTCATGATATGGGGTTGTGATGTGCATTCATAATGTGGGAGGTAATGAGATGAGCTGTGTGGTAATTATGTGGGGTGGTGGTGATGGAAAAGTTTTTTTGATGTGGTGTGTTAAAGAGGAAGTGAATGGTGGTGATGTGGGGCTGGTTGACTTGATGAGGGTTATGGGTTGTTTGGTTGTGTTTTTTTCATTGTTCTGGTTGCTCAGATAGTATTATAATTAAATGTTAATGTTGAAATTGAAATGTAATAGGCTGGTTTGGTTAATGGTATGGAAATTGAAAATGAATAAAATAAAAGGGGAAGTATGGATTAAATAGTTGTTTCTTAATTTGAATTAAATAGGCCAAATAATAAAATGAATGGGCTGGAAATAATGGAATGAATTGGATGTTTTAATTTAATTGGTTGGTAATATGAAATCTAAAAAATGGATTATGTTGAGAAAGGAGATGAAATGTGAAAAGTGGCTTGTGGTATGTTGTGTGGTGTTGTGCATTTAGTGGTGGCAATGAAATTGGTGGTGTTGTGAGGTTGGGTGGTGATGTTGTGAGTTGGCTAGCACTTTTTTGTGAACACATAGGATAGGATTGTGTGTGAATTTATATATATACCATGTATGTTCCTTGTGATTTTCTATATTCACTCACCCATGTCGAGCACCATGTGTTGACACCCATATATTTGGGAGGTGTTTTTACCAATATCCTAGTGGTGATGATGGATGATTATCAACCAACTATTTCCCACTCTCTCTTCCAAGTGACATTGACATGCATGGTCTGTGATAGCTATAAGTAAAAAGTGCACTATCAATACGTGATGAGATGAGATGTGATAAGATGGATCATAGTGGATGTATTTCATGATAAGAGGAGGGAATAAGGTTTATGTCCTTCATGTTCACAAGACTCAACTACTATGGTTAAGGTTTTGGATGTGATGTATCTTAGGTTTCATCATGTGATATGTTTTGTAATTTTCCAAGTTTATTTGGGTGATATGTGATGTGATGTCCAATTTTACATGGGGTTCTTGGAATGATGTGATATATAGAAGATATAGGAGTGCCATGACATATGATGTTGGGGTGTGAGTGTGTAAAATCAATGGAAAAGTGGTGTAAGGTACCCAATCATAAATATGATTCATACTATGTTATTATACTTGGATGTGTTATTTGGTAAGTGATCCCTAGTGAGGTTGGGATTAGCTAGTTAACCTATTTAGGTGTTTTTGGTTCTATTGTTTGCTCACTGGTGAATTAGTATACTCTTTTCACATGTGCGCAAGAGACTTTGGTTTTCCTACTGAGTATACATGTATGTTCACCCCATGTATATAAAAACTTCTTTCAGATTTCTAAGAGGACTCTGTGGACATTTCTAGCTTAGTCTTTGGAGCTTTTTTGGTGTTTCTACCTTAACTTTTCTTTTTGGATATTTATTTGGAGAATTTTGTATTTGTTTACTATTTACATGAATTATGGTATGGTTTTTTATTATTATTTTATATTATTTCATGGATTTTATTTATCTCTAATATCCTATCTCCAAATCCTATATATATTATAGAGGGTAATGTCTCCCATGTTGATATTTTTTATACCCTCAGTGTTGGCCGCCAGACTGGGGCTTATTGGAGGCAGGACTTAAGGTTGATTATCTTATTTTCTTCATTGTCATCCTAGAAGGGGTACCTTTAGAGGGAGGGTATCATGAAAGAGTGGTATCAAAGGTGATAGTTGAGGGACTGGATGGATTTTAGATTTAAGAATAGTGATGATTATAAGGGTTGGTGGTAAATAGTGTCAGTTGATCTTAGTGTGTGACAAAGACTAGGGAAGACCGACTAGGACATGGTATTTTAAGGGGTCTGTGATCTGATGCAATGAATCTGAGCCTACCAAACGACCACATGAGGTGGTACTACTTAAAAGGAAGAGGCCTCCGAGAGGTACATTCATCATTATTGACTTTTGTTATTGTTTTAATTGGGTGGTTTTAGTTTTGGGAAGTTAAAATAAATTAAATTAATCTTAATAAAATTTCATACTTCCAGGATTATGAAATTTTTGTTTCCCTTTCATCTATGGATCTTGGTCATCTTTGACATGTGGTTTAGGTAGTGGAGGTTTGACAGGCTGATTTGGTTGGTTGTAAAAGGGTTGATCTAATTAGGTAAGATGATCAATGGAAAAAAAACATTTCCGGCTTTTTAGCGATAATATTTGGGGAAATACAAGGGAATCATTTCTGATCTGGTGAAAGATAGCTAGTTGGAGGAGCATGAGATCACTGTCAGTTTAATCCAGGCCCTGTAGGATTACTGGATCCTATTGGAAGTCAGTTAAATATGGGGATTTTTGCATCAATGGTGGGTATTGTATCTTGGTGGGTGGAAGGAGGTAGATGTTTCATGGGTCAAATTTCAGAAGGAGTTTTGAGTAGATTTTCTCTCATAAACTATGAAGTTAGTAATGAGGAAGGAGCTTCTTTATCTTCAGTATGGTAGTTTATCTATGTGGGATCTTGGTATTAAGTTTAAGGACTTCTATTTTTTTCCTAGACCTTTTTCTAGATGAGGAGTCTCAAGTGCTGCATCTTGAAGAGGAACTTTGTCCTTTTATCCAGTATGTAATTACTCTTTTTATGTTTCCAATGTATATAGAGGTTCATAATAAGGTATAGGTTATTGAGAAAAATCACTCATGAGGAGGATTAGCATGAGAGGAGAACTAGTAAGGTTCCTTGAGGATCGTGGTAGTCAGTGGCAGGTTTCAAGTACCAAGTCCTTTGAGGTTTTTACCAGTGTGGAGTTGACATGAGAAACTACCCTTACAACCTTATAGGATAATGGTTTTCATTATTTTATTGGGGTATTTGTTCTAGTGTGTTTTTTATTTGAGGTTTGTTACCATCTTCAAAATCAGTTCCCAGTGGTTCTTCAAGCTCAGTATGGTAGAGGCAGTTAGGTTCAACATTATCCTCAGCAGCAGCTTCCAGTGATTCCATTTCACCCGCAGGGGTAGCAAGATTATACTCCACTAAGAGGGGATGGATTGGGTAGGGGTATAACTTAGGATTTTTTTGAGTTCATGTACCTAGACTCGAGTGTGTTCATGGAGGTGTTCATCGGCAAAGAGGTAAAGGATTTGTGCATGGTCAGTTGCATATAGTAAAGGAAATAATTCCAGAGGGGGCATATATCATTCAAGGTATGCTTATATTATTGTACACCCTTGTTTTTTCCTTGTTTGATTCAGAATATTCACTCTCATTTGTTGTACCCACTCTAGTTTGTACTCTGAGACCAGAAATAGAGAGGCGTCTTATGACCCTGGTGTTGACTAAGCCAGTTGGAGGCTATACCAGCTTGTTGGATGTGTGCTAGGGGTGTAGAATTATGATAGGGATACATCAGCCCCATGGGGATATTTTCTTGCTACAAATGAACTCATATGACTTCATTCTTGGTATTGATTAGTTTTATTCCATGTGTGTCATTATCAACTACTTCTGAAGGAGAGTTGTGTTCTCAAACATGGATAGTTAGCATGAGGTTTTTATTTCTGAATAGAGTTCCAAGTGAGAAGTAGACATGTGGAGACCATTATTTCCTTGATGGTTGAGTTATCTATCAAATCAGTGGATGCTAGGATGAAAGAGGCTCCCAAGGTTGTTAGGGAGTTTCTAGATGTTTTTCACAAGGAGATTATGATATTACCCTCTCAACATGATGCTGATTTTGGGGTAGACTTATAGCCCAATGCTTCTTTGATTTTGATGGATCCCTATTGGAAGGCACATTTTGAGTTGTGGGAGTTAAGGATTCGAATAGATTATCTGATATAAAAAGGTTTTATTTGGACCAGTTTTTCATTATGGGATGATCCAATGTTGTTCTCCAAGAATGAAAATGGTAGTCTAAGATGTGATGATCAAGAATTGTTACCCCCTTTCAAGGATATATGATCTTTTAAACCATTTGAGAGGATCTAGTTGGTTTTATATGATCTATATATCATCTAATTATCACCAATTGAGGGTGAAGTAGGGTGATACCCCGAATATTGCCTTCAGATTCAGGTATGGGAAATTCGAGTTTGTGGTCATGTCGTTTGGTGTCATGAATGCACTAGTTGTCTTCATATGGATCATGAACTCCATGTTCCATGAATTCCTATACCATTTTATAGTCATCTTCATCGATGACATGTTGACAAACTCAAATTTATAGAAGGAGCATATTGGTCATCTCAGAACCATCTTACAGGTTCTTCGGCACCATCATCTTTATAAAAAGTTGTCCAAGTTTAAGTTTTGTACATGAGTGATACATTTCCTTGATCATGTGGTGTCTCAGTAGGGCATGTTCATAGACCCATAGAAGTTCAATAATGTTATTTCTTATGAGGTTCCCAAGAATGTGGCATAGGTTCATAGTTTCTTAGGTATCATAGGCTATTACCGGAGGTTTATGTCTGATTTCTCATGGATTGAGGCCCCATTGATAGCTCTGATAAGGAAAGATTGATATTTTTTCTAGAAAGATCAGTGTTAGATAATGTTTGACTACCTGAAGGAAAATTTATTCAATTCTCTAATTATTTAGTTTCTAGAGGAAGGGGTTATGTGTGAGGTTTTTAGTGACACTTTCCATTTGGGATTGGGGTGTGTATTGATGTTGTAGAGAGCGGTGATCTCTTATGGGTCACTAAAAACCTCACACATAACCCCTTCCTCTGGATTCTGTAGAGAGTGGTGATTTATAATTTTCTAGAGTTAGCAGTGGTTGTGTTTTCACTGAGGTTATAGTGAAATTACCTCATTCAGGAGTAAATTTTTGTCTTCATAGATCACAAGATATTGAGGTGTATATTTTCCCAGAGTGACCTGGATCTATAGAAATTGAGGTGGATGGAGTTTCTTTAGGACTATAACTTTGAGATCTATTACACCTTAGTAAAAGTAAATGTCTGGGCTAACACTTTTAGTAGGAATTTTCTTAAGTATGTTGTTTAGGAGTCCAAATATTCTTGGAGGGCGATGAAGGGGTTGGCATCACTGCACTTAGATGTAGGGGTGATTAATGGTAGAGTTTTATTGTTTCAAATGACAGTGTAGTATTCTATGATGTGTTGGGTAGAGGAGTATCAGTGGGGAGTCTTGGATGTATAGGTTATGTACAATCATATTTTCCATGTATATTCTCTGAAGGGATGGTCGAAGTATGTTTAGAAACATTTGTTGTTTCAGGAGAGGCTTTTACTCTGGTAGAGATTCATGAGGGAGTCCTTCATGAGTTCCATATCTCACCTTTGGCGATACACCCAGGAATATCCAAGATGTATTGTAGATTGAGTACATAGTATTTGTATCCTAGGATAAAATGGGTTGTGGTGAATTTTGTGGATCGTTATTTGGTTTGCTAGTAGGTAAAGGCAGGACATCATGTTCCTAGAGGTTTGTTGCAACCCTTGGATATTCTCAAGTGGAAATGGGATGAAATATCAATAGAATTTGTCACAAGGTTACCTTGAGCATATGGAGGTTGTGATTCTATCTGGGTAATCATGGATCAGTTGACAAAATCATATCACTTCCTAGCGATCAGGGATTTGGGCATCATGGATGTCTTGGTGAGGAGGTATATGGATAAAGTGACATGGTTTCATGGAGTTACAAGGTACATTTTCTCAGATCAAGATGCACATTTTACCTTTCAATTCTGGAGGGGATTTCACCATTCTTTTGGCACTCAGTTGTGCCTTAGCACTGTTTTCCCCCCTTAGATGGATGGGAAAATAGATTAGACTATCCAAACACTGGGGAATATGTTTCAAGTGTGCATCTTATACTTTAGTGGATCTTGGGGAAAAACTTACCCTTGGTCAATTTTTCTTATAATAATATTTATCACTAATCCATTATCATTTCCCCATTTGATGCTTTGTATGGGTGGTTGTTTCGTTCTATGTTGTGTTGGGCTGAGGTTGGGGAGTTGTCAGTTCTCAGACCTGATGTGGTGAAGAGCACAATAAAGAAATTTTAGCTTGTTTGTGAAAGGATAAAAGTAGCACAAGACTATTATAAGGATTATATCAATCATGGGAGTAGGCCCTTGGATTTTGGGTTTAAATACTACATGTTCCTGAAGTTTTCCCCTTAATGTGGGAAATGGAGATTTGGTGAGGGGAGTATGCTCTTGCCCTAGTTTTTTGGGACTTTTGAGGTGTTGGGACATGTTGTAAAGGTGGATTATCATTTGGAACTTCAACCATGGATGGACTGGATTAACTATTTCTTCTATATATCTCTTATTCATCGATATTTTAATGTTGAATCCCATTTCATTGAATGGGGAGAGTTGGATATTGAGGGCAACATGACATTTGTGGAGCATCCAGTGGAGATTCAGGATCATCAAGAGAAGTTGTTATATGGATGGACCATTACTTTAGTTTGTGTGTTGTGGAGGCATGGAGACCTAAAGGAGAGTATTTGGGAGTACGAGACAAAAATGTGTTCCCATTACCTGAATTTTTTTTTATTTTGGTTTGTTTTATTTTACTTGATGATGTAATATTTGAAATCTTGTTGGTTATGATATGTGGTTTTCCTTGATGTGATACATGAATTAAATATTCAAGCACGTGAGGATTGAAAAAACTGATTTCTAATGAATATGTGTTATACTTTGACATTATTATAACTATATAGGTGTGTAAGTGTCTCTAAAAGAAGATAATATCTTGAAATGGTAGATGGAATTCTTTAATTGTGTGTTTGGGGATCTATTGTGTGGTGGTTGTGGTGATTGTTGGCTTGGTATTTGCAGGGGATGAGGTGATGGTGTGGATGGTTATGTGTAGAGGAGGATTTTTATGGATATATGAAATTGTGTGGTGTTGTCCCCAGTGGGGTATATGGTAAAGTAGTGTGGTGTTGTGGTTTTGAGAAATTTTTGGTGGACATCTTCATTTGGTGGGTGTGTTTGGTTGGTGGTGATTTTTCAGTTGTAACGAGATCCTTGAGAGGTATCTTGAAGGATTTTTTTGGACCTATTCCCTCTTTACTTTTGGGTTGTTTTCTATTATCGAGGATGAGAATAGTTTGATAGGTATCTGATGTAATGACCTGGACCTTCCATCCAATTACCTTATAGGAATTCTGGTGGTAGAGGTGTCCAGGGGGATTTCTGAGGATTTTGGAGGGGAAGAGGAGGATTTGGATGAAAAATATAGCTATAAGAGGTTTTGTAGCATAGAGTTTGAGGTTGTTCCATATGGGAGTTGCTATGGAATAGTTTGTAAGGTTATGGCATGGTGTCTAGATAAATTCATTTTGATACCACTACCACTAATGGAATGGTTTTTGGCATGGAGATGGTTAGTCTACCCTAGTGGAGGAGGTGTGGGAGTGATGGTTGTGGTGTGGAATTTTTGAGGTAAAATTTTGGAGGTTTTGGAATTTTGGGGGTAGTTTATCTATTGATATGGGTTACAGCGTAGCCCCATTAATGGTTTTTGGTTCATGCAGTGTAGCATCTTTGGTTGCACCGTATCTCTTTTCGAGTTGATGAGGTTTTGTAATGTAGTGTTCATTGGTGTGTCATGGTATCCTCCCCCTTTTATATTATCTAAAACACAAAGGTATACATCTTTCTTGGAGTCTAATTTGACCAGAAGGGTTGTAGTGTGGTAGGGGGTACTACACTGTGGTCCCTTCAGTTTTCAATTATTATGTGATGTGGTCTGAGTAGTTGCATCGTGGTCTTATGTTTTTCAGGCTAGGTATACATTCCCAGAGTACCTTAGACCTGATTACTTTTCTAGTGTTTTTCTAATTTCTTAGGAAAAATAAGTGCATCCTGAGGGTCCCTTTCATCCTTCTTTTAGTGGAATTTGACCTCAATCTTAGATAATCAATCCATGGTAGTTTTAGTGAGTTCTCCTCTTGTCCTTTCCCCTATTTTATCCCTATTTATTCATCTAGGGGGTTTTTTGCTAGGGAATCATGGGTTTTTGTGTGGTTTTGAAAAGTAATGATGTGGTTTTTGTATTCTAATATGGTGAGGTAATCTTCTTCATTATGGTGATCGATGGTGTCCATGTTCTTATTCCAAATATGCGTAGTGAATTGGAAAGCTCGGTTTGAGGTAATGGATCCCTCATTTCTCATATTTTGTATCATGTGGGAGGGATTTTATTATTTTATATCTATGTAAATATGTTTTTCACTATCCTAAAAAAGATAATAAATTAGTTAATTTAAATTGAATGGTAAGTTAATGATTTTCATGCTTTTATATCTTTTGATATTATAATATTGAGATTATCCATGCTTATTGTACCATTGGAAATCATGGTTGTAGGGGGCCTTTGTGTGTGATGAATTGATATGTTTTATGAAGCCCTTGATGTGTAATTTTTGTGAAAACATATTTAATAAATGTTTAATCACTTATACTTGTCTAATAAATTGGTTTCACTTGGATATATAGATTTTGTGAGAATGCCCCTAAAATAAAGAAGTGGAAGATATGAAAAGTACCTTAAAAATCTGAAAATTTTTATGTGATGATGTGAAAAGTGTTGTGGTATTTGAATTATGGAGTGTGGTTATGGTGTGTGGGGATGATGTGTTGTGGTGTGGTAATGTTGTGGGGCAGTGATGTCCAGTCTTGATGTTGAGCGGTTATGTGTTGATTTGTGTGGTTGTGTTGTAGGGCGGTGGTGATAGAAAAGTGGTTGTGGTGTGGTTGTGGTAAAGAGGAAATGGATGTGGATATGAGTGGTGGTGATGTGGGCTGGTTGGATTGATGATGATGATGGTTTGTTTATTTGTATTGTGATGCATTGTTCTAGTTGCTCAGATAGTATTAGAATTAAATGTTGATGTTAAAATTGAAATGGCATGGGCTGGTTCGGTTAATGAGATGTAAATGGAAAATGAATAAATAAATATGGTAAGTATGTCTTAAATGGTTGTTTATTAATGTAAATTAAATGGGCTGAATAATAAAATGAATGGGTGGAAATAATGGAATAAATTGGTTGTTTTAATTAAATTAGTTGTTAATGTGAAATCTAGAAAATGGATTAAGTTGAGAAAGGATATGAAACGTGAAATGTGTCTTGTTTCATGTTGTGTGGTGTTTTTCATTTAGTGGTGGTAGCAAAAGTGGTGGTATTGTGAGGTTATGTGGTGATGTTGTGAGTTGGCTAGTTCTTTTGTGTGAACCCAAAGGTTGGGCTTGTGTGTGGATATATATATATATATATATATCATGTATGTTCCTTATGATTTTCTATACACACCCCACCTGCATAGAGAACCATGTGCTGACACCCATATATTTGGGGGTGTTTTTTCCAACATCTAGATGGTGAGGATGGATGGATGGATACTTACTCTTTCCCACTCTCTCTTCCATATGATGTTGACATGCATGGGTTGTGATGTCTAGCAGTTAAAATCACACTATCAAGATGTGATGAGATGATATGGATTGTGGTGGGGTCATGCATAGTAGGAGGAGGGAATGAGGTTGATGTCCTTCATGTTCACAAAACCCTAATACTCTAGTTATGGTTATGGATAGGATGTGGCCTGGGTGTCTTCGGGAAAGATGTGATGTGATGGACTGGGTGTCTTTGGGAAATATGTGATGTGATGGTCAGTTGTACGCAAGGTTCTTAGCATGATATGATATACGAAAGAGATGAGAGCTCCAAGATGTACGACGTTGGGGTGTGATAGAGGAAAATCAATAGGAAATTGGTGTGGGTACCCTATCATTGATGTGATTCATATTATGTTATTATAATTTGATTCATTATTTGGTGAGCGAGACCTATTGAGGTTGGGATTGGCTAGTTAACATGTTTAGTTATTGTTGGTTCTGCTCTTTACTCACTGGTTCATTGGTATACTCTTTTCACATATGCATGAGATACTTTGGTTTTCCTACTAAGTATACTTGTATACCCACCCCATGTATATAAAAAATTCTTTTAGGTTTTGAGGTGGACTTCATGGACCATGCTAGACATTTCTAGCTATGGATTTGGAATTAATTATGTGTTGTTACCTTATCTTTTCTTCTGGGTATTTATTTGGATACTTTTATATTTTTTACCTTATACATGAATTATGGTATAGATTTTGGTTATTTATTTTTTATATTATTTCATAGAGTTGATTGATCGCTAGTATTCTATCTCCTGGTCCTATTTATATTATAGAGGGTAATGTCTCCCAGGTTGATATTTTTTTATACCCTTAGTGTTGGTTGTAAAATTGGGGGCTACTGAAGGCAGTAATAGGGGTCATTATCTCCCTTTCTTCATTACCAACCCAGGAGGAGTACCTTTATAGGGAGGGGTCATGATAGTTAGTGCTTATCTAATAACTGGTTAATACCTAAAACTTAAAATATTTTGATAAATTTGTTCACATGGGCATTGGTTTCTGAAATTTTCTTGAATATATGTATGTGTTTCCCACAATGTGAGAGAGATGGAATTGGTATCACATATTAAAATGTGGATAGTTTTGTTGTCTAAACTTGTCTCTCTTGTTTTCTATAAAGTGTTTTCCCATGTAGACTTTGAGTTGATTTTTTTATGACACATTTTTATGATAAATTTGATGCCAAGTCTATTTCATATGATGTTGTATTATTCTTATATTTCTACAATCACTTGAAAATGGTAAGCAATGATTCTTACAAAGATCATTATATCAAGTGGTATTAATATCAAGTGGTATCACACATCAAAGGGAAAGAATAAATGAACCCTATTGTATCAATAAATGGGAGACCAATTTTTCCAACCTTTGCATTCATTGTTAATTAGGGGGAGAAAATGACATTGATTTTTGACCTGAATATAGAATTTATAATAAATTCAAAGGGGGGGATTGAAGTGACCTTAGATTTGTGATTGTATTTATTTTTTATATTAATGTATCGATGTGAACATTTAAAGGTAAAGAACTGGGTGATGGATTGGTGAATCCACTCATTACATGTAGCTTGATAATGTTACTCATGTATAGTGGGTAAAGGTGTGAACAGCTTCTAGTTAGATATTTGGCTGACAAAATTTGAGTATAATCCTTAAAAGTTAGATTATTGAAAGATTAAATCTTCATAGTATAACATAGAAGGTGTTGAAGAAATATTTCTAGTATTTTCTACAATAGTTTGGAATAACAAGAGTTTGAACTATAGTGAACAAATTTAAGATCTGTTATAATTAGTGTTTTAAAGTATATCTAATTGAATTTTGAATACCCAAAGGAATTTAAATAAAACTATCCATGTGTATTTTTTCATGAAGGTTGCTGAAGACAATGAAGAAGCACATGGATGAAGGCTAGAATTAAGGTTCGGGTTGACTAAAATCTGAAGAGTAGCACACAATATTAAAGAATTCAAAGAGATGAGTTTTTATATGCTACTAAAGTCCTTGGGATTCATTTTAAAAAAATTAAGATGTTTTATATTTTCCAAAAAGTTTTTTTGAGATTTTAATGAGTGGTTTGGAATGGATGGAGATGGACTGAAGGATCTCTGGTTCGAAATAAAGGCAATCTAGAAAATCTGACTAAGTCATGAATCCATATAGTTGAAATCCCTATGTAAGAAAATTATCCTACATGAAGATCTATGTAAGGGAATTCATACTACGTATGTGAATCAGTGTAAGAAAATTTGGCTACTTACATGACTCACATAAATTAATTTTCATGCATGAAAATGGTCACGTATGCGCATTCCAGCATAGCTAAATCCAGTGACATATCTGAATGCCTCACATATGGGATTTTTATAGCATAACCGAAATTTACATAGATAAAATTTATAACATATCTAAATTTAGGAACCACATACGTGAATGAAGTTCTATGTAGTCGAATTCATAGAACATATCCAAGTGCAGTGTAGCCAAACCCACATATGAAAATTCAGACCGCGTAAGAGAATTTGAGAACCACATATCCAAATTAAGATATATAAATAACCTGTATATAAGAATCCAATGTAACTAAGTCTGTATTTTAAAAACTAAATCTCATGTAACTGAATTTCCCATATGCATACGATTAAAATTACATATTTCCAAAATCATTAATTCTGAAGAATAAAATAAAATTAGTCCATTATTATGCAATTCAATCAAGATCTAAATATCATGAAACTTATTTAAGACATGATCTAATATTTTTTGTGGAAGTTTGAAGGAATATAAACACTACATACATTCCATTATGCTAAAAAATGGATTTATCCCATTTTAAAGAATAATGTAGATGAATAACCATAAAATATCAAATTTTTGTTTATTTATGCTTACATGATGTTGATCTGAGGTTATTCGAGTATTCGAGAAGAAAATAGAAGGCTGAGAATCCACCCCATCTTGAAATGAGTTCCATGTCACAAATATATTTTTTGTATTGTATTTATTATATAGATGTGATGATTATTTAATGTGTGAAATTTTAGTGTATATTTCATGAGAAAATGAGTGAGTCAATCCTATTATATAATTATCAGAATATTTGTTAAACTACTAAGTTATTTTCAAGAAATATTGTGTCATGTAAGCGGGTTGAAGAAAATAGAGCTTGAGGTTGGTTCAGTGAGAATAATATGATGAGATATCAAGGATAATTGAAGTATCTAGAATATTTTCTATGAGACAATAGAAATTATAAACAAGAAGATAAAGTGTAAAAGTTCCTTTGAGTAAAATAATGTGGAAACATTTTACATGATAAAATATTTTGAGATAAAGGTGCATAAAATAAGTGCTTCTCAAAGTGGTTATTTTATAATAGCTCCGTTTTATGGGAACAAGTAAAATTATTCCTCATTATCTAAATGAGTAAATATATTATGATGAGATCCATTTAATTCTATTAAATTAATCCACAAATACATGAAAAAAATTGAGAAAATTGAGAAATAAATAAAATAAAAGAGGTAGAATGACTTGTTGGTGTCAGTAGATATTTAGAACACTAAGAAGTATAGATCTATATTCAAGACTATTAATCCAAGATCTCTCAAATAAGAAGAATAAGAAGAAGTATTTGTTGCATGTTTTACCAAATAAGAAGAGGAAGTTGATACAGTTCTAAAGCTACACATCCTTTATGTATCAAAGTTAAAAGAGAAAAAGAATGTGGAACACTATTTAGTGATCAGTGAGATGTAGTAGAAGAAAAGAGTTCTAGGAACTGAGGTTGTGTTTATATGAATATTTGATCTTACTCTAGTTCATTTTTTTGAGTTCTAGTGGATAATGAGAAAGCTAGATGATCGGATTCGGTTAAAGTCTATAAAGCTGAGTAGAGTAGTGATCGAGTTGTTGTTGATTATTTTGAAGGGTTATTAGCATTTGAAGACACTTTTGTGAGTGGAAGAAGATCTGATCTTGTGGGTAAAGAAACGTCTTGTACTGAACAACTATTCAACTTCAAAGAAGGATATTAGAATACAACACTTGCATATACATGGTGGGATGATGTGGAATCTCTGTGACTTGAGGTATTCATGGAAAACATAGTGCGAAGCTGTGAATTTAGTGTGAAACTAGTCATCCTATGGGAAGTATGCATTTATAAGTCTAGTGATACATTGGAATTATAGATGTGGAACTCACTGATCCCATTGTAATTGATACTTGATTATAGTGGAGAATCCATGATTGGGGTGAATAACCAATCACAATAAGAAGTAGGTATTTATCTATAATCTTGTAAAAATATTATGTGTTTTTTATCTTCTTTACTTGTATACATATAATTGAAGATTTCTTGGTTAAACTAAAATAGATTCATATTCACTATCCAACAACAAGGGTTAAATTAAAATGAGTTTCGGTAAGTTTGAAATTTTGGTAAAAATTAGGCAACACTTAATTTTCCATCCCCCCGGGTGTCTACACTAGTCCACTATGTAGCTCATGACGAAAATATTAGTGGTATGACATTTGCAGGGTGTGGTCGATCAGTGAGGGTGTGGAAGGTTCTGCCTCCCCTTGTGGTAAGTTAGTTTGTATTTGTGGTAGGTTATTTTAGATTCAAAATAGGTGACATGTAGTAAGTGGATCTTCCACAGGTGGATGCAGTTGGTTGAAGACATGTGGCAGCTTAGTGTGGGGGGGGGGGTAGGGAGGTCTTCATGTGCCAGCTATGCATGGTGTAGTCACTTGATTGAACATACTGAGGTGAATATGAGACTTGACATCTTTAAAAGTGGGTGCACAATATCTTGAATTGAAATCTCACAGTCAATGAAATTTCAACATGTGGTAGCTTCATTCTTGATCATTTTTTTTATGCAGTGGGTAGGAATGCATTACAGTTTGGTGCATTGTCCAAATGTTGATGTTACAAACGGTAGGATGTCCTCAGTGGATTTACATGCACACATACTATGAAAAAAATATTTAATCAATAGCTAGATTTCAATAAATTCCAATATGAGTAAAACAAATGAAATTTAAGATTCCATCCTTTTTATCATTTAATCCTAGATTAAAATATAAATTCATTTTCTAGTTTAAAAATTAAAATTCCACATGAGTATTCAATTTTTTTTCAAGAAAAATGATCAACCAATTTCAATTAGAATTTATAGAATAAAATTCGAAATTAAATTCCAGGTTTCCCAAAAATTCTAAGAATATATTTTATCAAAAATGTGGGGGGTATTTAAAATTTACACCCAAATGACTAAAAATAAAAAACATATTAACTTCCTAGAGTTAAAAAAATAGGGGGATAAAATCAATTAAGTATACAATTTTTTTTGAAAAAGTGACATTTGATAAATCCCCAACACTTGAACCATTGCACTCCCATAAATTTTTTTATGAATTTCAAATTTGAACAAGATATACCTTCCATGTAGATTTTAATATTTGTATCAAAATTATGTCCTTTCATAAGAAAAAATGGAAAAATAATTTATACTATGTACAATTAACATTGACCCTTATCTGTCACAATGACCACAATTTAAATGAAAACATATTCCAAATCAAATATTTACATTTCCAATTAAATTGGATTTTATTTATAAAAACCAATCAATGAAATGACATAATCATAGAAATTCCAAACAACCAAATCAAGAGTGAGGGAACTTTTTTGGTTCTTTCTACTGAAAATTTCATCATTATTAATATATGAATTTAATCCACTACCCACACTTCAATGCAAGAAAAAGTTTCAATACCAAGAGTAAAATAGATATATTTAATTGGAATTAGAATTTGAACAAGTGGTACTTCCACCTATCCATTTCTCCTAAGTTTCTTAAACCATAGTTTCATTTTCCAATTCATTGATACAACTCAAATGAAATTATTATAATTCAATTTCCCTTCTTCATATAGGTTAAATATTCCCATCACCAAAATGAATTCATTTTTTATAGTTAGACGCTTATTAAATTTTTCCTAGGCATGTATGTGAAAATAACTCTTTAGATAACTTATTAAATATATATATAAATTGTATATACTTAAACTTATAGTGCCTAATGTCTTAAAGATTCATTGTGAAATCTCAATTTCCCATTTTACTCTAGTTTCAAAGGAATTATATCAATTTCTATTGAGTTGTCTCCCTGACGTGTTCTTTTTCCTAAATTCCAGGTTACCTTGAATTAAGTTCCAAATTCTAGTTTCCTTATGATATAATTTCAATTACACAAATATATTTTCATTCACACTTCTTTTCCTAGTTCTTCAACAAAATTTCCATGAAAATGATGGGAAAAATCACTCAAAAATTGTTTGATCTTTTAAGGTTCACTAAAAAGATAAAATTCCTCACAATCACTTAGAGTTCAAAAATACATTGAGTTTTCAATTCAACTCAAAGAAAGTTTAGAAAACAAAAACAACAGTACAAAAATGGATTTGTACATATTCAAAACCAAAAAAATAAAATGTTTTTTTTTATTTTTTTTATTTTTTGATTTTTTTTAATGCTCACTAAAATAGAAAGTAAAATAAAAGAAAAATCAATAAAAAAATAGTCAGTAGTTTCCCCATCCCTCTCACTTCATTTTCACTATATCCTCAATGAAATTTAATATAAATCATGCATTTTTCAAGAATAATTTAAATAGGATAGTAAAAAATGAGTGTAATAGAAGGAGTTTGCCTAGATGTTGTTATTCCCTACATGTGGACAATCATGGTGGGAAGTAATTATCGCTTTTATTGGTTTCAAATGGTCTTTAAAGAGGTATTAAAGTTATTGTACACTTGTGTCCTAAATGGAAAAACAATTATAATTTAGTCTCTTATTAAAACTTAAAACAAAGAATTCAAATTAAATGAAAAAGAAATAAAATGGAATAGAGTTATTGGGTAAAATCCCCCAATAGGTTCTAATTTTTTTTTAGTCTATAGTTAGACGGTATTAGGATTATACCTTGTTTTTTTTGGATAAATATTTTGTGGTAAGAACCACCAAATTCTTCTTTTTCCATAACTCTTCTTAGCTTTCTTCTTCTTTTGGAGGTCTCTATTTTCAATAAAGTACAGTGTTTCCAACCCCTTAGCTGTGAGTATAACTCACCAAGTGGGGCCAAAAGGATATTTTTTGGGTTCTATTATTGTTCTTTCTAGATTAGGATTTCTAGGTATCCTTCTATCTCTTCATCGAATTTCTCTAGAACAGAATTCCATAAATTTTCAAAACACTTTTCTTCTAACTCCTCATCAATCTGGGTATCCAAGCCTTCTTCTAGCTCTAGCCTCTCTTCAATGGTGGTCGTCTCAACTTCTTCTTCAATGTATAAGGAAAAATGTGGCTCAGATTGACCTATAAATCCAAGACATTGAGAATTAGATTACAATTCAAGAAATTAAAATTAAAAAAAAAATCAAAAGTTAATTCTACTCCCTTGGGTACACTACTACAAAATTGAGTTTATCTAGCACTAGGGATTTAACAGTGCTAGCTAAAACGCTGTTAAAGACCGCC
This sequence comes from Viscum album, assembly GCA_963277665.1. Classification (NCBI taxonomy): domain Eukaryota; kingdom Viridiplantae; phylum Streptophyta; class Magnoliopsida; order Santalales; family Viscaceae; genus Viscum; species Viscum album. The sequence goes on from OY728132.1 coordinate 1,580,945,879, forward strand.
TTTATCAGCACTTTTTTACAAGCACTAATAAAAGTATACTTAAAAAAGTTATTTTTTATTAATATATATATATATTAATATATAAATATATTTATATTGATATAAATATAATATATATTTTTTAAAATATGTTTTAGATAAGGTAAATTGGCATTTACACTTAATATATAAGATATTTAGTGAAAATGGCTTATAAAATAACTAAAAATTATTTTTAATAAAAATTTGCTTAATATTACCAATTAATAGTCATTTAATATCAATTTTAAGATAAAAAAATCAAAAAATTAAAAAAATCTCAAATAAGTTGAAAAATGTAACTCGAACTTCAAACGGCCATAACATGTGATCTGAGTGTCCATTTGGGCTATACTATATATCAAATCAAAGCATGCGATGATCTATACACTCTTAATGACATAAGTAAACCTTTATCACATTTTTTTAGGCCAAAAAAGGCCTAGAAGGCCTCCAAAACTGATTTTTTAGTCATGGTACCCCTATTTTTTAACATTTAAGGGATTTTCAGCTTCATTTAAAGGGGTATTTTTTCCCTTTTTCAGTGGGGACTGAATTTATTCCCAAGTATTACATTCATATTAGTATTATAGTATTTAAATTTTATCATTTTTCACAACGAAATTTTATTTATAATTAAATATATGTATGTTTTTTTATATTTACTTATAATAAATCACTCATATAAATACATATATCAACATATTTATGTAAAAATGTTTATTATAATATATCTAAATAAATACATATTCTAAAAATGTATTTAAAATAATATCTAACCATTTTTTACATTATACAAATATATTTATAATGTTTATATATACATATGTGTGTGTATTAATAAACACATGTATATATTGTAATTTAATATATGTAAATGAATATAATATATAATATATTTAAATAAATATAATATATATCACACACACACATATATTGTATAAATTTATTTAAAAATAATTATATAAATATATGTAAATATAAATGTAAATATATATATATATATATATATCATTAAACAGATAGAAAAACAATATGATGTAGTGGTAAAGGTGTTTCATCTTTGAAGGAGAGGTGTAGGGTTCGAATCCAGGCAGGTGCACATGAGATTGGAAATTCGTAAAGTGCTGATAAAAGGGGTGGTGGGGTGAAAATTACTGATAAAGGGGGTGTAGAGCACTGTTAAAGGGGTCATAAAAGCGATGATAAATGGGTTGGGTGCATAGGTCTGAAAAAAAAATTACCCCCTTTAACAATTTTTCCTTTATCAGTGCTAAAAAAGCATTGTTAAAGGACCCTTTTAATAGCACTTTTTAGCACTATTAAAGGGTAGCTTTAACAGCACTTTTTTAGCACTGATAAAAGTTTCAGGCTTTTAACCGCACTTCGATTATAATAATTTTTTAGCATTGATAAAGGCCTTCTTTAGTGTTGTTAAAGGCCATTTTTTAGTAGTGGTGGCTTGACCATGAGCTCATAATTAGGAATAATGGGCTCTAAAATATCTCTTATAGAAGTGGAAAATGGTTCTATCAACTTCTCCTTGAATATGAGCTCATCTATTTCATTTTTTTCATCATTATACAGGGTTTATAAAAAAAATTGAATCTGAATTCACAACATAAGAACAATGATCATTTAAATGGGGTTCAATAAAAATTAATAAGGAGTGATTCAATGGAAATAATTCCCCCATCGATGATTTTGGATTTAATTTATTCTACATAGTATAAGGTGTAACATCCTAGATTTTTAAGTTATACACTTTTGATGAATAAGAGCGTGTTTCTAGGTTTGTATGGTATAAGAGCTATTTTTGGGGAGTCTCTACAGAACCTAGACACTTTTACATCATAAGCTCGGGCTTACGATGTAAGTCCTTCACTAGGCACTAACAATAAAATGGATTAGGGTGTAAAAATATTTACACCGTAAATCCCATTCATAGGATGAAAACTTTTTTAAAGCATAAAGGAATATTTTACATCATAAAATTATCAATTGGGATAAATTTATCCTAAGGTGGCATGTTTTTTAGTGTAAATGCATCATGAGGAGTGTACGCCATAATTCTAATATTTATGACATAAATCCCTATGTCCTAGTAGGTTTTATAACACTGCACACCTAAAATTTTGATTATTCATCATGTATCTCTCTTATCTCTAACCCTAGGAAGTTCCATGTTATTTTGAGTGTTTCTTATTCTTTTAGGTTCCTTTGTTTGATGCTTTATCTCTGTGGTGGTTGAGTTTCATCTCTCTTGATAAGTGACCCTTATGCTTCTTTGTTTTCATTGGTCATAGAATCAATGTTTTTTTGTGTTCATGGGATTCTTTAATCATGTTTTGATTCTTATTTAATACTTTATAGATTCATTGTGCAATATTCTCCTATAGGATGAACCTTGTGTTGGTTTTGGTGTGGCGTGAAAGTTCTTAATGCATGTGTTAATCTATCCTCTCTGCCGACCTTTTTTTTGTGGGATTTGATTCTAAGATGTGGGAATCGATTATAGGGTCTCTATTTATAGTTATTCTTGACTCGATTTTGAGGTAGGTGGTTCCGTCTCTATCCTATATTGGATGAACCGTATTGCTCTGGTTTTATAAATTGTTTTATAAATAAATCAGTATGATTTATTTGTGTGTGTAAATTTTTTGGTGATAAATTATGGTTTTTCCCATGTTTTTGTAAAATAAGAGGGTTTTCAAATCATTTTTAAATGGATTGAAAAATGAGTTTTCAAATAATTTTTTTGATAGAATAAAGATTTTTTTGGAATTATTTATGAAATGTGAAACCCTTTGAAAATATTTGAGAAATGCAGTGCATGGGATGACTTGGGTACTTAGGTGAAAGGTATAGCTTAGGGAAATCATTCATTTTATTGTTGGTAGGTTCACTCATGAGGTGTTCCTCTACTCCTTAGGCATTTTGTTCTAGGGACTTATTATTGACATTGTTGGGGGGTTCACTCATGGGGTGTTCCTCTTCTCCTTAGGTTTGTGTTATAAGAACTTGAGTGCACACTAGTCATTGAGTATGGTATGAGTGGTATGATAGCCTAACCTATTATGATATTTTTAATGTTTACTATTCTTCTTGGCTTACACTGTTTTGGATTTCATATATAGGCTTTGGATTTTTATAAATGTTTGTGTAAATCTTTTCTTTGAAATTATTTTACCTTGCTTGTTTTAGAACTATGGAAAAAGGTAAATATTTACCATTCTTTTATATACATTTTTTTACTACTTAACATGCCATGTTTTATTTAAAATGTGAATACTAGGATTATATGTATAGAGACTTGATATGGAACACCTGGTGTGATCCTACTGAGCATGTTTAGCTCACACTCTACCACCCCTTTGGTGGCATGTAGACCTGTTTATGTCTTTTGATGCAGGGAAAGGAAAGGCACTATAGTGAGGCGGTCAGGTTTCTATCATATGGGTTTGGATAGCTGGTGGTGATATTGTGGGATATTGCCCACATGTCATAGGATTGGTTGTCTTATGTTTTGGTTGTCCTTTGGTTTTACTGGACTTGTCCCTTTTCATTTTATTCGGGTTCTACCATTGTTTTCTTTTAGTTATGGGATATGTTTCTCTCGGTTTTTCTTCCATTGTTCTTTATATTATGTATATATATGTCATGTATATTATTTGGGTAGGGTGGAATCATTCTCTCTAGTTGTTTTTTGATTCCTATGTGCTAGTTTCCAGCCTATGGGGATTGGGAACACCCTTCAGGTGTGTGATAGATCAGCTCAAGTACTATTTTTTTAGGGTAACCCAGGTCAGTTTGTTACATAGGGCCATTAGGTGATGTAATTTGATCAATCAAGTGAATTCATGTGTCCACTAGAGAGAGTTTTGGTATGTTTGTCTTAGTGTGAGGCTTAGATACCTTCAATGGAGGTCTGATACTACTCAACAAACATCTTCATCCAAAAATGGTGTGAAATTTGTGTGAACATTCTAAAGAGGATATGTGAATGTTTGGTGTTGCAGGTACTCTGTGAGGAGTTGATCTTGGTTGGTTGAGTGTTTTTCTATTAGAATTCGAGCTCCACATCATGGAAGCAATCAAAAATTCCTTGAGGAAATTCATAGAGTGATTCTTATACACCTTCTTTCTGATGGTACTGGGTGCATAGAGGAAGCCCCAAAATCAGTAATTTAAAAATTTTCACTGGAAATTGATGTAACTATGCCATCATCAATGAAGTGTTATCTAATAACAACCATAGGATATTTTCATGGATAATTTAAGAACAAAATTGAAATGAACAAATACCTCTTTTGATATGAATCTTATCTCGACATATAATCATCATTGGTGATCATTTCTTGAAGGATCTAAAATCGAATCCCTCTAGATCATCCGCACACACTTTGAAATCTTTCGGGAGCATCAATCATCAGAATCTAGGTGCTAGTGTGGAGTTCCGATGATGCCTTCGACATCCCAACAATCACCGCTTCTCTATTCCATCAATCTGTGAAGGTGTTCTTCGACAATTCCTTGGAATGAGATCTTATCTCTCTAGAAAGTAGTATAGAGGATAGAGAATATATAGATCACATGTGATGAATAGTCATTTCCATGTGAGCCTCTTCCTCCTATTTTTAGTGAGTTTCACAAATTACCTAAAAAGGGTCCTTGACCCCCAAATACTTATTACTCACTATAAATGACATCGTATGACTACTTTACTAAGTCATAAATATCATTTATATTTTTATCACTTTCTTATAATATATAATAAATATATTACGTGATAAAATTGAGTCATTAACTCGACTCGTAATTCCCACTATATTAAACGAACCTTGAATATTAAAATAGTATTCGTTCGTATAATATTTTCCCATGTATTCACTTTGATACTTTTAAATACATTTAATAAATAAATTCAATACTAATTATTCAAAACTCAAATGATATGAATTTATTTATTCCTTGGTGATTGTATATCCTCAAACATATCCCAAACCCTGTGGTGGGTCCATCATTTCCTATACTCTTATTCATCAAAATAGGGCATACTTTTGAATATTCTATTGTGTTTGTCCCTCTATGCCCTTATCTTGATAGTAGTGAATAGAATTAATAGACCAGGAGTAGAGTCTAGCAACTCATCAAGGCCCCTAAAGAGATAAGGAGTAGTCATAGAAACAGAAACCTTCCTACAAACACACATTGTGTAGTATAATATATTTTTATCACAATATCTCATAAAGAAGGATGAACACTTTGTGTCATCATCCTTTTTTGATTTATTATTCATTGACTTTACTAGATGGACTTACCTTCTTCTACCATGGCCATGGATTTAGTAAAGGTACTACCATCCTAATCAAATCAGTTTGAGATATCTCTTCCTACGAATGTGACAAATTGTATCTTGATTATTCAATCAATGTCACACCACTAATTATGCACCCAATTCAAGCTACCGCGTCAAAACTTTAATGTCATGGTTTTTAACTTGAATAAAATTATGCCATCAAATGATACACATCAATAATAATCTCAAGTCTAGAGACCATTACATGAATTCACATATAGGAACAACCATTGACATGAAAACATGTGGTGTTCCTATTAGCGGGTCGGCCCTCATGATCTCATATACTTGAGATTTCTAAGTACAAACTTCATGAGAAGAAGTATTAATGATTATGATCCCCCATCACTTTATAGTCACACATTATATGTTTCCATACTGAATGATATATCTAGACCATAGGACATTTTTTAAGATTAATATCATAGTATCACAAGGTTCTCATTATAGCTTGGTAACTGCTATAACTTTTTCATACGAGAAATTATCTATGGACATTACCATGTAAATAGTGGATGAAAAAATATCAATACTATAATGGTAAGTGTACATCATGTATAACTCACTGTATACATGGTAAGTTAATCAAAAGTACTTTTTTATTTGGGTTTAGGGAACCCACTATAACAACACTCCCACTTGAACTAGATCCAACTTTCTAATGAACCTTGTTAGCTCTCACATGATAAGATCATATTTATGATAAGTTATGGATGTAGTCATGAGCCTTCCATGTTTCCATTATGTGCCAGTTCTTCTATCTGTGACTTCACCTCCTTGAGTAAAAATCCTCAAGAGATGTAAACCCTGAGTATATATCCTTTTATACACTCTTTAATCTTGAAATATTGGATAGTATTGGTAGTAGAATTATCATAATGATAAAACTTTACATGCTCGGTATGATTCCAAGAACTATAAAAAATCGTTTTGTGTTTTACACTGCTTCTTTAGCTACCTTAAAAGCTGTAATGAACTTGGTATTTGTAGATATGGATACCACTAGCTTGAATGAGATTTTATTGTTTATTACCTTATCTTGACTGTGATATTAGATCATATAGATCTATAGTAAGATTAGTTTGTGTCCCTTTATAACTAGTATCCCTTTCTCTTCATATACCATGAACATATCCATTATACTTCCTTAAGTATAATTTGATAGTTCTAACTATTTACCATGTAGTTTTCATGGATTATACTGATATTTTCCTACCATAGAATATATATCAAAAATATCATTTCTTGTACATATAATGAAATATGTGATTGATCCTTCACATAAGAATATGGAATTCAACTTACCACATTAATCTCTTCTTGGAGATATTTATGCCATGTAACATTGGTAAAATTATCTCTCGAATTATTCCAACTTTTATTTTTTCAATACCTTGTCAATATATATACCACTGACTAGGTCTAAGCAATCATTAGATCTAACTCAGTAAATTGTGTTCCCTATAACTTAGGTTTCTACGTTAAGTCAATATCTAGATAATTACTTTCATTTTGATCTTAGATAACTGTAAGACCAATAGTTGTTTTCCATATGTTATCAAATATATTATACTTGTAAAACCATGGTGCTCCCACTAACCTAATGTAGATACATGGTAAAAATTCATTTTGAATGAATATTATATGATCTTATTCTTTACTTCAATCCAAAATTGGGTTTCAGTAACTTTCACCCCTTATTGGAATCACATAGTTTCACCAACCTTTTTTGGTTGTGTCGTATAGACACCTTCCATGAAAGTTGGTCTTGACATCCAATACCCATTTTAATGATCATAGAAAGTATCTATGACAAGTGAAATTCTAATGGATTTGGGAATAATGACTTGGTATAACCAATTGATCCTTATTAGTACCAAAAAAATTACCATCCATGTATAATATCACTTGAATACCCACCAAAGTATTCAAAATAATAAGCCCCTATATGTTGATACATGGAATCCATTATTTAATTTTAATTGATCTTGTCAGTTTTAGATAATTTTCATGTACTAATTACTTATAGAATTCATTATCCTCAATGAATAATGTATCACCGACCAAGATGAATACTAAACCATGAAAATATTTTTATTCTTTCTACACAATATTTGTCTCTAGAACATTCATCTTCCACAATATCTTGTAGAACTTAAACCTATGCCAACTACTTGTGCATATACAATATTGAATTAACCCAAGTCAATATTTCACTCACTATCTCAAATAGAGATATGAACCATTTTATATAAATATAGACTATAACTTGATTATCTATTTTATATCTTATGGATTTAAGTAATATCCTTATAAAACTTTAGGATAACTAATTTAGATGCACATTATGTTTCTCTTGATGCAAGTATGTTTATTTCCACAACATACTCTTTGAATATAAACATATGTTCTTATGATAGAATGGATTTATACCATACTATAACTCATATGATATAAATTTTTAATTATTATTGGCATATAGATATGGGATAATATTGTTATTTACAAAGTATGTCTCAAAAATAATGGAAGTTATGCAATGCATATTGATCCAAACATTGATTCTCTTTTTAATTACATCATGACTCTGGTGTGTATAAGGAAATGTGTGTTTAGGAATTACTCCAAGATGAATTTTATAGATCAATTTTTTCATGTAAGACTCATAATCAATCCTTCTTACTAATATATATATATTTATGTGTAAAAGGGAATGTGCATTTAGGAATTACTCCAGATTGCATTATTATGATCGATGAATATTTGGTCATGTTATTCTTCAGGACACTAGAATAAAGAAACTCATATCTTATGACCATGAATATACCATAAGTAACTAATAAATTCCATAAAACTCTTAAAGGAATCTAATGAGGTATATTACCACTATCTTAACCTTGTAATAGTTCATGCTCTCTAGCTGAACTAATCTCAAAATCTTTGTGGATTGCATTTATTTCTAAAGGTTTCTTTGTCCAAAACTAAGTACATGAGTATATTGATAATACCTAAGGTATTTAACTCTAAAGATTCTAAAAACATACTAGGTATATCCTTAACAACTACTTACTTTTTCTTGAAAAGTATTATCTTTCCATAATTGGGTATAACTGAGTCTTACATTTTATATTTGTCGGTTATTTCCTATGATTCAAACTGAACTATTAGTTGAGTATTAAACACCACAAACAACATTCATTCCAAAATGTAACAATGTATTCTTATGTCCAAAGGAAACATGAGATAATTTTTTTGGTTATACTCAATAAAATTTCTACTATAACCATTTACTTGGTAATATATAAGTTGTGTACCTCTCACCACTAACTTAGGAACAACCATTTCTTAGCTGCTTGGAGAACATGAATTACTTCTAGTAATGTTTATACACTTACTTGGTTATTGTATTTAAATACACATATGTAATAGTTATATTGTATTCAATAATCAAGAAGTATGGTAGAAACATTACTTATAATCGATGAATATTTCTGAAGAAGAAGCGACTACTTGCTTCTTTAATTCAATTCATTGTATTTATATTCCACAGAATTATCTCTTGACATGTGTGGAAAATAAACCCCTATTTATTACCTCTTTATTTTGAAATATATTACAAATCTTCCTTTGTAATCATACTTTCTATTGGCCATTTCTCTTTGTATTTCAACTTGTTCACCATAAAAACTAAAGATTAATCTTTATTACATTCTTATCTGCTTGGAAAATAAGTATCCAAAGATAGCTTATTGAAACTTTAGAGTAAATGTTCCCTCATGTCGTATCTCGCACCCCAGTAGTATAAGTTTCCCTCAACTTTGGCTAATCGAGCACCCTGTACACCCGGTTTTGTTCAAATTTGAATAACGGGAGACATTTTCAACTTAATATTTATTTGAGGGTTTTTAATTATTTATCGATGAATGAAATTATTTTCTATCTAACATGAACGTTTTATGTGATATCGCTCACAACTAACTATGCAATAAATAGAAAAATACTCATATCTTCATAAATTTATTCAATCTATGCATTTTATGTTTATTATTTTATGAGATTGTGTAAACTTTCATATTAAATAAAATAATAAACAATTCATAAATTAAAAAAATTACCTGAATGATCTTAAGAATCTATTATTAGTTTATCCATTTTTAACTTAAGGATCAACCAAGACCTAGGGTTATAATACCTGAGTCGGTTCTTGACTCATGTCGTAGATCGCACCCTAGTTCAATGTATCACTATATTGTTTGGAATGTTACCTCATCTCGGCATGGTCCACATGTTAATCTTCATCATAATACAAAAATACATGCATGCAGGTGAGAGTGTCTCAATAGTGTGTGATGAAAATAAATAACTTTTATCTAGGTGTGCAAGACCTTATACATATAATGATGAATAATGACGATGCACAGACTATCTAAATAATTAATTAATTGAAAATATCATATGCAATTGCAATTAATAATTAAATAAACTAAATTCAAACATACATTGGTCGGTTTTTTTTAAAGATAATTTAGTGCACAATTAAACGTGAAGTAAAATTATTTTTTCAATAAATTTATTTAGAATGCATGAATTAAAATAATTTAACAAATTTTAATTCAAATTTGAAAATTGATCCGTCCTAGAAAATTAATTTAATTATGTTTCAAATTTTAATCTTGTTTTTTTTTTTTGAAATGTTTCTATTAAATTAAATTCCATTTTTTAAAATATATTTGAAAATTTTCACTTAATTTTGAAATATATATCTATATAATTTTTATTCCTAGCCTTGTAGGGTGGTGTGGGTGACAACAGTCAGGGACACGCAGCGGGGACGGAGGTGAGGCAGCTGACCTGGAGGCATGGGTGGCGGTGAGGTCATGCGGTGCTCGGGGTCAAGCAGTGGCGGTGCTGGTAACTGAGGCAATGTCATGAAAGGATGGAGGTTAGCGCGGTGCTATGGACTGCATTTGCTACAAAGAGAGGCGGCACCGAGAGGCACTTCGCTGGCAGGGTGCGGAAGTAGCAGGATGACGAGGTCCAATCCGATGGAGGCCGAGCAGTGTTATGCTTGGGCAGTGGTGGTCTAGTGCGAGGTGTTCCAGAGAGGGGGGGCCATCAATGAGGGATGGTGGTGGCATGCGAGTAAGACCAAACACCTTTTTTTAAATTTTATATATTAAAATCTTCCAACAGTGGATAAATATCCTAATTAAATTATGTTGTCTTATCTTGGTCACTACCCCCACTCCACTTTGTGTTTTTTTATGCAATTTTTGTCAAAAACCTATGCATATATGATTTTGACAAATAATAATTATTATAATAATTATTATTATTATAATTATAAATCTATATTTTATGGAAATTATATCCAGTTGGAAAATACTATTCTAGCCACCGGTAACAGGTAGAAATAGTGAAGTTTACCAGAAACTCATTATGTAATGACTCGGATTTTCTATGGTTTTATTTTTATAAATTAATTGGGAAAATTTTGAGACTGGGTGTTGAGACGGTGTGAAATTCAGAGGCTCGGTGTGCCTGGAATGATACGGTGAAAAATGTTAAATTTTTAATAAAGCATGCTATTTTCGACGCTTTCGTCGGGGCACGCGCATCCGTCACGTAGAGGGCGCGCAGCTGTTACCCCGCATTCACGCTTTCCAAAGGCAGGCGGCATCCGCTCCTTATTCAGGGACGTCTGCTCCTTGATCGAAATGGGATGATGGGATGTCGGTTCTTCCTTTTGTGGATTCCTCCTCAGAGCTCATCACCTAGTCCGGGTCTCCCTTATAGACTTAAGATGTTGTTCGTGAAACTCTTCCCGGTGCCATATCTTCATGGACACCAGTTAATTACGCTGCTTCTGTCAAGACATTCCAAGGGGTCCAGTCGGGGCAGCAATCTTCAGTTAGGTGAGTAGTCACGTTGGGCATCACTGGCGTGTCTGGACGCTGGGGGATTAGTATGTCTGTCTTCTGTCCCTTATTATAGGGCTTCTCGAGGGCGTGGAAGCCCGAGGCATCTCACATCGAACGCAGGGAATTGTATTCCATGGGCATATATCTGAGGTTTTCCTCAGCTTCTCATGTTTGACACAAGATATGTCGTAAGTTTAACGTCCAGCGGAGATGGATCGAACTGATCAAAACACTGATTAGAGTGGATCAGATGGAGGAACCCCCTGGAGGGAACACCGATATTGGGGCCAACACGTGGGTGGCTTCCCGAATGTTGTCAAATGGAATGGGGAATAGGGTGGCATGATCTCACCGGGATGTGGCGGCCCGGGTAAGAATCAGGATAGATGATGGAGAGCTTGAATGGAGTGGAGAGGGAGTGAGATGGGACCGTCGTGAATGTGACAGTATTGTTGGTCTTGAGGCTCGAAGAGACTTCCTACGTATCCCCGTGGCAGGGAATCAAAGTCTGCGTAGTTCGGTGGGACGATGGGACGCTTGAGGAGGCGGCCCATGTGAATGGACGCATGGATGAGACCCTGAGGAAGTGGAACCTTCGGGTTAGGGCATGAGCTTCCCGAGAGACATGGGCTCGAGGGAGAGGTCGGGATGAGACATGAGTGTTGGGGCTTGAACCTCAAGGAGGCTTCCTACGTACCTTACCTTGGCAAGGATCAAAGACCACATAGTTCAGATGGCGAATACAGTTTAACGTCATGTGGGACGGGGACGAACCGACGTGAAGGGGGTCGGAACGACTGGGTGGTGGGCTTGAACCTCATGGAGGCTTCCTACGTACCATGCCTTGACATGGATCAAAGTCCCCGTAGTTCGGGGTGGATTGGGGCTTACACTCTGAGGTGGCCCAAGGTGTTGGTGTTTGAACCTCGTGGAGGCTTCCTACGTACCATACCTTGACATGGATTAAAGTCCACATAGTTCAGGATGGATTGGGGCTTACACTCTGAGGCGGCCCAAGGTGTTAAGGCTTGAACCTCGTGAAGGCTTCCCACGATTGGTGCTTACACTCTGAGGCGGCCCAAGGTGTTGAGGCTTGAACCTCGTGAAGGCTTCCTACGTACCATGCCTTGACATGGATCAAAGTCCATGTAGTTTGGGATGGATTGGGGCTTACACTCTGAGGTGGCCCAAGGTATTGGTCATGGTCAGTGCTTGCTCTAATCTCATGTGAGTCGTGCTCGGTGTGAGAAACAAGAGATAACAGAGACCCGACGATCACGTCGTGAAAGGTGCGTCCGTGGGAAGTGAAGTAGGGCTTATGCATTGAGCGACCCAAAGAGGAAACAGGGGCTTACGCGTGGTCCCCAACCCAAGAAGTTGGGGCTTACTCCAAGATGGAGGCCCGGTGGTGAAAAAGCAGAGCGGGAGAGGGACTTGGGACCGAAGAAAGGAGAAGCATCATTCCCCATCACGCCCTTCGCTGGTCCTGGGGACCGAAGAAGAAAGGAGGAGTAGGGATGCCGCCTCCTAGAAGGAAAGCTAGGGGCTTACACCAAGGTGGCTGCCCTTTCCCACAGACAAACTCCACTCTGATAAGGAGGATATCATTCCCCGTGAGGGGTGATCCCATCCTTGTGGAGATGAGTGGGCGTGGATAATGTCCAAGGTGGGGAGACCCTGCGTGTGAGACACGGGGCCATGTCACAGTTTAACGTCATGTACTGAGGACGAAGGTGCTTGGCAGTTTAACGTCCTGCAGCTCGGACGAGGTGGGTTTGCTCTACACCCCTAGGACTTACATAATTGGTACTCTCTGCTCCTTGTGGGAGGGAAGACATCGGCGACGCTGTAGAGAGGGGGTGTCATGGATCGAACCATCGAGGGGTCCCAGTTAGCGTGGCTATGCGAAGAAACAATAGTTGTTAGCATGCCTATGCGAAGAAGCATGAGGCAAAGCAATGCAACGGGAGGTATCATCCAGGTGACTTTGAAGTTACTTCATACGAGCCTAGAAGGTTGCACGGGAAAACGGTGCATGATGTGGATGCTCGTGACGTGAGAGACACCCGCGAATGACATCCATAAGAAGAGCATCGGGCACTCACACGAGGGGACGCCCGGGGAGCACTGAGGTGAGGGGTCCCGAGGAATTGCGCGCAACCTTTGAGGATTGCATGCGAAATCAGTAGCCCTATGTGAAAAACACCGGGTTGGCGCAAAATCAATGATGATTGCGCATAAATGGAGCCGAGATTTTGCGCACAACTAAAAAGGATTGCACACAAGGATTATGAATTGCGTGCAATCGGGAGAGGCTACGCGCAATGACTAGGGTGCGCGCAATTGAAGACGATTGCGCGCGATTGGCCGGGGTGCGTGCAATTGAAGAGGATTGCACGCGATTGGCTGGGGTGCATGCAATGGAATGGAATTGCATGCTATTATCCAGCCTGCGCGCAAGTGGAAGGGATTGCGCGCAAGGGGCGGACCCCGAAGGGATTGGAATTCAGTCTTAAACCAAGGGAATCTCGTGCGAAGGTGGACCCCAGGGCGAATTGGCGTGAAAAGAATTGTACCTGAAGGCCATCTTTGCATGTACAAAAGGCGAATTTTATGCACGAGAGCCAGTTTAGATTCTTCAGCCCCGAAGTGGAAGGGGTTCGCCTTTTATTTATAGGCGTTCGGGGGTGTGGAAACTAGGTCGGTGTGAAAAAATTGTGCGACGTAGGCAGTGGCATGAAATGTCGTCCGTGCAGGGTGGGGCGTGAAATATTTTTCACCCACGCCGAAGAACTTTCGTGAATCCTAGAACATTCCATGTGGGACATAATTTTTTCGCGCACCTATGAAATTTTTTCACGCGACCCCTCCGGGCCCCCCAGATAGGGTCCCTGGGTCCGAATATGACTTCGCTTTGCTGTTTGGAAACCTTCTTCAGCCCTTGAGCGCTTTTTGGCGTCTACAAATGCCCCCCCCCCCTCAGAATTGGATCGGTGAGGGGTCGCAACGATTGGATCCTGAGGGAAACGCCGAAATGCAGGGCTCCGCGAGGTCCATGCACGCAAAATCCTAAAGCGGCACACAAAACTCATGAAGGCACGGAATCCGCTTTTCACATAGGCGCAGAAACCAGGCTTTGCCTATAAAAGTCGTCATGGGTCCCATGCTCCATACGAATTTCCTCGTGCGACAAGCTCCAAGCTCTCATGCGCGAAAATTCCTCCGGCCCCGTGTGAAAAACCACTCTGGTTGCGTGCAATTCCACCGAGATCAGGCATCGTTTTTCATGCAAACCCGAGGTTTTTCATGCTGGAGTCGGATTTTTCATGAATACCGCCGATTTTACATGTTATCCCCTCATATTTCGCACCAGCTACTCAAATCACTTGTCGGAAGAAGATGGCCACAAACCAGGCTGATGAGGGAGAATCCGCTGCTCGAAGGGCCGAAATGGTCGCCAACCCAAAGGTGTATGGTGCCCAAAGGGTTGTCTCCAATAACCATACCCTCTTCAATATGCTAACCCCTTACCAAAAGGAGTACACCCTGCCCAACAATCTGCCATTGTGGGACTTCGGTATTTTGGAGGAGGTTCCTTTATTGGGTTTTGAGGTGGATACACTACGGGAATGGGTGACCCATGAGGATGATCTCCCTCGATACAAAATCACCAACAATGTTCATCCTTCCAGGGAAACCAGGCATATGGACATTTATGTCCTGAATCCCAGGACTAGGACCATTTTAGGGAGTGACCCTGTTGCGAAGAGCTCCCTGGTCCTCTACGCAAGCACCTTTCGTCAGAGCGTCACTGACGAGGCTAAAGGCTGGTTGCAGGACTGGGACCTACATTCCAGAGGCAACTTCACCAGCGAATGGGCCTGGGTATACTGGGTTCACCATACATGTGACCAATTTGGGGTCGAGCTGTGGCATATTGGCTTATTTTAGGCGGTATGGACGTCACAATTTCACTTCTACCACCAACACGAGCTCGGGCCAGAGCTGTTCACTCAGTGGTCCCCTGATACCAATACCTTCCACCTTCATCTTGGGGAAGTTGGTATCAGTCTCTGGGACATTCACAACATCGGGGGTATCCCTTTGGAGGGCCACCAATATGATGAATTCCTTCTGCCGATGAGCACATGGGGTGACAGATCACGAACCCCCATACTGACGTGGAACCTGCTAGAACTGGTCAAGGAGAGGTTGGGGGTCAAGGATTTCCTGAAGGACATCACCTACAAGGACTGGTTTAGCCTATTCCTATAGAGGGATCCGGCAGTCAAGATGCCAGGGCGGGGGAGACGGTGTCCAACCATGGCATAGAGGAGCAAGAGCGGATCATACTGGAGGATCCTGGAGGTGGGGCACTACCAGTCATGGGGCTACAACATAAATGAGATTCGGGACCCAAATGTTTGGTACACCAGATTCCTCACCACATTCCTGAGTGGGTGGCTCCTTTCAGTGAGGGACGCAAGGATGGGAGTCCGTCCAGTGACCCTGGTGATGGTTGGCATCATGGCTGCCAATAAAAGATTCAACCTGGGGATCCCCATGTTAGCTCGTCTGTATGCCATTTTGGGACGCATCTCGAGAGGGGGTCACCTAGGAGAATCTTTGGGTCCTTCCAGATCTTCTATGGCTGGGTTGCAGCTCATTGTGGCAGATATACCTTCATGGATGCCATCCGTCCTCCAGGTAATGGCCAACGACCTTCCCTACTAAACATTGTCGGGGTCATGCCGCTGACGCTCAATGAGGAGTAAGGATCAGAATTGGTAATCATGCCAACTTCGCTCTCATCCCATTTCCCACCCCGACTGGCCAGATGATAGACAATGGGCAAGGCTCATTGGAGCAGAGAGAGTACTTATAGAGCATCATAGGTGGGGTGCTTGTGGCCCGGATTGATGGGAAGATCTTCTGTGAGCCTTATGTGCCATCCAGGTTCTCCAGGAAGTTTGGGTGCCTCCAGCGGATGTCG
Source organism: Viscum album (assembly GCA_963277665.1). Classification (NCBI taxonomy): domain Eukaryota; kingdom Viridiplantae; phylum Streptophyta; class Magnoliopsida; order Santalales; family Viscaceae; genus Viscum; species Viscum album. Next base: position 1,580,962,170 of record OY728132.1, read on the forward strand.
AAAAAAGTATACACATATGTCCGGGAAGAAAGGTATCCCTGTGTTCTTCTCCAAATGTGGTTGATGTTCTTGACCCATGGCTCCGGCAACATCATCACCTTTCCTCCCACTGGTGTTGATGCTGGTCTCTCAACCGAGTATGCCGAACATTGGGACATAGCATACCCTGAGGGGCTTTTGAGAAAGAAATTTTGGTAACTCAAGGTCACCGGTGTGGAACTCGAGCGGTGAGAGAGTAGGCAGAGTGCCGCTAGAGGGGGAAGATCAGAAGCACGTCGGACAACAGGGCCCGCACAGGCTGGGACCTCAGCAGCGGGGACATCACATGGCATGGCCACACCCTCATCGCATAGAGGAGGGTCCCATGGAGTTGCCAGATAACTTCCTGGGAAGAAAATAAGATATATTTTTCAACCTTCTCATGACGCAATCTTTCCTGTGCTATGGTTGGCCTGGCTAACCCTGCGGTAGTCGGTAAGTACTGAAGCCCTCTGGAAGAAGATGGTGCGAGATGGGATCTAGCTGCTAGAAGTCAGGCTTGTCCGGATTATCGAAAGAGTGAACTTCCATCATCGGAATGCATATATGACAGCCATGAACATGTACGCATGCCAATGGGGTTGGCGTGAGGAGCCACCTTTCTTGGTGAAAGTGATGCTCGAATAGGAGCATGATTCGAAAACGATGTAGTCGGGGGATGATGAAAGCAATGATGAGTCGGAGGGTGGCAAGACAGAAGAGGAAGAGGTGGAAGGAGAACGTGAAGGGGAAGGTGAAGGAGAACAGGAGACCGAATGTGAAAGGTCTCAGGGGGCGTCCCACCAAGGGATTCTCCGAGAGAGTGGTGAGATCATCAGCTCTGATATGGATGTGATTGAACTACTTGAGGTATGCTTCAACCCTTATCTATCCTTTGCATGTATCTTCTCTCCTTTTCAATCCTTAATCCACTATCCTTGTCTTACTCAGGAGCATATTGGTGCTAATCAAGAGTCATCAGTCGAAGGAGGGGGGGAAGCACTAATGGAACAAGGTGGGGTACCGACACCCATTGTCGAACTGACAAGCGCTGAGGGATCCCCAACTATGACATCTCCTGTAGTGGTCAGAACACTGGAGGCTTGTGCCTTGGGTTCCTGTAAGTTCCTTGATTCGATACCGGTACTTACCATCGAAGGACTCAATTGATGAGGGTGCTCCTTGTCTGTACAGTGATCATGGCATTGGAGGCTCGTCAGGCTGCTGAGCCCGAACCGTCTGCGAGCGAGTTAATGGAAAACGTACCACCCTATCCAGGACACGCCTCCCGAACCAAGTTGTCCCCAGCAATTAGTGATCAGAGAGTGGTGGATATCAATGGTTCTACTGCCGGGGCAGGGCCGGTAGTTGACGAAGGTGCCACCAGGGTCGAGGCGAGAGAGGAAGGTCGCTCAGACACTGAAGAGCCTATCCCCCTGGGAGGGATCTTCGAGGAAGACCCTGCTGCTAGCATGTTGGCTGTCTTTCCCATCTATCGGCCTGTTGATCCCGAGGAAGTTGATGATTCGGACTCGAAAGCGGCCGAGGAGAGCCATATGATATGATGCAAGGGGTGGAAGTGCATCAGACATTTTCTCAGTCAGCCTCAGATGGAGTGGATGAAGCGGATGGGATCACTCCACACCTGGATGTGTTTCATATGTGTTGGAGGGGTAGATGCTCAATGCATTCACTCGACGGTCCGTGATTACATGGCCAAGAAGGTGCGCGAGAGAAGCCGGCGCTCCGACTTCACCCAGTGTCAGGAGGAGTCAGGGAGTACCTGAGCATTTCTGAAGGCGAAGAAAAAGGTACAATGCCTCAAAGAACAGGCGAAAGAAAAGGAGATATTCATCACAAACTGTTCTGAGATCATGGAGCAGTTGAGGGCCCAACTGGCACACGCCCAAGAACAACTAGTAGAAGCGAGTCACCAGATGACTGAGCTCCAAACTGAACAGGCACGGGCACAGGCTAGGGTCAGCGAACTGCACTCTGTGGCCACTGATGAAGAGAGAGTCCTTAGGGGGCGGGAAGCAGTCTTGGAGGCCACTAGCCAAAAGGTAGTGGCATTGGAAAGATCCATCCCAGAATCTGACCCTTAAGGGCCATGTTTTGGCCGAACCCATAAACTTATTTCACCTTACTGCTTCTTATTTTGAACTGTATGTATGGAAAAATTTATTTACTTGTCCCTTTTGTTTAACGCACTCAACCATAATCCCAAAATAAATAGCAATCCATTCCTAAGCTCACGTGGTTCATACCTAATGTGAGAAACAAGGGATACTCGTACTATTACTTTGTTTGATCGCAGGAGCGTCAACCAAGGTTCGAGCATTCGAGATTTGAATCTGGATTTCCGAGTAGAAGAGGGAGGCCCAATCAAAGGAAGAGAACCTCAGACCAATTGATGTATCATCTTCTCAATGTGCTCCAATGCATGAGTGGGGCAATGCCAGGGGCATTGGAATCAGTCTAAACATAGGGGAATGAAAATTGTGAATCATGTTACCCAAATTCGGAACACTATGGGAGGGGTGTGGCAATAAAGGAAAACTTTTGACCGTGTTCGAAACACAAAATCCCTATTGAGTTAGCCTGAAATGGGGACAAACAAATGAGGGTCGACCGCTGACCATGTTCGCAACACGGGACCTAACTAAAATATCGTCCATCAGTCTTCTGGAACGTTGGCCTAGGACAGCAGGCGGACCATAGGTCGAGCATCTATACTGTTAGGGGGTCCCTTCAGATGTGAAATAGGATGAGGGTCCGAATAAAGGGGCACACAAAGCATGGAAAGAGAAGTCATGGCTTGTTCGAACATAATCCAACACTCCTGAAATTACGCCACCGTGGTGGAAGCACATTAGGCGGGCACATTAATATGATCATTTATCATCCCTAATTTTAGACAGGACCTCTCTGGTGAAGGAACTGTCACTTCCCAATGTCATTATGGGGCATCCCGAACTTTCTCAGGGCAAATTATGTGGTTACACAACTCCCCGAGGGGTCAGGCCAAGGGGCTGACAGTGGGAAAGGATGGGATTTGTGATTCCTGGGGCTGGACCCGAGACGAAATGTCTGGGCATTCCTATGTATCCCATAAGTATGGGAATCAAGCCATATATAGTTCTGGAAAGGGTCTTAGTTTAAGGTCTTAGAACTCGGACCAAGGATTGGTAAGGAATGCAGAGGACACATGGTAAGGTGATTGTGAAATCTGGCGTGAATGAGGACATAAGTCCAGATTGCCATGTGTTCTTTGGGGAAGTGTTTAGGTCAAGGAACCGAACACGAAAGTTAGGCTGGGCCCGTGGGGAATTGCCTGGGCGTTCCTACGTATCTCATGAGAATGAGAATCAAGCCATATGTAGTTCTGGGTGGTAGCACTGTAAGGTACCAGTTCAAAGGATGAAATGGGCGTGTGGGTCTAGCCCTCACACCAAAAGAAGTGGTATTTGATGTATCTTGTTTTTCATTTAAGGTGAATGGTTTTTCTTTTGTGAAGCGATAGACCTAGGGTAGAAATTCCCAGCATCACCATAAGAATCAAGCTGTATACAGGTGTTGACTAATGGTATGGTGGATGACCGATACCCAACGTGATGTCCCCTATGATGAGGTCATCACAGGCAAGTGCCATTTTTGATCGTACGATCGGGACGATATTATCACAGTTTAGGGTCATGTGATTGGACCCGATAGTATAGTTTAAATTAATATGGATTGGACATTAAGGAATGTGCACAATGTGATAAAGCATACCTGATGTGAATGAGGATGAGGTCCACATCATCACTGTGTGCAATTCTAGGAGAGGAGCCTTGGGCCAAGAGGCTAGTGAGGGTCAGAGGATAAGGGGTAGGAGAAGCTAGATTCCAGTTGAGCTAGACCCAGAAATGCAATTTCCAAGTGATCCCACGTATCCCATGAGGATGAGGATCAAACCGAAAATAGCTCTTAGAGAAGATCCCAGATTATGGTCTTAGCGCTTGGATTGCGGGAGCCCTGGAGGACATCGTATTGCAGCTTTGTCCCCCAGACGTGCAGAGGTGCACTGAGGGATAGTTCCAAGACTATCGAGATTCCACCTAGAAATGATGGGGTGGAACATAATGTGAATCATGTAACCAGCATTCAAGGCCTGAAGGGGTTGGCGTGATGACGGAGGATTACTGCTGACCATGTTCGCAACACAGCATCCTGTCGTGTTAGCTTGAAATGGGGACAAACAAATGAGCATCGACCATTGACCATATTCGCAACACAGGATTTGTATCAATTTGTTGTCTGAAACCCTCAGGGGTGTTGTCCCTTAATAGTAGGAGATCCCTTGGGCCTAGCATCCATGCTATTTTGGGGGTCCCTTCAGGTGTGAAAGATAACAGGGGACCGAATGAAGGGGAACATGAAGCTTGACAAGTGGAAGGAACTTTCCCAAGTTGAATCTAACACTCCAGGTCCTAGACCAGAGTACTCTTGGACACATCAGCGAACCACTGCAAAGGGTTGAGGGGCTCAACTTGAGAGCGGCCAAGAGATGGTGAATTCCCAGGAGAAAGGGGGGCATGGTGCCAAAAACCCAAAGCGAAGGAGGGAATAACCATGTACCACACCTACACATCCTTCTCATGGAAAGGAACAGGCCAAGGAGCCCAGGTGACCGAGAGATATCTAAGATATGGGGCTGTACCCGAAATCTAAATGTTCGGGCGGTCCTACATATCCCATAAGGATGGGAATCAAGCAACACGTAGTTCTTGAAGGTGCAGTTTAACGTCATGCAGGACTGTGTGCAGATTAATGTCATGCGGGACAGTACAGTTTAAATTCATGTTGGACTAGCATGCAGTTTAGGGTCATGTGGGACCAAATGGAGTTTAAGGTCATGCAGGACCATTCAGGCTCAGACAAATTATTTCTTGAGGAACTTGGCATTGGTGGGAGGAGTTATACGCTCACCATCCATGGTCACCAAGGAGTATGCTCCATTGGGGTAAACCTTATGAACAATGAAAGGTCCTTCCCATTGGGCTCTAACTTGGGTGTTTTTCTACCAAGTATCATTGGTGTTCTCAGAGCCAGCACCAAGTCGCCTTGCAGAAAATAGCGGAGGAGAACCTTCTTGTTGAAGACTCGAGCCATCATGCTTTGATGCCTTTCTAGGTTGTGCAGGGTATAAAGCCTATTCTTGTCAAGTGCTTCTAATTCAGCTAGACGGATTTAAGACACCCTATCCAGTTATTACTAGTCATATACCGCTGTGTACAATGAGGGAAACTGAATCTCGATGGGCATGATGGCCTCAGTTCCGTATACCAGGGAATATGGGGTCACCTGGGTAGAATTATGAGTCGTCGTCTGATAGGCCCAGAGGGCGTTGGGGAGCTTATTCAGCCAACTCTTCTTGTTATGGCCAACCATCTTCTGCATAATTTTAGAGAGGGTTTTATTGAATGCCTCAATCTATCCATTTGCTTGCACATAATAGCAAGAGGTATGGTTAGAGCAGATGTTGTACTTGGCGTACAACTTTTTCAACTCGACTGCCCAGAAGTAGGTGCCATTATTGGTGAGGATAGCGTGAGGAACTTCAAATCAATGGATGGTATTGGATCTCACGAAGTCAATGATAGAATAGGCCTTGACTTCCTTGAGCAGAATTTCCTTTTCCCACTTGGAAAAGAAATCCATAGCGGTCAGAATGAACCGACATTGGTGAGTCGTTGCTGGTGGATATGGTCCTATGACATCTAATCCCCAGATTTCAAAGTACCAAGAGTACTTGGTAGTGTGGAGAGGATCTGATGGGCAATGCACAAATTTATCATAAACTTGGAACGCATGGAATCTCTTGGCGAACTTGATGCAGTTGTGGATCATGGAGGGCCAAAAATACCCTAATCTCCGGATCTAGTGGGATAGTTTTGGCCTAGCCTAATGGGCACCACAGGAACCCGTGTGAACCTCTTGCATGACCTGTGGAATCTCAATCCCATGAATGCAACAGAGGAGAACACCATAAAACCCACGCTTATAGAGGATCTGCTCAAGACCGGGACCACTCTGGAGGGTAAACTACAATGCGCGGTGTCGGATTCGCTCGCGCACAGCCCGGTCTGATGGGAGATTCTCGTGTTGGAGGTATTCGACCAAGGGTATCCTCCAATCAGCAATCATTTTGATCACTGCATCCGGACGACCCGGGGGTCCTGACGTGGAGGCGCCGATGGTAAGATGGCTTACCTGTGGTCCGTCATCTCCATCTGGGGTAACAGGAGCTATGACTCTCCGATGTGCCACGTGGATGATCAGATCATCCTGTTCGGGCTCTACAAGTGATGCAGCTAAGCTGGAAAAGGCATCTGCTTGACCATTCTATGACCGGGGGTCATGGGCAACCTCTGGCCGAGAAGGGAACTAGGCCATTAGCTGGAGGGTGCGCTCCAACAATGGTACGAGCTCTGGATTTCTGACAACGTAGTCACCGCTGACTTTCTTGATGACTAGCTCAGAGTCCCCTTTCACATGAAAATGGGGCACATCGATCTCAAGGGCCAGCTCGAGGCCAGTAATGAGGGACTGATACTCTGCCTCATTGTTGGAACAGCCTTCTGACAACAGGAATGAGTACGGTAGAATGGCTTGCACCGGGGTAATAAAAATGATACCCAGGACTACTCTATTGAGTCGAGGATCATTGAGCCTCCTACCGGTGGGGATCTGGGAGGCGCCATCAAAGTGAATTTTCCAACATGGGATGGCTTGATTGACCGAGAGGATTGCCTCGTCGGGAAAATCCATGTCCAGGGACTGGTCCGCGGAGGTTGGATGGGCAGCTAGGAAATTGGCCAATGCATGCCCCTTGATAGCCTTCTGAGGCACGGACCTGATATCGAACTGCTGGAGGATTACCGCCCACCGCGCTAGTCGGCTAGTTAACATGGGACGACCTAGGATATACTTCAACAGGTCTACTTGAGACACCATCTATACCTCGTGGTGCTACAGGTAATGTTTCAATTTCTGTACATCAAACACGAGTGCAAGATAGCTCTTCTCGATGGGGGAGTATCTGGTCTCCATATCAAGGAGCATGCAACTAAGGTATTAGAGGTTATTCTCTATCCCCTCATTGTTCTTCTGGGAAATAATGGCGTTGAGGGACCATTCCAGGGTGGTCACATATAGGATTAGCAGCTTCCTAGATATGGGTGGCATTAATACCAGAGGTTGGAGCAAATATTGCTCGATTTCCTTGAAGGAGGTCCATCACTCCTTGTCCCACTCATAAGCGGTGCCCTTCTTTATAAGCTGAGAAAAGGGCTTACACTTTCCAGCCATATTCGCAATGAATCGGCGTATGTAGGACGAGTGGCCTTGGAGACCTCGAAGCTCCTGAATATTACTCGGGGGAGGCATCTGGCTGATGTCCTTGATCTTCTCCAGGTCAATCTCGATGCCCCGGTACCTGACAACAATGCCAAGGAACTTCCTGGAGGTGACCCCGAAGGCACACTTCAGTGGTTTCATCTTCAGGTGGCGGTAACGGAGTAAGATGAACACTTTCTCAAGATCCTTGAGATATTCCTGGCGCTGGTGAGATTTGACCACCAGATCGTCCATATATCATTCCACCAATGTCCCAAGGATTGGATTGAATATGCGATGCATGGCCCGCTGATAGGTGGCACCCGCATTCTTCAGGCCGAAGGGCATAACATGGTAACAGAAAGTACCTTGGGGTGCCCTGAAAGCAGTGGACTCTTCATACTCAGGGGCCATCTGGATGTGATTATATCCAGAGTAAACATCCATGAAGAAGAGGGCTTGGAACCTAGCCGTAGCATCGATCAAAAATTATATCACTGGAAGGGGAAAATCATCCTTCAGAAAATGGTGATTGAGATCTCGGAATTCAATACAAACTATGATCTATCCATTCTTCTTCCTGACTGGTACAATGTTGGCCAGCCATTTGGGGTATTGGACCTCCTTAACGAAGTTGGCTCTGATGAGCTTGTCAACTTTGGCCTCGACCATGGAACCGTGATATGGATGCATCTTTCTGAGAGGGTGTTTTAACCTGTGATGATTAGCCAGAAGACTGAGGAGGTGGACGGCTACATGAGGATATAGTCCTGGTATCTCATCATAACTCTAGGTGAATACATTACGGTGCTGTTTAAGGAAGCATGTGTACTGCTGCTGCTCCTCGGGGGGCATAGCAGTGCTGATCAATGTGGGTCTCAGGTCTGCCTCGCTTCTGAGGTTCACCTGTACCAACTCATCGACCGTGGCAGAGACTCCTTCCTCAAAGGCAGGGGGAGCGTCCTATATATCCTCTTCTCCACTTATGGAGGGATCTTTCACGGTGGAAGTTGCTTTCGAGTTACCAGACCCTAATGGGAGGCTGGTACCAGCTTGAGCGGCAGTGGTTATTGTATTGGGGAACTCTGGCACTACTGAGACCATGGATATGAAGGTTGTCAACCCGATCCCATCTGGTCTCTGGCCCAAGGGGCCACTCTTGATAATATAAAAGAAGTAGTGGTGCATCGACTAGAGCCGGCTTATTCCAGCCTAGTGAAACAGACAAGTATGACGTACTATCATTACCATGAGTCAGACGCCCCAATACCTGATGGGAGTGGGAGGCTCTGGGATCACTGAGGCCTGATTTGTATAAGAATACGAAGTGATCTTTCGACGCCACCTGGATTTAGGATCATGGTTCCCTCTTATCTCGAAAACGACAAAACATTGCCCCATATCGGGGTTCGTGGCCTCCAACTGATGGATCGAGAAGACGTAGGCATCATTCAGGCCTTCCCAAGGGTCAGTCGTACCGGTGACGGGCTCAACTTCACTTGCCTGGAATTGTTTATCCTTGCTCTTGTAATAGTCATCATCCAAATAGCAGGCTTCACAAGAGGCGAAAGAAGATGCGTCACCTTGGAGTACGCCTACTCGACTATTAAGGGAGTACTTGAGGCATTGGTGATATGATGAGGGGACCGCCACGTGTAGGTGGATCCATGGTCCACCCATCAATGCATTGTATGCAGTGTCTTGGGAGAAAACCATAAACTCAGTGCTAGAAACTAGGCCGCCGAACTGGGTATTCAAATGGATCTTGTCGATCGGGGTCTGCCCTGTCCTATCGTATCCCTGGATTCTTAAATCGGAGGGAGTTAGGTCATCTTCAGATAACCCCATCTTCCGCAGTGTCCATGTGGGGATAAGGTTAATCCCAGAGCTGGTGTCAAAGAGACAGCGGAAAACCTCCACGCCGTTGAATTGGCCGGTGATATATAGTGGGCAGATGTGCCCCTATATGGGAGAGCCTTCATCCTCTCTAGAGAATGAAATGATGGCCTGATATTTGGCATCCTCAACTGTTTCAACATGGAAAGCTTCTGCAGCTTCTACCTCCATCTCAAACCGGAGGGGGATTCTTAAAGCCTCAGCGAGGGCCTCGCACATATCTGGCAACAGGAAAAGGGATTTAAGGATGGAAAGCCTCACTGGGATGCCGACAAGGTTCTTGAGAACATCATACTTCCACGCCAGGTGCAAACTTCTACTTGCAGGAAGCTGCTCTGTGATAGAAGGCATGTCAGACCCTACCAGCCGGACCGATGGCTGACTGGTACTGGGAATATCCCACTGCTCGCTAGTCGAAGCCTGGAGAGTAGCTGCCAGATGAGGACCGAACAGCTAAGATCGGCCTATGGTAGGGCGAATCTGTTCGTTGCATGGCCGATGTGGTTTTGCCTGATCCAGTAGCACAAACGGTGGTGGAGGTGGTCCTGACGACACCAGATGAAGAGGCTGTGAGTGCTGATCTCTGCACTGGGCTTGTTGCTTGGTCTCCATGACATGAACAGCCTGGCTGGAGGTGTGAATTGACATGCCCCGACATCCCATATGGCTGTGGATCTACCAACGTTGGCGTCAGCTGGGGACATTGGGGAGGTTCATCTGGCGCTCCCCCTCGTCGGGAGTCATATAGGGGTTTACCAACTCAACGATGTTAACTGAAGTGTACCCTTGACTATCACTTGACGAATCCTCCACTACCAGGTGGATTCTAGGGGGAATCCCCATCTATGGGGGCATAAAGTCACCAAGAGTGCAGGACGACGATAGCATTGGTGGGGCACATTGATTTTTCTTGTGTCGTCGATTCTTGCTCTTCTAGGAAGAGGTCAGCTGAGATGATGATGCAAAAGTGGTGGATGCAGCTTCTGAAGGCTCCGGCCGATTCAGGCATGCATGGATAATGCCATGAGTGCAAGCAACCATCTTGAGGGCCATCCAGTTATTATACTTTTGAGACCCGCAGTCAGAAACCTGCTACCACTCGCCTTCGTTGTCGCTACTGCTATCTGACCTCACAAAGACACCCACCACTTGTGCCGGGGCCGGGCCCAACCTGACTATGTTGTTGTCCATCTAGTATTGGATCCAATCCTTGAACACATATCATTTCTTGAGGGTGTGCCCCAGGATCTGGTGATAAGGTTAGTAGTTGGGGTGATCAGTGAGATTCTCCTCCTCCAGCTTTCTACAGTCAGGCAGTCACACAATTCTCTACTCCAAGCCGTTGCGGAAGTAACCAGGGACCTGAGCCTTGTTGAACGAGTAGGTCCAATTTCTTCTGTCTGGAAAGGGGACTCTAGGAGCCTGACCCTGATGAGGGGCCTGAGGAGCCTTCTGAGGAGGTGGACCTTGATTATCCTTCCTGGGCGGTGGCGGTGCATTACGTGGAGGCGCTTTCCGATTCTAAGGAAACTGCTGAGCCGGAGGCTATGCCTGAGGTGGAGGGCCTCTACGAGGATGTGGGGCTGGTGCTATTGGTATTAATTCTAGTTTCCTGGGGGATTCTATTTGGGCCACCGTGGCGGGCTCGGCTCTGGAAGCCCTCCTTGCTGGGATTACATGGGGCAATGGACGTGCCTAGCTAGCCTGTTGCAGGGATTCTTTGAGGCGTTGGGCCTTATATGAGAAATCTCTAAACCCTCTAGGATAGTTCTGAGTGATCAGAGAGGGAACCGGCTCTATCTTGACATTCCCCACTCACATCGTCAGTAATTTTTTCTGAGTCAGTGGCATTTCAAGGGAGTATGTAAGCCCCTTCCATCGGGTGATAAAGTCTGCGAATCGCTCATCAGGCCTTTGTTTGCACTTGAAGAGGTCTGAGATACTCATCTTTCGGGTGGTAGAGCTGAACTGGTAAAGGAATTTCCTGCGAAAGTCCTCCCAGCTGGTCACGGATCCGACGGGGAGCTGGTTGTACCAGACGAATGTCGGCCCCTCTAGTGTCTGATCAAAACAATGGAGCCTAGCGGCCTCCTGTTGTGTCGTAGTCCCTAGCATAGGCCCACACCTTAATTTAAAGTGGGTCAGGTGTTGTGGTGGGTCCCCCGTCCCATTAAAGGGGGAGAAGGTGCGATTCCCAAATCCCGGGGGTGCTGGCATATCATTCACCCATGTCGGGTATGGCTTTCCATCAGGTGGGATGGCCACCTATCGTGTTTCCAATGCCTCTAGGCGGGCGATGAGTGCCGTCATTGGATCATTTGGGTAGGGTTCCCTATCTTGATGGGGTTCCCTAACCACGAGTGTGTTTTCGAGCTCTTCAATGCGGTATAAAAGCTCAGCGGCTCATGGAGCGGCTAGTGGAGTGACCCTTGGGGCGGCCTTGGGAGCCCAAGTGGGGTTCCTTGGATTGTCGCGTCGTTCAAGAGGGTTTGGTGAGACATACCACGCCCTTTTTTCATGAGCTCCGACTTCCACCCTGTCAGCGAGAACGGCATGATCAGGGTGGCCTGGGGGCTGCTCACCAAGGGGAAGTTGTTCCTGCCCCTGCTGCCCCGACCTTCGATCATCGTAGTCGGGTCGTCGCTCTGCAACGCGTTCAGCCAGTATTTTGTTTACCATCTTTTTCTGCTCAGCAAGTTGCTAGCGCAATGTGGCCTTCTCGGGGTCATCTTCTGCCTTATGCACTGAAGCGGATGGGTCGGAGTTCTTGAAATCTATGACGTTCTCTTTTCCCTTACTAAGATTTCGGCTCAGAACTAGTGCCTCGGTGGGCAGAGGGAGACCTAGGAGGTTCCTCTGCTGATGAGTAACCCTCCTCGATGGGTCCAGTAGTGGTGGAACATCCTCAGGGAGGAAGTTCCCATCAAGAAGTTCCATCTCATTTTCCCCTCCCGACAGATCGGTCATATTGACCGCAACTCTTATAGGGGGCATGTCCTCAATGTTGCCTAGTGAGTCGGGCTGCCGGAGAATAGTTCTTAAGAGGAGGGAAGCGTACTACCCCCAACCATGGACTTTCACGTGTGGGTTATCCTCCTTAATAACCTTGTGGAGTACTTGGAAACTCTAAACGCATTATTGTTGGAGGACCTTGCGGTGACCAGGTGACTCAGGATGCTGGACCACGGGGAGCACTACTGGAAAAATAACATATACCAACGGTTTGGAACTGTTGGTATATGCCTCCAAACCGTTGGTATATCCTATACCAACGGTTTGGAGAACCGTGGCCAAGTAAGCCGTTGGGATAGGTCTATACCAACGGTTTTCCCAAAACCGTTGGTATAGACCTATCCCAACGGTTTTGGAAACCGTTGGTATAATTAATATGAAAATATTTACCAACGGTTGTGGAACCGTTGGTATATGTTTTTCAAAAAAAAAACATTCGCTGGGATTTGATCCCAGCACCCCTAGTTTATTATTGAACGACTTAACCACTAACCTAACATGACTTTTGTGTATATAATTACATAAATATATATATGTATTCTCATAATTATATTAAATTTTGATTTATATAATGTTCTGGGTAAGAAGAAATGATAAAAAATCAAAGGATCTATACCAACGGTTGTCAAAACCGTTGGTGTAGACCTATACCAACGGTTTTGACAACCGTTGGAATAGATTTTGAGCCGTTGGGAAAGGTATACCCTTTCCCAACGGTTTTGGCCAAACCGTTGGGAAATATGTCCACAAAGTGGACCTTTCCCAACGGTTTGGCCAAAACCGTTGGGAAAGGTCCCCACAATGTGGGTTTTCCCAACGGTTTGGCCAAAACCGTTGGGAAAGGTCCCCACAATGTGGGCTTTCCCAACGGTTTGCCTAAACCGTTGGGAAAGGTGGCCTCAAAGTGGGATTTCCCAACGGTTTGGCCAAACCGTTGGGAAAGGGAACCTATACCAACGGTTTTTATGAACCGTTGGTATAGAAGCGTTGGGAAAGGTCAGATTTCCAGTAGTGGAGTGTGGCCAGGTTAACCAGACGGCATTGTTTGTCAATGTCTTCAAAGTGAACTTGGATCCTGGGATAAGACATGCACTGGTGGGGAAGATGGAAGTGATTCTCCTAGAGGTTTTGGCGAAAACATTCAAACTCCTTCGGGGTGAGCGATTCCGACGCACAAAAATTTGGTCCTGCAACCAGCCAAAACTTCTCAGGGAAGTGGTCCGCTGCAAGGATGGTCTAGAAGCTCCTCGGCTTAGATTCAGGTTCTAGCCCTTGATTTCCCCACTCGTCAACTAGGGGTGGCTGAGGAACTGGAAGCGGCACCGAGGTAGACCACTAGGATGGTGGGCTGGCCGGTGGAGAATACAGCGAGTGGGCTGACTGGCCGCCGAATCTTGGGTTGTCCTCTAAGGACTGTAGCGACCTGGCCGCCATATTATGATGGGATGGACCGGTGACCAGATCTCCTGACACAGCATCAGTGTCTGCCGAGGGTGGTCTATGTCGTAGCTCTTCTGCCATTGACCCCCAAAATAGCTCTCCTTAGTCTCTAGCCAAGACAGAGGGCACTCTCGGAGATGCTGGTGGCAACTATGTGGTCGGTCCTTGGGGACATTCCAAGTTCTCGTCCTCCTAGATATACCTTCAGAGGGAGACAGGGATCCTATGGATCTCGCATTCCAGGAGTACGAGGCTGATGCGCCTCGTTCCTGCCCCAGTCCTTGACTCTGAGGACTGAGGAGAGGGCTCCAGCGCCGAGTATTACTCTGCCTTGGAGTCTGAGAAGCAGACCGGTCTGATTCCTGTCTGGCCCTCCCCAGAATTCCTCTTGCATCAACGACGACCCGCCTTCCTTCCCCTAGGTGCCTCCTTGGTACATGGCTGATTTCTGACATGGGGTCCTCCAGCCACACTGGTGCTGGGGCGGAGAGGGTTTCCACCTGAGAAATCTGGGGTGCGAGGAGCACCGGGACAAATGTAAAAAGGGACATGGGGAGGACCTCCATGCTGGCGAGTGACCAGACATGCAATGTCTCCATACCTGCGGTCTGCGACAGGGGGAGTGACCTCGTACCTAGTGTAGTGAGCGCGGGAGAGACCCTTATACAGAGTGTTGTTGTCACGAGGAAGATCCTCACTTGGGTTGAAGGTGGAAAGGGGAGGTGGAAAGGGGTAGACCTCCAAGCTGAGGTTGGAAGCAGGGAGGTCCCACACCTTCCATAGTGGCGGTACGGAGTGGGCCTTTACCCTGGATGGCATTGTTGTGGATTGGTCTATAGTAGCCATCGCCTGTGCCAGCGACTGAGAAAGTTGACCCAGCCTGCCTGTGGGGCGGTTGGGGCCTTGATCCAGGTCGGGCATATAACTGTCCCTACTCGACGTATGCAGGGAGTTGGGGATATGAGTCAGCGGTGGCTCGGGCCATAGTAGTCACTAACATTGATGCCCCATGGTGGGAATCTTCTTAAATTTTCACCCGATGTTGGTGCCAGGTCATATGAACTGGAGCCGGTGGTGCAGGCGCATGGCTTACCTGCTCCTTGGCTCAGGGAACCGGGCGGCGGTGCTGACGCAGCCTGGTGAGAGCCCTCGACCGGAGCCCTTGGAATGGAACTTCGATCGGGCCAACCCGGACATCCCCTACCTCATCGGCGTAGGGAAGGGCGTTGTCAAGGTGTTCCAAGGACAATCACCTGAAATGATTGAATGTTGGGGTGGGGAGTAGTGGATCTTTGCGTGGCCCTCGGGGGCAGCGTTGACGGCGAGGCGCAGCTGCCTCGAGATCTAGGAGGGCCATATCCCTGGTGGGGATGATCCCCTCCTCCTCGTACCTGCGTATAAGGTCATTAATTACCATTCGCTAGATAATTTTCGATGGGGAGAGGGGGCATGGGTGCCCAGCAGTCATGTCGGTCGAGGCCATCATGGGAGAGGCAGAACTGTACGAGGTAGCTGCGTTGATATTTCCCCTACCCCTGCGCCGGTGGGCAAGTGATCGAGCTTCATATGAAACAACTTGGTTCCTAAAAGCAGGGAGATGAACTCATTAATACTGATAGGAAAATAAATCGACAACCAGTGCCATAGTGCAGTTCCTTATTCTGTGGCCGGTAAGAGGGATTCACGCTGACAACATCACATAATGGAATGCTCAATGTCCTGAATGTCCCGACTTCTGGCGAGTTTCACATTAGCCCAGCTTAGTGGGACCTGGTACTGGATGATAGGGTCTGATGACATGCTAAACTACTGATTCCTCGAATGCTACTAGTCTCCATGCTGAGGAGAAGATATTCATGTCGGGTTCACCATTTCTGTTTCTGACGCTTTCACCGGGGCACATGCATCTGTCACATAGAGGACGCGCAGTTGTTACCATGCATTCCTGCTTTCCAAAGGCAGGTGGAATCCACTCCTTATTCTGGGACGTCTACTCCTTGATCGAAACGGGATGATGGGATGTCGGTTCTTCCTTCTGTGGATTCCTCCTTGGAGGTCGTCACCTAGTTTGGGTCTCCCTTATAGATTTAAGATGTTGTTCATGAAACTCTTCCCAGTTCCTTATCTTCATGGACACCAGTTAATTACGATGCTTCTTTTAGGACATTCTAAGGGGTTCAGTTAGGGAAGAAACCTTCGGTTAGGAGAGTAGTCACGTTGGGAATCAATGGAGTGTCTGGACACTGGGGGATTGACATGTCTATCTTCTGTCCCTTATTATAGGGCTTCTCATATAGCATCCCGCCTTTTTATCACATAAACTTTCATTACATTATACAAAACTGAGGATCTTTAAGGTTTAGTGTCTTGGAAACCAAGAACTTAATACATGAAACAAAAAAAAACATTCTTCTTAAACACTTGAAAGGATTCTCCTTATGTTCATCCTAGATTCATTACTGCATCTCATAACCTAGGGACATACATCAAAAGAAAGGGTGAGAAGAAGGCCCAGTAAGGGAAACAAGAGAAACATTTTACATGTGAACTTGAGATACTTCAATAAGGTCATGAAAAGAACTTTAAGGCATGAAAAAGAAATCATGAGATATATCATAATAAAAATAACATTTTTCATAACTTGAAGATGTGGCTACAACATTTAATATTGACAATCATTTCGTTTCACCAAGGTCCATCCCCATGGTGTCATTAAAAATTACCAAGGTTATTCACCAAGGTATCAGTCTAAAAGGTCATCTCTAGAGATTAAGTCTTTACCCAATGCATTGGAGCGCTATCTGGGCGCACCTTTGACATGTCTTTATTATCATGTGAGCCACATATATCATCATAAATCATTTCATAAACAACCCATATAGCATAAAAGAAATGGGTTTCATTTCATAATCATAACATTTTACACTAATGGAAATAGCACCTATACCCACAGTTTTAAGAACCGCTGGCTGCAGTGTCGTCGCAATAGGGCTATACCCACAGTTTGCATAGAACCGTGGGTATAGATGAAGAAAAATTCACATTACCCATGGTTTAACAAACTGTAGGTATAGACATCTATACCCACGGTTTGAAAACCATGGGTATACTGATTTAAATCTCCCCATATGTACCCACGGTTTGCAAACCATGGGTATAATGATTTAAATCTCACCATATGTACCCACGGTTTGCAAACCATGGGTATACTGAATTAAAATCCCGAAATGTACCCACGGTTTGGCAAACCGTGGGTATAGAATTGTTCCCCAGGTAGCTGCAACTCCACCTCCCTACCGTTCTGCACCTACAGACATATCAATCGGCCATTCAGATATATCAGAAATCAACAATAATATGAAAATACCTACTCTAGTATATCAATCCCAACATGAAAATACAATGTAAATTAGAGGACCTCATCAAAGCATCTTGACTAAAAAACAGAGGAAGACTCACATTCTTACCCTAACTATAGAATGGGTGTATATTCCCATTCCCTAAAAAGATGTTTCTTAGCAGATCCTAGAAATGATGGAATCTAGGACATCAATTCCTAAACATATCCTACAAACCTTCCAAAATGTGATCGCATCAGTGGAAATAGCTAGGAGTTAGGTCTAGTTCAGTTCAAGGATATGGTATGCAATGATCTGATAATATTTCAAGTGTTGAGTCCTTCATTTCATCCACTTGTCATCCAACCTCAAAACATCCTATTTCATTTCATTCAATAAATGAAGTGGAACCAAACAGGGCCCTATGGGAACACCAATTTAGTGTCTTCAAGAAAACCAGTACAGTTGAAATAAAAGATGCTCACCTTCTTGGGCATCAAAAAATGAAGTAGGGTATCAGATGATAATGAGCTTGGACAATTTTGGGAAGATCCCTTGCCTAGATTCATAGGGATAAAACTGAGAATTGGACATGAGAATTCAGCATGATATGAAAATCAACCCCCCCCCCACCATAAATAAATTCCAAATGTTTGACCCCATTTGATGAAGGCATCCTTTATACAATTATCATATCACATATATACAGAGTTTAAAATCATCAGTGAAACTTACCACATTGGTGTGTACAACACCAGGTGAAACACAAACTACACTAATACCATACTCAGCAGGCAGCCGCTTGTGGAGGACACTACTAAACATGATCTGCAATGAAACAGTGACACTGTTTTGAATTTCATTGTTCAGAAAAACAGAATATCGTGCAGATTAAAAAAATAATTTCCCATCCCATTCAAACAGTTTTCCTACTTTTTCTAAATGTTTAGAGTGAATTTGAGGGTTTATTAGGCCTTTAAATAATTGGACAACCAAACACCGTACTGCTGCATGTGCACCTGTGCAAGCTTGCTGCTGGAGTATCCCACTAAACTGGTGAACTTCCTTTCACCAGAAATAACATTCATATCTTCAGAGTGGACAAATCCAACATGATGTATATATTGAAAGGAAGAGAAAAATTTATCTCAAACCCATAATTGTGGTGCAAAGAAATCAGTAATGAAATGAAACACGGTCAAAAATCAGCTAATAAATCATGTAGATGTAACGAGTAAACGAGAAAAGCACTGAGACTAGACATGCTCATAAAGTTTTGCACTTTCAATTTAAGAAGTAATATGTAAAAGACAATGAATTGTTCAGACAAAAGAACTTACAACAGAATTCATGTTAACAATTCAACTTGGAGAAGCTCTAATAAGAGATGGCAAGAGTAAAACTGTAAGTAATGCTGGAGCCAAATGATTCACTTGCATATGTTGCTCGTATCCATCCTCTGAAAACTTCTATTGTTCTAATTATAATAAAATGTTATCTAATGTTGAGTTATTTGTATAAGATTCATCAACCCTATCACAACCTGAACCACTTTATGTCTAACCCAAACCTGTTTAACTCATGTCATGTCCAGATATCATGTCAAGTTAAAAATTGTCACCTCCAATTGAGGCAAACAGAAAATAATTTTAAAAAATCTAATACAGAAATCAGATGCCCCCATCAAATAGTATTGGCCTCCTACAATGAACATTAAAAACCTATGATCAAAGCACATGAAGGAATAATAAGTCATTTACCATTGGAATTCCCAAAGCCTTAAGATCCCCATCACCCATGTGTAGCAGGGCTGCCATGTCAACCTAGAAAACATGAAAACATGAAAACATAAAAGAAAGAATGTGTAGACATGAGTTGAATTCAAAAGTTAAAATAAATAACCCTCACTTATGGTTAACAATTAATAATGAAAATATTAACAACGTATTAATGTGCTTATGTTAGTTTATTTCTCCGACCAAGAGAACTAGATTAACCTAGGCAGAATCAATGGACTTGACCATAGAGAAGTTCGTGATTTTATAATGATCTTGCAGCCAATTTATTCGACTCGTTCATGAATGAAATAGGTGGAAATATCTTGTTAAACATCCTTTGAAATTGATATCTCGCTTCTATGTTTATTAATTGTCATTAAATATCATTTAAATTCTTGTTTTAAAATTCTATTTGAACTGATTTTTGCTTACAAATCACCAGGTTAACATTTAAGTAATGTCAGGCTCTTGCAGATCACTTGTGTTCCTTGTGGGATTTACCTTGGACTCTCGTTGTTCTACACCGTAGTAGTATAGTGAAGGATCAAGTATATTCATAAATTCTAAACTTGATAGTCAATTGAAAGTAAAGACATCGGTTGGCGAGTCAAGTAACTTCACCCGTTTCAATTATAGAAATACCATTTTATCCTTCAATCAATACTTGTACATCTCTTCCAGTTTCAAAATCATAGGTCTCATATGGGTACACAAACATTTACATGAAAATGAAGGCATTGTTCTAGAAGTTCCATAGAATCATCATGTGCTTTATTTAGTGTTTTAACATATTCATTCTAGAGTGACTGGGATGAGACCCTTTTCTTCTATCACCATGCTTAGTGAACCAGGAGCTTCCAAGAGGAACCTGACCCATTTCAAAGATAGTTATCTAATTTAAATATTTTGATGGTTAAATACATGATCCTCCCCCTACCCCCCCCCCCCCTGCCCAGCCCCTCCCCATCCCTCCCCACTGCCCAGCCCTCACCCTCCCCCCTGCCCAGCCCTCCCCCTCCCCCCTGCCCAGCCCTCCACCTGCCCAGCCCTCCCCCTCCCCCCTGCCAAGCCCCTCCCCCTCCCTCCCCACTGCACAGCCCTCCCCCCTGCCCAGCTCTCCTCCTGCCCAGCCCTCACCCTCCCCCCTACCCAGCCCCTCCCCCTCCCCCTCCCCCCTGCCCAGCCCTTTCCTGCCCAGCCCCCCTGCCCAGCCCCTCCCCCTCCCTCCCCACTGCCCAGTCCTCACCCTCCCCCCTGCCCAGCCCTCACCCTACCCAGCCCTCCCCCTCCCCCCTGCCCAGTCCTCCACCTGCCCAGCCCTCCCCCTCCCCCCTGCCCAGCCCCTCCCCTCCCTCCCCACTGCCCAGCCCTCCCCCCTGCCCAGCCCTCCCCCTGCCCAGCCCTCACCCTCCCCCCTTCCCAGCCCTCCCCCTGCCCAGCCCTCCCCCTCCCCCCTGCCCAGCCCTCCACCTGCCCAGCCCTCCCCCTCCCCCCCTGCCCAGCCCCTCCCCCTCCCTCCCCACTTCCCAGCCCTCCCCCCTACACAGCCCTCCCCCTGCCCAGCCCCCCCCCTCCCCCTCCCACTCCCCCCCTGCCCAGCCCTTTCCCTACCTAGCCCCCTCCCCCTCCCCCCCTACCCAACCCCTCCCCCTCCCTCCCCACTACCTAGCCCTCCCCCCGAATCTCCCTGCATGAAATATGTAGATGCATGACATGTTTTATTTGGATGCAGACCCAACTAGGTAAGGTACTGCAACTATTAGAAAACATCCTAAAATTTTGATAAGGTACTACAAATCACTGTATTACAGAACATATTATAACAAAAAAAAATCTAAAATCGGGTGTCCAACTAAATATTTTCCCTTAAGGTATGTTTATTTAAGGTAATACAAAACAGATTATAACACAAGAAATACTAGTCAAACTCATGAAGAATGTGATTATCAATGTATCATTTACTGCTTGAGTTGTAAACAATATAAATTTCCATACATCCTATCCTGTTGAAGAGTTAGTTGGGAAAAAATACCTTCATCAATCCTCACTGAGACATAAATGATACACATCTCTTAAGTTTCTTCTCCATGCCTGTAAATCGAAGGCATTCATTCCATCAGCCCATGCACATTCACCAATATTTCGGTTCATCGCTATGCTGGGATGAGAACAATCAAAGTATGTCTAGAAACTCTTAGACATGACCCACAAAAATCAATATACAGTGGAGTAAATAGTGAAAACATATCACCTGCATTCATATGTTGAATGAAAGGGAGGTTAACTCCATGATTTTACGACCAATAACCTGCATTCATATAGTGTGTAAATGCAAATGAAAAATGATGCATGGTAGGGAGGTTAATTCCACAATTTTAGGAAAACATACCTATTGTAGAGATCTGGCACTTATTAGTGCAGGATTCCCTTGATCTCTTCATGTGCAGAGTGAGTCACCTGCAATATATAAATAAAAATAATCAATATTCATCTTAAAAGATGAAGTGCGTAATAACGTATGAAAAAGTATTATGTGAAGGGAAATACTACAAATTGTCTAGGAGATTATTTCAATGATATTACGAGAACATACCTATTGCAGGGTGAGCAACACATTGGTCAAGATTCGATTGAAGTGGCTGCTCTGGGTGGTTTTGTTAACATCCACCTCACCCGTGCACTTGCTTTGTGTTTCCAGCACACCCTTCAAGAACGCTTTCAGCTTCCAGAATTTCGATTCACTTTGCATCCCACATACCAATTATGGCTGGAAACAGAGAGGAAACAGAGCATTTGTGCTGCAATGAATAGTCAGAAATTACAGGTTTAATGATAGCAACCAGAAGTGTTTACCTTCAACTGAAAGACAGTGCCCCATTGATGATTGTTCAGAAGGTGCTGAAGATAGGTGATATCATGGGAGTGGTCGATCCTCTAATGCGCCATGGTAATCAACTAAATTAGCTGCAAATTCATTTCTGGGAGCACTTGAAGTCCTAATACATCATATTATGAAAATATGAGTCTGGGGTTAAATTGGATATTTGAGGATTCAGTTGAGTAAAAAGAAAACTTGTCATGATGTAAAAAATGGTGTGGTAAAACCATACCTTTAGCGACGGTGGATAAGTCGACACTGTTTCCAGCTCCTCCCCCAGCCCCTCCCCTCCCCACCTCCCCCTCTCCCTCCTTCCCCATTGCCCAGCCCCTCCCCCTCCCTCCCCACTGCCCAGCCCCTCCCCCTCCCTCCCCATTGCCCAACCCCCCCTGCCCAGCCCCTCCCCACTGCCCAGCCCCCTGCCTAACCCCTCCCCCTCCCTCCCCACTACCCAGCCCCCCTTCCCAGCCCCTCCCCACTGACCAACCCCTCCCCCTCCCTCCCCACTGCCCAGCCCCTCCCCCTCCCCACCTGCCCAGCCCCTCCCCCTCCCTCCCCACTGCCCATCCCCCCTGCCCAGCACCTCCCCCTCCCTCCCCACTACCCAGCCCCCCTGCCCAGCCCCTCCCCACCTGCCCAACCCCTCCCCCTCCCTCCCCACTGCCCAGCCCCCCCTGCCTAGCCCCTCCCCACCTGCCCAGCCTTTCCCCCTCCCTCCCCACTACCCAGCCCCCCCTGCCCATCCCCTCCCCCTCCGTCCCCACTGCCCAGCCCCTCCCCACTGCCCAGCCCCCCTGCCCAGCCCCTCCCCCCTGCCCAACCCCTCCCCCTCCCTCCCCACTACCCAGCACCTCCCCCTCCCCACCTGCCCAGCCCCTCCCCCTCCCCCCACTAAACATGCTTTTTCTTTTGTGTTTGGAGTCTTTCTAAAACACATAAAACCACATTAAAAATTTAGAGAAAGGAAAGCTGAAAACCAAAAATAGCATATGAAACATATAAATCAGTTAGTCAGCTCTGAATATTCATATAACTGTCAGATCACATACCAATCAGTGCCTTTATGTTTAAATAAAAAGATCAGAAGCAACTAAACCTTCTCAACGCCTTCAATAGATGAGCTCTTCTGCTTCAAAGTGGAGGACACGGTCATACTTGCCTGATGAACATCCTATGCATGTCGAGTATATGAAAAAGAGATTACATGAATGCAGCCCCCTCCCCTCCCAGCCCTCCACTGCACCCCCCCCCTCCAAACCTTCCCCTCCCAGCCCCCCCCCCCCCCCCCCAACCCTCCACTACAGCCCCCCATCCCAAGCCTCCCCTCCACTGCTAAGGCCAAGATTAGATGGCGAGATAATAATTAACACACCAAACCATAAAAACAAAAATGGCATGTGAATATTACCTAAAGAATTTTCAAATAACACCCCCGATGAAAACATAATCCAAAATGCATTTCATTGCATAAAGAAATTCACATACAAGCAGTCCACCAATACAAAAAAAATTAAAACTCCAACACAAGTCTCTCTGCTAAGTCAAAAATGGAGGGGATTAATATCCCCCATCACCATCATCGTTATCCCCATGTCCAGCATCATCATCATCATCAGCAACATCATCAGCATCATCATCACCAGTAGAAACATCATCATCATCATCATCATCAGCAATCTCATCACCAACAACAGCATCAACAACATCCTCGCCAACTCTATCGCCACCACCATCATCGCCACTAGGACCCTCATGGAAATCACCCGAGGCATTATGTAAAGAGCGCATTGATGCCATACATGAATTAAAAGTGGCAGCAACCTCTGGTGGTAGTGACTGACTCAACATTGACATAGCTTTCATGAAATGTTCATTCATTAGCTTACTTTTTTCAGGCTCCTTTAATACTATTTTCTTTGTCGTAGCTAATTCAGCACACGTACTTTCCAACTCAGAGGCCTTAGAGGCATTAGAGGAGTCTGATGATGACCAATACCTAGAGGGGACAATGTTTTTTCCTGGTCTACAATGGACTCTTCCTAGATGCTCCACACCTAACACCTGACTCAAATGATCATTTGGCCCTAAGTTGTCAGCTTCCTCATCCATTGCCTCCAAGGCAGACTGTTGAAATTATACACATATTAAATTATGAATTTCATATAAATGTTTGAAATATATATATAAAAACTTACAATTTTTTCTTGTGTTTGTGAATTAACTGCAGTTCCATATTTTATTTTCCTACTGAAGCAGAATAATTTGGCACGAGGTACAGGACCTTCAATGCCCCATTCAGCTTGCTGCATATGAGAAATGCACAAATTTGGATTATAACCATATATGATAAATGCAAAAAATTGGATTGAACGTACCAACCTCTTCTCATGATCGGGCATTGTAGTGCACCCCAATGTGTGTAGATATATCATTTCATCTTTGTTTTTTTTTTGTTTTTCGCTGACACTTCCTAAGAAACAAAAAAACAATACAAGTAATAAGAATTAAATTTTATATAAAAACCATTAAAGATGGGTAGTACCTTATACTGTTCAGTCTTCTAATGTGCGATCATTTTTTGATATTGACTTTTTGGACAGTCAGGGTTTGTGGGTACACCCTCTAAATCAGTACCCACTCTACTCCTCCAACCAATATGTAACTCATACTTGTATGACCTCCAATACTCTCCAAGATCACTCAACCTAGCAGCTTTGGAAGCTTCACCATTAGGAAAGTTAAATCGACTCTGCAACGAAAATGTTAAGTCATATAAATACATTACTAATATAAATATAAATTTATAAAATTTCTGTACCCATATCTGCGCCCATGCCCTATCCTTGATGTCAGCACTGATATGTCTCCATGAGACCGGTTCCACCGGAATGATATCATGATATTTGGCTAAGGTAGCCATGAAAATTCTACACTCCTTTGCATTTTTACCTACCATTTGATTTTGAGGATTGTAATCCACCATAATCTGAGTTTCGCGATTCCAGGCATCCCGCATTCGAGTGCGCCCACGTCACCTACTAGAAGATCCCATTAAATAACATAAGAGGTGAAAAGAGAAGATTTAAGTGACAATACAATAAGACAAAAGTGAAATGCTATAATTTGAAACATTTATAATAAAAAAACCTGATGTAGGCTCCTGAATAGGCTGTGAGGCATCCGTGGACTGTGCTAGATCAGCATCCTCCGAAGGAAGTATCTATTCCACAGCATGCTCCGGCTGATCTTCATGAACATGAGTGGAAACTGAAGGAACAGACTCAATATGTGTATGATGGATGGTAGGAAAAGGAGGTGGCATAGACATGTCAGAATATGCATAGTAGGTCTAGGGATACATGAATGGATATGGAAATTGTGGAGGTGAGAACATCGGTCGAGTCGGCGTGGACATGGAATGGGAAAAAGAGGGTAAATGGGATGATGACAGCAACATGTATGGGAACATCCCAGGGGTCTCAAGTGGAGGGCGGACATGTGTGGTAGATGGGATGTCCACTGATGGGTCAGTGTGGGGAGTGGTAAGACAGGAGCTCCACCTAGGTCTAGGAGGATCCCTGCTCGGTCCCATACTAGGAAGAGGAATCTCTAAAGTTATATATCCCTAAAATAAATTTGATCAAAAATATGAACTTCATATTATATGTAATGCGGAAGATAAATATTAGAATTATTATACTCACTGGAGACAACTCATGCTCGCGTCTAACAGGATCAACATCAAATAATCTTTTCTTGAGAGCTTCTGTAGTTTTATTCATAATATGTATAAGAATGAAATAAATATTTTTTAGCAACAATTTTTACAAATCATACATACAACTTAGAAGCCAAAGAAGAAAAAAAATGTCATAACATCTTTCAGTAATGATAATTTAAAACCAAGTTATACAATTTTTAAAACCACATTTTAAACCTAGTTTTCTAAATTGAAATAAATATAATTAAATTAAACAAAACCAAACAATACTAAAATAGACATATCATTCCAAACTAAAACTAAATTAAAGTAATTACATTCGTACCAACCTGAGAAACTCACGTCAAGGTAAACTGAATGAACTTTGAATATATATGGTTGCTTTTATATATTACCCTCCGCTACCTCAGGTTCAACATCATCTCTCACAATAGGAAAATTTTTGTCAACAAATACAATATTTTGGCTAACACCGATGGGGGCGTCAATGGTGACAATTTCATCCCCATCATCATGAAAAATATGTCTTGGGATTACTTCATTAATGACACCGTAATCAGGTTTCAGATGATCTTTCACATAAAACACTTGTTTTTCCATTGATGCCAAAATGTATGGTTCATCAGTATGCAGGAATTGACTCATGTCAATAACTCTAAATCCACAAACATCAATAAATGTACCATGTCGCATTATTGAATCAAACCATTTACATTTCATCATAGTGACTAGACCTTGAGAGTAGTAATCCAATAACAATATTTTCTCAACCATTCCATAATAATACACATCTTCATATCGAGGTCGACTATCTGATGCACTGGCATAACAATCTGTTCTAGCAGTTAACATAACGACATCATGTTGTGTTCTCATTTTCACCACTTTATCAATTGTAACAAATTTATATCCATTGATTATTAAAGATTTGCAGTCACGAACCAAATAATTGGGACCAAAACCCAACGCTCTTAATTCTTGAGAAATGAAGTCATCAGGTAAACTCAATACCTGAAATACATATGAGTAATATAATTAAATATATATCTATATTTTAAGGTATATAATGTAATGGTCATACCTTTGATTTCAACCAAGCTGGGAACTCTTGGCTATGCATAGCCTCTCTCTTTATCAACGGCAAAGACCGATGAACTCTAATTATAATTTGTTTATGTACTCTACATAAAATGACAATAAAAGTATAAGGTATATGTGATATGATATCATATGAGATAACATATATCTATTAAAATTACTTACTTGATATAGGCATCGAACAAAGCACAATTAAACAAGACTGTACGATGTGCCATATTCCGCTCTTCAAAGCTCAATGTAACCAATGTATATGACCCGATAGTTCCACCTGTTTGGGGAAGAGATGGAAACGAGGGCTGAATTTCCTCATACTACTCATCTTCATTTCTCATTGGTCGATTATGTCTTGTGCTCACATTAGACAAATACATTGAACAAAAATCCATATATTCTTGGGCCAGATAACTCCTCACAATGGAACCTTCAGGATAATTATTATTTTGGACATATGATTTCAAAGTGTACATATTTCTTTCAGTGGGATACATCCACTGAAAAGTGACTGGTCCCCCAATAAGTGTCTCAGTTGGAAGATGAACTATTAAATGCAACATGCAAGTGAAAAAGGATGGAGGAAAATTTTTTTCCAACTCACACAGAATTAACGGAGCCTCTTGCTGCATTTTTATCAATAATGATTTGGATAACCTTTTAGCACAAAGGTCTCTAAAAAATGACACAACCGAATCACTGCCACTCTTACATTATTGGATAGAAAATGCCGAATTGCTATTGGAATCAATTCATGAAGCAGGATGTGATAATCATGAGTTTTTAGGGATTTCAATTTCAAATGTCTTATGTTGACTCGTTTAGATATGTTGCTGGAATAGCCATATGGAACCTTGATATTCTCCAATATTGCCAGAAATCGATCTTTCTCTGCCGGTTTCATCACATAAGAGCATAGGGAACTTTCCATTTGTTTTCACCAATACAAACAGGATGTAGTTCTGGTCGAATACCCCAATCCAATAAATCCCGATGAGATCGAAGGTCATCTTTGGTCTTCCCCTTAATATTCAAAATAATTGCAAGCAACATTTCACATATATTTTTCTCAATGTGCATTATGTCTAAACAATGACGTAACAAATTAGTAGACCAATATGGCAACACAAAAAAATACTTCTCTTTTTACAATTGTAAGTGACTTCAGTATCATCATTCTTCCTCTTTCGATATTTCAACTGACCTTTCCCTAATGAAAATCTAAAATCTTTCAATTCATCAAGCACATCACTTCCTGACATACGTTGAGGTGGTTCTTCAGTTTCAACATTATTATCAAACCTCCGACGATTCTTTCTGTACTGATGATCCATTGGCAAGAATCGGCAATGCCCCATGAAACTAAAACTATGACGATATTTAAGCCTTCTCGATCGTGTATTCTTCATAGAAACGGGACATGATAGTTTTCCCTTCGTGCTCCACCCAGACATCATTGCATAGGAAGGGAAATAATTTATGGTCCATATAAGGGCAGCACGCATCTGAAACGTATTCTTTGAAGAAGCATCAAATGTCTGCACACCTAAATCCCAAAGTTGTTTCAACTCTTTTATTAAAGGCTGCAAGTAGACATCTATATCATTACCAGGATCCAAAGGTCCAGATATCAGTATACTCAAGAAAGTGAAATGTTTTTTCATACACATCCATGGAGGAAGATTATAAACATGAATAAAAACCGGCCGCGTGCTATGAACAGTAAGCATCTGACCAAATAGATTAAAACCATCACATGATAGGCCCAATCTGACATTACGCACCTCAGCTACAAAATCAGGATGTTGTGCATCAAATGTCCGCCATGCTAATCCATCTGCAGGATGGACCAGCTCATCATTACCTTTAATTCTCTCAACATCATTCCATCTCATATTAACTTAGATTTCTGGATACATGAATAGATTTTGAAGTCTGGGAATCAATGGAAAGTGCCACATGACTTTCTGTGGCACACGAGATGGTGTTCCATCTGCATTTGTCTTCTATCGAGATGTACCACATTCTTTACAGTCATTACGGTCAGCTGTTTCCTCCAAATATAAACTGTAATCTTTTAGACATGCATGGACTTTATTAGTAGAAAATCCAAGCTGCTTAATTAACTTCCATTCCATGTAATGATTAAAGGGAATATCTGCACCATCAGGAAGCAAGTCCTTCAAAAATGTAATAATATAATCAATGGCGGTATTAGAAATCCCATACATAGTTTTTCCATGATATAACTGCATTAAAAATTCCAACTTGGTCATTTTAGTACATTCTTGATATACTGGAGTTCTGGCATCATCCAATAAATTTTTCACTCTCTCAACATCATCATCTTCAACATTTTCCTCATGTGTACTGATATCATTGTCTTCTTGCACCGCCATGTTATCTCTCTCGGAATGATGCACATATGGAAACCGATCAAATATCAAATTCTCCATGTCACTTCGTTCATTTCTTTTATGAACAGTCGAAGATTGACTCGTCTCTCCATGGTGAAACCAAACATTATAATTAGCTTGAAATCCAAATTTTGTTAAATGGTAACTAACTTCTTCTCATCTTAACCATGGTCTTCTAACACAATTATAGCAGGGACACTGTATACATCCTCCATCTAACGCATTGTTAAATGAAAAATCTAAAAAATTCTCCAAATTACTTTGAAACTCGGTTGAAATCCGATTGGTACGATACATCCAGCTTCTATACATTATATAACAAGAAAAAAAATTATCATTCAATCAAAAATGTAAATCATATTTAAAAAATTCATTACAATCAATTTTATTATTAAATTAATCAATGAATATTAGTAGCTAGCAAAACATATTTAATGAAAAGAGGAGTCCATGATTGAATAAGTATCAATAATAAGAATGGTCAGGATAAACCATCTTTCCATATTTATTTTCCATGTAAATCTAGAAAGGATCACATTGGATATCATTGTAAATCCTAAACCTGTATAAGAAATCCGAGATCTATTTCCTTTACAAGTATAATAAATAATATCTAGCAATAATAAGAATAACAACAAACAAATGATAAATTATATTTAAATCTCAAGGACTGATTAAATTCTATGTAAATGGTTTGGTTGTTTGGCTTAAAAAATCATGCTCTAAACCGTTACATGTTGTTCAATTCACCTTTAAATATAACATTGAAATGTTATGTTAATACATAGTAAAAAACTTTAAATTAAAAAAAATATTTAACTAATTGTTTTTCATAATTTATGGAACATACATTATCAAGATTTGAAGATGATTTCCATGTGTTACTGGTCATAAAATTTAGAATGTTAATTATGAATCATTCCATGATTGGTTTAAGAATTATGTATGTACTGATATAATTATGTTAAAAATAAATTATAAATGGTATTTTCAGATAAAGCACTATATATGATCATAATGTGTCATATATAGTCTAGCATGATTAAACAATTAATTGAGCATGATTTTCCAAATGCATTCAACTAAAATGTTATTTTACCACTCAATAAAATAATGAATTATTTATTTTAAAATACAAATGAATGTTAATTTCTCATTATTTAGGTTGTTCAAAATAGGTCAACACAATCTATTGAGCTTTTTAACCTTATATTTATGTTTTATATTAATTTTTGCAATGATAAAACATCATTGATTTTATATATAGTCATTGGTTGAGATATTTATTATTTAAGTGTGATTAGTTTGGTCATATTCATGAGACCGAATTTGATATGTGTTTATTTTAATGAATCTAATTTCAAAATTTAATTTTATAAATATAACCAAGTAAAACATGTTAGGCTTCTATACTGTTCCCACAAGCTATTATTTTATACTTTTTCAATGATTATTTAGCATCTAAATAGAATGTTTTTTATTTAATTTCAAAATGGATGTATTCATGATGGATCATGTTGAAATAGTTATAAATAAAATTTTCATTAAAAACATGATAAGAACATAGCGGTTCTATGTGATCCATATTTACACTGGGATATGGAGACCATTGAAGGAGATATAATAAACATGAATGGCCATTGAAAAAATTATTATTTATCTCATTTTGTGATAAGTAATATATTAATAATATATATAATTTTATCATCAAATTATAATAAATTATTTTTTAAAAAAAATAATGTATTGAAATATAAATTTGGGAAAGATGAGAGTTTTATAACATAAGATGAGTGAATTTTTGTGTCATTTCACACATATTACTACATCATGTATGGATCAAAAAATTTCTGATCTATCGTTATCTATAACCCCATTTTTAGATCTTCCATCCCCCATGAAATTCAATCTTATAAGAGAATATTTTCTTATTCCACACCTACCTATTGATTTAGAACCATTTACAACTTTACATTACACATATAGAGTACCACACCAATATCTCCATCCTATAACTAACATACATTTTCATATATTTTAATTTTTATCATTAATTATAATATATTTATTTGTCTTGTTATTAATTTATGAAGATATGTATTCGGACATGAGGACTATTAGCATACATAATATATATAAGTTGATATTTATGATAACCCCAACTCTATCATAAATAATTCCCAATTTTACTAATCTATAGATATCTATGTGACACTTAAATCAACCAGTATCTACAACTTCAAATCCTAGAGGTTAATCATTACACATGGTAACCCCTATAATCAACCAAGAATCATCGATATCCTCCCATAACATTAATGGAGCATCACAAGTAAAATTACCTTGTTTAAGAGATGTCGAGGCAGAGGCGAAGGCCAGGAGGTCCAGGTCGGGAGCTGGGATGCGGAGCCGAGATGCGGAGCTGGGAGGCGAAGCCGGGATGCGGAGCCGGGACGTGGAGCCGGGACGCAGAGCCGGGAGGCGGAGCCGGGACGCAGAGTTGGGATGCGGAGCCGGGAGGCGGAGGCCGGGGAGGGGAGTCGGAGAGGGGAGGATAGGGTCGGGAGGTGGTGGTCAGGGAGGTGAGGACAGGGCCGGGATTCAAGGGTCGGGGAGGTAGGGTTGAATGGGGGAGCGCCGAGTGAGGAGGAGCCCGATACTTCGGGCAGGTTGGATGTTTTAATACCCACGGTTTTAATAAAACCGTGGGTAAAGATAAATAAAAACAACCTATTCCCATGGTTTATAAAACCGTAGGAATATATGTGTGGGGATAAACCCCATTCCCAGTAGTGTTAAAAACTGCTTTAAAGACATGATCTTTATGTCACTTTAAACCCACGGAAAGGGAAATCGGGTTTCACGTATGTAAATCCCAGAATTTAAAATAGAACATTTTGATATATATGTGAGTAACCCTATAGAAATAAGAGATTTCAGTATTCACTTAATAACCTAAAATAATTTTGAGAAAAGAGAGAGGCATTTCGAGACGAAAATTCTGCAGCATAATGGCTACGTTTTGGGGTTTTAGAAAACATTGAAAAGAGAGGAGACATGGGTCAAACAATCATAAATGACCCATAAAGCAGTAGAGGGACAGAATATGAAGGATATATGGACATGGTAATGAAATTTGAAAGATGTATCATATGAAATGAATAACATGAAAGGAAGACAAAAATAATATTTCTCTTATGAAAATTCGGCAGCCTAACGACGTCACTTAAACATAAAAAAAATGAATTGACGAGATCAAATAGGGTCTCTCATCATATGAACATAAAAGATCAGTATGATAGATATAGAGATCATACCCAAAAATAATAAAAAGGAACTTGAAAGACTTGATATGAAAGTAGAACTTTGAAATATGAGAAAGGTGAAAGAATCCCTTAAAAATTTGGCAGCCTAACGGCGCCACTTAAAACTTCAAAATACTGAATTGAAGAGATAAAATAGGGTCTCTCGTCATATGATCATAAAATATCAGTATGATAGATTTAGATATCATACCCCAAAAAAATAAAAAAAGAACTTGAAAGACTTGTCAAGAAAATAGAGCTTGAAAATGAGAAGGGTGAAAGAATCCTTTACAAAAATTCGGCAGCCTAACGACGCCACTTAAACATTCATAAAACAAAATGATGAGAGTAAGAGAGAATCTCTCATCATATGAACTTAAAAATGGCAGTAGGATGAATATAAAATAACATCCCCAACATAAGAACATGGAGCTTAGAAGAAATGACATAAACGAGAGTACTTGAAAAGAAAGAGAGAGGTAGGATCCCTTACCTTAAAACGTAACTCTTAAAACTCAAAGGTAGGGACCTTGAGGGCTTGGGGGCACATTAGGAGGACTTATTGGGAGGTAATGAGACCAGAGCTTCGTTGGGGGAGAGTTGGGAGTCGAATGGATGAGAGGATGGCTTGGTATTTATAGGGAGAGTGAGGGGACAAGGCATTAATGGCCAAGGGACACCTCATTGGTGGTTTTGGAAAAACCATGGGCTTGCCCATGGTATTTGCCCATGGTTTGGCCACTTGGGACACCTCATACCTTATATTACTATTCATAAGTAGACCATATAGATTACATACTTAATACATCATTTAACGATATCATTAAACACCCGTAACTTAAAAACTGTATTTTCACTATTCATCGAAAATTCAACTTTCTCAAAAAAATCCCAAAATTTCACCTTAACCAAATATCGATGCTCTGATTTCAAAAATGAAATCCATTTTATAAAAATAATTTTCTAAATATTTTTAATTTAATTTTTAAATAAATACACTATTCACCGAAAATTCATTTTTTTCAGAAAAAACCCCAAAAATTACCTTAACATAATATCGATGCTCTGAGTTAAAAAATGAATTCCATTTTATAAAAATAATTTTCTAAATAATTTTAATTAAATTTTTAATTAAAAAACACTATTCACCCGAAAAAACTAATATTTGATTAATAATTTATGAAACCGTTATTTAACCATTTTATTGAATCACATTACTTAATCAAGGTGCCTAGATTATATTAATGCTTTATTTAAGTGAGATTACTAATCCATTTGGTCACATTACTAATCCTAAGCATAAAATCACTGTTCATAATTTACTATTCATCAAAAATCAAGTTGATCTTATTAGACTCTAAATTTCGTACTGAACATAATTGTAGAAGACTATTTTTTTAAAATCATTACACATTTTTAATTATTTAAGGTTTACATAAACATTTTTTAAAATATCCTTTCTCTAAAATTCACCAAAAATATGCATACTATATTTATCCGAACATTTGAAAATTCATAAACTTCATCGTAAGAAGAAATCAAAATTTTATTTAAAATAAAGGATTACAGAAGGCAGTTACAGTCTCCTTACATAGCCCCTTATCACACCAGCATATGACCTAAGTGTAAGGTGTGCTAAGGTGAGAGAATCTGAGGGAGGCTCGACCAACATCGCACGATTAGTAATTTCTATCAGTTTGAACTTCTCGCGAAGGTGATTCCGTTCTAGCTTCATATGATGAAGTTCGGCTTGGGTTTGGTCCAGATAAAAGCCCAGTGGTGCTACCTCCTTCCCAAGTTTTGTTAGATTGGCTTCAATTGGTCCAAGACTACTGGGTGAGGCCATTGAATCTTCTTTCTATATTAATTAACCAAGATCACTTGTATTTAGAGACAAAAGTCGCAACATTCAGTTTTCAACGGTCATACTGACTAACGGTCATATAATAATCAAAACCCAACAGTCTCATTTTAATTATACTCATGTTAAATGAAACAGTTTTATTGAGTATGAAAAATAAAATAACACAAAAAAAATTAGGAAACAAGATTTATTCAAAATTTCAGGTCGTTACAATCTTCCACCCTTAAGAAATTGCGTCCTCAGAATTTTTTTTTAAATTTGGGTTTTGAAATTTCATTGAAAGTCCCACATTGGAAAAAGTGTCAGTAACACTATTACGTTAAAAGATAGAAAAGGAAGTACAAAGGTCACCCGAGTTAACCCATACTAGGATTCCATGTAGGAAAACATGGATATGGAAGAAAAAACAAAGGGTCAAGTTCTGAGGGAGAGTGATAGAAAACATGATTAAGAGAAAGTTAACAATAAGAAAATCACAAAATTATGATGTGTGTAAATGGTCTTTGATTACCTAGTAGGAAATGTAAACCAAAAACGTTTTTGTTTTACGTTCCTTTTCATAATTTTGAGGAATTCATTTACTACATAGAACAAAAACATAAGGAAATATACCTACCTTCAAGTAGAGTTTCATCCTTTAATAATTTTCTACCAAAACTAATCTTTTCTCCAAACGATGAGCATTAAAAACTACTTGGTCTCATCAAAGCACAAGAATCATCTTATAGAGAATCACATAATCCACCAAAGATTAACTATCTATTTCTTCTATCTTTAAACATTATCCCAAAAACAGAAAGGGTAAGATAAAACAACTCTTCCAAAATAAAGAACCCCAGAGGAAGGGAAACTACTTTAAATCTTTAAAGTTCCATGGTACTACCCAGAGTTCATCATAGACCATTCCGTAAATAATTGTCCTTAAAATTCCTCAAAATAACCCAAACTAATATTGAAACCCAAATACAGGAAGGACTTGATAACATAGTCTTCCAAGATAAACTTTATCGTTCATCTCCAAACAACATCAACCACTCCTAACATCTTATAACAATAGTAAATAACCTAAACATATTTTCCCCAAGATAGGTCAATCATTTCCATAAGTAACCTATAATACCATAAGTTCACCTTAAATTCATCGATTCTTCAAAATATAAGTCAACCATTACTCCTCAAAGAAAATACCGTAGTAATCTATTTACCTCGATCAAATAGGGTTCCCAAAATAGTGAACGTCTTCCAAAATAATAATCATCTTTTAATCCCCTAATCACCTTTTTCTTAAGAAGAACAGATTCACTACATAAACATGTGGTACATAACAATATATGTCTTCCTTAATGATATAAAATCATCTTAGGTAGTGACTCGATGGTCTTAGAAAACATAAAAGATATGCTCATAGAGCACAAACTAAAATACAACATGACATAGACAATTATTGCGAAGAAGTTACATGTACTTCAGTCATCATGATCTATCTCAGCATAGGACTTTCATTGTTCCCTTGTCCTCTAAGATTGTTGATGCTCATCATGCTTCTCACCCATTCCAAGAGAGAATTTCTTTGGATAATGTCTAACTTCTCCACATTTATGACATCGAAATGTATAAGGTACATTAGATCGAACCTTATCTACATTCATCACATTATCCATTTTTTAAAGCAATTGGATACTTTATGCCCTATCTTCCCACACTTAAAACATCTCCTGGTTCCTTTGTGACATTCTCCTTGGTGCCCCTTTCCACAGTTTTTGCACAAAGTAAATTGGGTCTTCTTTCCCTTATCAACTTTATCATATGAACATCCTTGAGACTTTGTCTTCTTCTTCCTTGATGAATTTGGGCATTCAACTAGGTACCAATTATTAATTGTGATTTTTGATAGCTGGTTTGGCATAATCACAATATGTTCAACTTGATCTTTAGTCATCTCTGTCACATCAATATGGCAATCATCACATTTCCTATCACATTGGTTGTTGGGACATGTTCTTCCATTTCCCACCATTAACTAAGAAAAGAAAGTATAATTAGGGGCTTGAATACTTAGCCAATAATCATTAAAAGAAAACTTTAAGAATAGAAGGATAAACTTGTAGAAGGAAAGTATACCCTAACTTGTGATCCCCTAGGTTCCAATCTAGGTTATCCATGATCATATCTTCTTATGTGAATCTTTATTTTATTTTATCTTTGTTTCTTTAATAATGGTTCATACTAAGCTTATGAATTTACCAAAGCATTTCCCCTGGGAGTGTCGTAACCAAGAGTGTAGCAAGGCCCATTGTCGTGTACCAGTTCCCATTCGAGTCTAGCTCAAAGCAGTGTTTTCGGGTTTTACCCCTATGTACATCTGTGCCAGAGCCGCCTCTACCTGCTCGTATCCAGACAAGGATGTATTTGCTTGGCAACCCCTTACTCAATACTCACCAAAATACCAGGAAGATTTCCGATATTTAAACTTTTATATAGGGATCTTCCTAAAGTTTTCATATCCTAATTTCCACAAATAACTAAACCATACTTTGATACAAACTATAGCATCCCGCCTTTTTATCACATAAACTTTCATTACATTATACAAAACTGAGGATCTTTAAGGTTTAGTGCCTTGGAAACCAGGAACTTAATACATGAAACAAAAAAAACATTCTTCTTAAACACTTGAAAGGATTCTCCTTATGTTCATCCTAGGTTCATTACTACATCTCATAACCTGGGGATATACATCAAAAGAAAGGGTGAGCAGAAGGCCCAGTAAGGTAAACAAGAGAAACATTTTACATGTGAACTTGAGATACTTCAATAAGGTCATGAAAAGAACTTTAAGGAATGAGAAAGAAATCATGAGATATATCATAATAAAAATAAAATTTTTCATAACTTGAAGATGTGGATACAACATTTAATATTGACAATAATTTCGTTTCACCAAGGTCCATCCCCAAGGTGTCATTAAAAATTACCAAGGTTATTCACCAAGGTATCAGTCTAAAAGGTCATCTCTAGAGATTAAGTCTTTACCCAATGCATTGGAGCGCTATCTGGGCGCACCCTTGAAATGTATTTATTATCATGTGATCCACATATATAATCATAAATCATTTCATAAACAATACATATAGCATAAAAAAAATGGGTTTAATTTCATAATCATAACCTTTTAAAAACTGCTTTAAAGACATGATCTTTATGTCACTTTAAACCCACGGAAAGGGAAAGAGGGTTTCATGTATGTAAATCCCAAAATTTAAAATAGAACATTTTGATATATATGTGAATACCCCTGTAGAAATAAGATTTTTGATTATTAACTTAATAACAAAAAATAATTTTGAGAAAAGAGAGAGGAATTTCGAGACTAAAATTTGCAGCATAACGGCTACGTTTCAGGGTTTTAGAAAACATTGAAAAGAGAGGGGACATGGGTCAAACATTCATAAATGACCCATAAAACAGTAGAGGGACATAATATTAAGGATATATGAACATGGTAATGAAATTTGAAAGATTTACCATATGAAATTAAGAACATGAAAGGAAGACAAAAATAATATTTCTCTTATGAAAATTCGGCAGCCTAACGGCATCACTTAAACATAAAAAAATGAATTGAAGAGATCAAATAGGGTCTCTCATAATATGAACATAAAAGATCAGTATGATAGATATAGAGATCATACCCAAAAATAATAAAAAGGAACTTGAAATACTTGACATGAAAGTAGAACTTTGAAATATGAGAAAGGTGAAAGAATCCCTTAAAAATTCGGCAGCCTAACGGCGCCACTTAAAACTTCAAAATACTGAATTGAAGATATCAAATAAGGTATCTCATCATATTATAATAAAATATCAGTATGATATATTTAGATATCATACTTCAATAAAATAAAAAAAGAACCTGAAAGACTTGTCAAGAAAATAGAGCTTGAAAATGAGAAGGGTGAAAAAATCCTTTACAAAAATTCGGCAGCCTAATGGCGCCACTTAAACATTCATAAAACAAAATGATGAGAGTAAGAGAGAATCTCTCATCATATGAACTTAAAAATGGCAGTAGGATGAATATAAAATAACATCCCCAACATAAGAACATGGAGCTTAGAAGAAATGACATAAACGAGAGTACTTGAAAAGAAAGAGAGAGGTAGGATCCCTTACCTTAAAACATAACTCTTAAAACTCAAAGGTAGGGACCTTGAGGGATTGGGGGAACCTTGGGAGGACACCTTGAGAGGTAATGAGACTAGAGCTTCGTAGGGGGAGAGTTGGGAGTCGAATGGATGAGAGGATGGCTTGGTATTTATAGGAAAAGTGAGGGGACAAGGCATTAATGGCCAAGGGACACCTCATTGGTGGTTTTGGAAAAACCATGGGCTTTCCCATGGTATTTTCCCATGGTATTGGCCACTTGGGACACCTCATACCTTATCTTACTATTCATAAGTCGACCATATAGATTACATACTTAATACATCATTTAATGATGTCATTAAACATCCATAACTTAAAAACTGTATTTTCACTATTCATCGAAAATTCAACTCTCAGAAAAATCCCAAAATTTCACCTTAACCAAATATCAATGCTCTGATTAAAAAATGAAATCCATTTTATAAAAATATTTTTCTAAATATTTTTAATTTAATTTTTAAATAAATACACTATTCACCGAAAATTCATTTTTTTCAGAAAAAACCCCAAAAATTACCTTAACATAATATCGATGCTCTGAGTTAAAAAATGAATTCCATTTTATAAAAATAATTTTCTAAATATTTTTAATTAAATTTTTAATTAAAAAACACTATTCACCTAAAAAAACTAATACTTGATTAATAATTTATGAAACCGTTATTTAACCATTTTATTGAATCACATTACTTAATCAAGGTTCCTAGATTATATTAATGCTTTATTTAAGTGAGATTACTAATCCATTTGGTCACATTACTAATCCTAAGCATAAAATCACTATTCATAATTTACTATTCATCAAAAATCAAGTTGATCTTATTAGACTCTAAATTTCTTACTGAAAATAATTGTAGAAGACCATTTTTTGAAAATCATTACACATTTTTAATTATTTAAGGTTTAAATAAACATTTTTTAAAATATCCTTTCTCTAAAATTCACCAAAAATATGCATACTATATTTATCCGGACATTTGAAAATTCATAAACTTCATCATAAGAAGAAATCAAAATTTTATTTAAAACAAAGGATTACACAAGGCAGTTACGGTCTCCTTACATAGCCCCTTATCACACCAGCATAGGACCTAAGTGTAAGGTGTGCTAAGGTGATAGAATTCGAGGGAGGCTCGGCCAACATCGCACGAGTAGTAATTTCTATTAGTTTGAACTTCTCGTGAAGGCGATTTCGTTCTAGCTTCGCACGATGAAGTTCGGCTTGGGTTTGGTCCAGAGCAAAGCCCAGTGGTGCTACCTCCTTCTCAAGTTCTGCTAGATGGGCTTCGATCGGTCCAAGACTACTGGGTGAGGCCATCGAATCTTCTTTCTATATTAATTAACCAAGATCACTTGTATTTAGAGACAAAAGTCGCAACATTCAGTTTTCAACGGTCATACTAACTAACAGTCATATTATAGTTAAAACCCAACAGTCTCATTTTAATTATACTCATGTTAAATGAAATAGTTTTGTTGAGTATGAAAAATAAAATCACACAAAAAAAATTAGGAATCAAGATTTATTCAAAATTTCGGGTCGTTACATCTCGAGGGTGCGAAAGCCCGAGGCATCCCACATCGAACGTGGGGAATTGTATGCCATGGGCATGTATCTAAAGTTTTTCTCAGCTTCCCATGTTTGACACAGGGTATTCCGCAAGTTTAATGTCTAGCGGAGACGGATCAGACTGATCAGAACATTGATTAGAGTGGATCAGATGGAGGAACCCCCTGGAGGGAACACCGATATTGGGGCCAACATGTGGGTGGCTTCCCGAATGCTATCAAACGGAATGGGGAATGGGGTGGCATGATCTCACCGGGATGTGGCGGCCCGGGTAAGAATTAGGATGGATGATGGAGAGATTGAATGGACCAGAGAGGGAGTGAAATGGGACCGTCATGAAGGTGATGGTATTGTTAGTCTTGAGCCTCCAAGATACTTCCTACGTATCCTCGTGGAAGGGAATCAAAGTCTGTGTAGTTCGGTGGGACGATGGGATGCCTGAGGAGGTGGCCCGTGTGAATGGATAGATGGATGGGACCCAAAGGAAGTCGAACCTCCGAGTTAGGGCATGAGCTTCCCGAGACACATAGGATCGAGGGAGAGGTCAGGATGATACATGAGTGTTGGGGCTTGAACCTTGAGGTAGCTTCCTACGTACCTTACCTTAGCAAGGATAAAAGACCACATAGTTCAGATGGCGAATATAGTTTAATGTCATGCAGGACGGAGGAGAACCAACGTCAAGGGGGTCGGAATGACCGGGTGGTGGGCTTGAACCTCGTGGAGGCTTCCTACCTACCATGCCTTGACATGGATCAAAGTCCCCATAGTTCGGGATGGATTGGGGCTTACACTCTAAGGCAGCCCAAGGTGTTGGAGCTTGAACCTCGTGAAGGCTTCCTATGTACCATGCCATGACATGGATCAAAGTCCCCATAGTTCAGGATAGATTGAGGCTTACACTCTGAGGCAGCCCAAGGTGTTGGGGCTTGAACCTCGTGGAGGATTCCTATGTACCATGCCTTGACATGGATCAAAGTCCCCATAGTTTGGGATGGATTGGGGCATACACTCTGAGGCAGACCAAGGTGTTGGTCATGGTCGGTGCTTGCTCTAAGATCACGTAAGTCATGCTCAGTGTGAGAAACAAGAGATAGCAGAGACCCGATGATCACATCGTAAAAGGTGCATCCATGGGAAGTGAAGTGGGGCTTATGCATTGAGCAGCCCAAAGAGGAAACAGGGGCTTACGCATGGTCCAAAACCCAAGATGCCGGG
Organism: Viscum album; assembly: GCA_963277665.1. NCBI lineage: Eukaryota > Viridiplantae > Streptophyta > Magnoliopsida > Santalales > Viscaceae > Viscum > Viscum album. Next base: position 1,581,003,303 of record OY728132.1, read on the forward strand.
GCTTACTTCAGGATGGAGGCCTGATGGTGACAAAGTGTAGCGGGAGAGGGACTTGGGACCGAAGAAAGGAGAAGCATCGTTCCCCCATCACGCCCTTCGTTGGGCCTAGGGACCGAAGAAGAAAGGAGGAGCAGGGATGATGCCTCCTAGAAGGAAAGCTAGGGGCTTACACCAAGGTGGTTTCCCTTTCCTGCAGACAAACACCACTCCGATAAGGAGGATATCATCCCCTGTGAGGGGTGATCCCATCCCTATGGAGACAAGTGGGTGTGGATAATGTCCAAGGTGGGGGGATCCTGCATGCGAGGCACGGGTCCAGGTCACAGTTTAATGTCATGTGCTGAGGATGAAGGTGCTTGGCAGTTTAACGTCATGTAGCTCAGACGAGGTGAGTTTGCTCCGCACCCCTAGGACTTACATAACCGGTATTCTCTGCTCCTTGTGGGAGGGAAGGCATCGGCAACACCGTAGCGAGGGGGTGTCATGGAGCAAACCATCAAGGGGTCCACATTAGTGTGGCTATGCAAAGAAGCAATATTCATTAGCGTGCCTATGTGAAGAAGCATGAGGCAAAGCAAAGCAACAGGCGATATCGTCCAGGGGACTTTGAAGTTACTTCGTACGAGCCTAGAAGGTCGCACAGGAAAATGGTGCATGATGTGGATGCTCGGGGCGTGAGATACACCCATGAATGGAATCCATAAGAAGATCATCAAACACTCACCCAAGGGGACTCCCAGGGAGCACCGAGGTGAGGGGTCCTGAGGAATTACGCACAACCTTTGAGGATTGCACACGAAATCAGAAGCCATGCGTGAAAAACACAGGGTTGGCACAAACTCAATGATGATTGTGCGTAAATGGAGCTGAGGTTTTGCGCGCAACTAGAAAGGATTGCATGGAAGGAGTACGAATTGCGCGCAATTGGGAGAGGTTGTGCGAAATGACCGGGGTGCGCACAATTGAAGACGATTGCGCGCGATTGGCCGGGGTGTGCGCAATTGAAGAGGATTGCGCGCGATTGGCTGGGGTGCACGCAATGGAAGGGAATTGCGCACTATTGGCTGGACTGTATGCAAGTGGAAGGGATTGTGCGTAAGGGGAATATCCCAAAGGGATTGGAATTCAGTCTTAAACCAAGGGAATCTCACGCAAAGGCAGATCCCGGGGTGACTTGGCATGAAAAGAACCATACCTAAAGGCCATCTTTACGTGCATGAAAGGTGAATTTCACACATGAGAGTCGGTTAATATTCTTTATCCCTAAAGTGGAAGGGGGTATCCTTCTATTTTATAGGCATCTGGGGGCATGGAAACCAGGTCGGTGCCAAAAAATTGCGCGACGTAGGCGGCAGCGCGAAATGTCGCCCGTGCGGGGTGGGGCACGAAATATTTTGCGCCCATGTCGAAGAACTTTCGCGAATCCTAGAACATTCCACGCGGGACATAATTTTTTCACACGCCTATGAATTTTTTTCATGTGACCCCTCCGGGGCCCCCGGACGGGGTCCCCAGGTCCGAATATGACTTCTCTTTTCCGTTTGGAAACCTTCTTTATCCCTTGAGCCCTTTTCAGCATCTAAAAATGCATACAGCTTTTATTTAAAATGGTAATAACTTTTTAATGGGTTTCTAGATCAGATATCTGAGGACACTGTTGATCTTAGAGAAGTGGATTTACCCTGGGCGTGACTAAACTTTAGTCTGCACTGGTCTTTAGTGGAAAAACCTGAAAAGGACATAATTGTAAATAAAATAATAAAATTATTTTATTTTATTTTTAAAATCCTAATAAATCATAAATGTTAACTCGGATTGGCTATCCAAGACCACCTTTGAGTTTGTAAGGGGGTTCTTTTCTTACGTGAGGCCTAACATCGACCGGCGCATGTTGACTATGAAAGTTAGAAATTGAACATAACCGTCATTAAAATATTTTTAATAAAAATATTTTATTTGATGCTGCATTGGTTTCTTTTAATTAAAGTCTTTGTTATAAATCTAGGGTTATCTCCATAACCCTAGAGTTTCCTTGGGGAAGTGAGAAGAAGGCTCTCCCAATGTTTTGGCGAATCAAGATCAGAAGTCTGATCAAAGCACGGCGGATCGACGAACATTGATGGATCAAGGATTGACAAGGACACAGAACCCCATTCTTCATCAACGACTGATTCAACCTTGTGGTAGGGTGTTGATATCTTTGTTATTTCTTATCCCTTCTTAGATTCAAAAGACGAATGCGGACCAACCCATGAACAGGTTGATCCATAGTTCTATTGTTCTTGTGGGATGGATTTTATTACGGGGATTAAAGGGATGATAAATCTTTGTGAATATTGGTTAATTGTTCTTCATTAAACCTTCTAACATGGATGGATCAAGGCCAAAATAAACAAGTCCAAGATTCATCCATTTGGAAATTCATGTGCCTTGTCTCTTTCCTCTAATCTTCTGCGTTCCACATTCCTCATTCTTTTCAAAATACAATTGGAGGATCATTCCACCTTGGATCCATGAGGAAACGATCCAAGACCAAGGATCTGACAATGCAAGGACATCGCAATGATGTGACGGTGAATTCATGGTGCAAATCAACCAAGGCACTAGATCTAGGTAGAGGGTTCGATGAACAGTAAGTCCATCGGCGGGGCAGTAGGTGGTGGAGGCAGCACTAGACCGATAGGGGAGGTTGGGCCGGGAAGGGTATAGTAGGAATGGGTCGTTGGTAGGGTGGTCGGTGGTGGCGGTGAGATGTGGTCCAGGTGGGACTGCGTCGGAGGAGGCATGTGGAAGCAGAGGCCGTGAGCGGCAACCTAGGGATGTGGTAGGAGGCCGCAATGGCAGTAGATGGGACATGTCTCGGGGCCACATTGGGTTGAGGACCCCATGGTTGATTGACTGCAGGACCAGGTAGATGAGGTGGGCTGGCTATGTGAAATGTGGTTCGGCGCCGCATTGACTGGGGGAGTCAGCTGGCCACACGGTCGGGAGACAGTGTGGACCAGAGGGACATGGTTAGGGTGGGCCACATCTTGTAGAGTAGATTCAGCCTGCACGACATAAGCCAGGCTGGAGAACTGAGCCTCTCCAATAGCCCATTGATCTGGGCCGGCCCAGACCGACCGGTTCATGTTGGACCTGAATCGTATTGGGCCCTTTTTACTAAATTGGTCATATCTTTCAAACTGTGTGTTCATTTGACAAGATATTTAAGGAATTGGGACCCTTATGATGAGATAGCCCTTTTTAGATACTCCAAGTGAGTTTTTTTGGAGTTCACATATGGACTAATGGATCAAGGAGTAGGTTCTCCCGAAACGAGCGCGCTACGAGTGGAATCTTATGGTTGGTTGTGACTATGTGATATTTGTGAATATGTGATCTTGGTGACTTCGTGACTTGGGGAATGCATGAATCATCGATTCTATATGCACTATCGATGCTCTATGTGTAATCAATGCTCTATGTTCCATCGATTCCCTGGGCACCATCGCCACTCCGGGTGCTGCTGACACTCCGTACGCCACAAATGCTCTGTGAGCCATCGACGCTCTATGCGCCATCGACTCTCTGTGTGATGCCGACACTTCTAGTTTCATGGATACTGAGAGACCTATGGAATACACTAAAAACCATTCTCTTCATGCTTTAGACTTATACCTATGTGAGATGACCGTATTGATTGTACTTTGTGTGTTTCCTTTGTGCTGTACTTTATGTGTTTATTTTATGGTATACTTCGTGTGTTTCTTAGTGGTATTTCCTTTTTGGTTATGGGTTTTCCCACTAAGTATTGTTTTACTCACCCCTACATGGGATTTTCCCACATGTGTCATGTCTTGTGTAGACGATTGACGCTTTGACGGAGTCCTTAGTGGACCGGGCCAGGTGGTGCTAGAGAGAGGCCCAACAGATGAGGTGTGCTTTAGGGACTTCAAATTGTTGTTTTTTACCTACCCTTCAGGTAGGTTTTTCTATGGACGAGCTTTAAGAACTTGTTCATTAACTTGGAAGACTCTTTATTTTAATGGGCTTGTATTCTGGTCCTATTTACTTTCTAGTTTTTCTACTTTCATACTCTATGGTTGGTATCTTAGTGTACCCATTCATTGTTTACTTAGTGTTTTTATATTTCATCATTTTGGGATTAGAGATGTGTTTGTGTGTGTATAAGTAATTAGGAAAATGCCTTCCATTTTTGGGATATGCCTACTCGGTGCTAGTCGCCATCCCCTGGCCTATTGGAGGTGGGTTTAGCATAGTCACGACACAAGCCCCTCTGGGACGGGTCGTGACCGAGTGGTATCAGAGGTGGTCGGTTCTACCTAACGAACCAAGAATTTTTGGGATATGCCTACTCGACGCGATACATGAAAACACTAGTTGCAGGGATAATAAATGGTATATACATCATATATGATTGAGTGTGTTCTCATGTCCTTTTTGATTGAGTGACATCTCACCAGGTATACTCTATTGACTATGGTACATCATGATCTATTTCAAGATTCCTCCAAGAAGACAGCTAGCCAGGATTCCAATACGTGATCATGATGATGGTCTGCCTAGTGATGAGGCATCACTAAAAAGACCAGTACTAGAGATAGCACCCCCGAGTGGTGTTCCAGTGATACCACCACCCAAAGAGCATCAGCTACTACCATCACTACCAGTAGAGGATGCACACAAGATGAGTGTGTTGCATGAGTTCTAGAGGTAGTGACCTCCTAGGTTTAGGGGTGATCCAGACCCCCAGATAGCTGAGGATTGGATGGATGTGGTTACGCATGTCTTTCACCTAGTAAGGATGCCTCTCAGCTAGATGGTAGTCCTAGCCATGAGTTTTCTACAGGGATCAGCGGAGAGATGGTGGAGCTTAGTGATCTAGATGCAAGAGGAGATGACCCTCACTTGGACAAACTTCAAGTGTATATTCAGGGATAAGTTATTTCCAGCAATATTACGCTTCATGCATATACAGTGTGCAGTTAGATATTAGTGGAGTACACGACGATATTTATGGATCTTTCTCACTACTCCACAGATATGGTGTGGGGCTCAATATTTAGGACTCAAACCTTTGAGAATGGGCTACTCTAGGAGATCATGGAATCCATGATATCCCTTAGCATCCCTATATATGATGGGGTACTAGATAAATCCCTACTAGTAGAGAGATTTCTAGAAAATCATGCACCAGTAACTGGAGCTACCAACAGGAACTAAATAGATGAGTCTTCGGCGGTGGGTAGCCGGAAGTAGATGCAGGGACCCAAGAAGGTCAAGCACTCTAGTGGATGAACCTAGGATACAAGATCAGTGGTGTAGGGATCCTAGGGTAGAGTGAGTCAGCTGAAAGACAGTTTGTATTACTCATGCGACGGTCAGGGACACATGGCTAGAGATTTCCTGACTCATCGTACAGATGATCAGTAGATGGTCAAGGGATCTCCGAGGTGGAGGATGAGGAAACAGAAGAGTGATCCATAGGGTGGAGGGCATGGTAGAGGAGCAGGTGAGGCAGAATGAGGTGGGTAGAGGTTCAAGGTACTACCACCACCACCCCCAAGCGGTCCACTATAGGCTCAGGATGCTGGTGGAAAGGGACGAGGCTAGATTCTGGTGATTGAGGCCTATGACCCCGGTGCTCCAGAGATGATTAGAGGTATGATATGTATCTTTTCCACCCTAGTTGTATTTTTTATAGACATAGGTGTTAGTCAGTCTTTTCTTGCCACGACCCTTATTTGAGACTTAGAGATTCTAGTGGAACCATTAACTCAATCCCTACACTTAGAGACTCCTAAAAGGGGAGATTCAATGATCACACACTGGTGCCGATAGTGTGACCTTACTCTAGGGGGTGATAGTTTCATATGGGATCTCTTGGTGGTGTTGTCAAGACCTTACGAAGTCATTCTCAGTATGGAATGGTTATCCACAGTTCATTCCTAGATTAACTATTTTAGGCGCACAGTGCAATGTGTCCACAGAGATGGGACCAAGTTTTCCTTTGTCAGTGAAAAGGAAACCCAATCAGTGTAGTATGGACTCACACATAGGAGGGTGTATTCAATCACACACCAGTTGGATAACATGACCCTTAGTGTAGAGGATGAGATGGGTCCTCAGTTTCCTATAGTGGTGGATGAGTATGAGGACGTATTTCCTGAGGATTTCCCTGGATTACCTCCCTATAGAGAGGTTGAATTCTATATTGATCTATACCCCAGGATAGAACTGATATCTACACCTACATATTAGATGGATCCCACGGAGCTTCGTGATTTAAGGGTATAGATGGAAGGCTTATAGAGGAAGGGCTTCGTGAGACCCATTGTTTCACCTTGGGTGGCCCCAATTTTGTTTGTCAAGAAGGATAATGGGAGCTTTAGATTATGTGTGGAATTATGGTACCTAAACCAAGTGACTATGAAGAATAAGTATCCACTACTGAGGATTTATGACCTATTCAATCAGCTAAAGAGAGCAAGATGGTTCTCAAAGATAGACCTCATGTATGATTATCACCAACTTCATATACGGGATGATGACATCCTAAAGACAACCTTCAGATGTCAGTACAGCCACTAAGAGTACCTAGTGATGTCATTTGGAATAACTAACACCCCATAAATGTTCATGTCACTCGTGAACAGGATCTTATAGCCTTACTTGTACCGGTTCATTGTGGTCTTCATTGATGACATCCCAGTGTACTTGGCGTTCGAGGAGAAGCATGCGATACACTTAAGGATGGTCCTAAACACACTCTGAGAGAACCAGATTTATGGGAATCTCTCAAATTGTGGGTTATGGATTTGGGAGGTCCACTTTCTAGGACACATCATTTTAGAGGCTAGATTTGCAGTAGATCTGGTGAAGATTGAAGCGGTGCTTGCTTTGGAGCCAATCAGTAGTGTTACCAAGGTGTGGAGTTTTCTAGGTTCAGTTGGGTACTATCAAAGGTTTGTACCCGACTTTTCTAGGGTAGAACCACCCTTGAAGGCCTTGACATAGAAGGTTAAGCCTTTCGTGTGGATAGAGAAGTGCCAGTAGTTCTTTCAGGAGTTGAGGCATAGATTGATGAGCACCCCCATCTTGAGACTACTGAAGGAGGGTGTTGAGTATGTGGTGTTTTGTGATGCATCAGGGACTAGGCTTGGTTGTATCCTGATGTAGGGGAAAGTAGTGATTACCTATGGTTTGCACCATTTGAGGTAGGAAGAGCACAACTATGTGACCCATGATCTTAAGCTAGCAGCGGTATTCTTTTTAGATGGAGATAGAGAATCTTAACTTTAGTCAATGGTTTTCACCCCTCCACTCTTACAACATGTCGGGAAGGAATAGCTTGGAGACATCGACTGTGATACTTTATGTGCTCAGATGTCCACAGGTCATTCCCCTGATGAATATTTGAAAGGTGGGGAGCATGTCATTCTCTTCAGAGGGTGCACAGTAGTGTCAGTGATGTTGAAGGAGGAGTTCTTGAGGGAGTTCTATACTTTCCCTTTAGCGGTACATCCAGGAGTGGAAAAGATGTATTAGGACCTTCGACATCATTTTTGGTGGATAGGGATGAAAAAGGCAGTGGTAGAGTTCATTTCTAGATGTCTCGCTTGTCAACAAGTAAAGTCTGAGCACCAGGTTTCAATGGGCTTGACCCAACAACTTGAGATGCCAGAGTGGAAGTGGGATGGGATATCAATGGAGTTCATGACGGGTTTACCATGCACGTTTAGGGGAAATGATACCATCTGGTTGATCATTGATCAACTCACTAATTCAACCTACTTCCTACCGATCTGTGAGAAGATCTCAGTAGAGAGCTTGGGACTCCTTTGCGGGTAGAAGATAGTTTGACTCCATGGAGTCCCATCGATGATATTATTGGATTTTGATGATTTCTTTACATCCTAGTTGTGTAAGGTATTAAAGGAGACATTTGGGACTCATTTCCCCTTGATCGCGACATTTCATCCCCAGATGGATGGCCAGACAGAGAGGACCATCCAGGTTCTAGAAGACATGCTACATGATTTTATCCTAGACTTTGGTCGTATTTGGGAGGAATACCTACCTTTAGTAGAGTTTGAGTACAACAACAACTATCACTCCTCCATTAGTATGAAACTATTTGAGGCCTTGTACGGGCGACCATACGAGTCACCACTGTGCTGGATAGACCCAGGAGAGTCAGTACTCATGGGTCTAGAGTTGGTATGGGCTACCACTGAGAAGCTACAGATCATTCAAGAGTGGATGAGGACTGCACAGAGCCGGCAGAAGTCATGTGCTAACAGGAGACGGAGGCCTCTGGAGTTTCATGAGGGATACCATGTGTTCCTTAGGGTCTAAACTCGATGGGGATTATGGAGATTTGGTCGGGGCATCAAGCTATCTCTGAGATACATCAGCCCTTTTTAGATTCTGACTAGAGTTTTCAAGGTAGTGTACCACCTAGATCTACCCCAACAGTTGCACCAAGTTCATTATGTCTTCCATGTATCATAAATGAGAAGGTACATGTATGATTCGTTTCACTTCATCCACCGGGTGAGCTGGAAATTGACGATGGGGTGACTTTTGTGGAGTATCCATTGGAGATCGAGGACCGACAAGAGAATATCCTTCATTGGTGTTCAATTCCTATAGCACACATTTGGTGGTAGCACGGGAATCTCTAAGAGAGCACTTAGGAGTGGGAAGCTCAAATTCATGCTTAGTACCCTAACCTTTTTGAGTAGCCTTTATTTTGGATTTCAGGGAAGTAAATCCATAAGGTGGGGAGAATGTAATGACTCATATTTTCTCTGGTTTTATTTTTATAAATTAATTTGAAAAATTATGAGACTAGGCACTGAGACGGAGTGAGATTCTAAGGCTCGGTGTGCTCGGAATGATACGGTGAAAAATATTATGTTTTTAATAAAGCGCTCGGGAAATTTTTATTTAAAATGGGAATAAATTTTGAATGGGTTTCTAGATTAGAAATCTGAGGGAAACATAGAGCTCAGAGCAGTGGATTTACCCTAGTTGAGACTTAACTTTAGTCAGCATAGGTCTTCAGTGGAAAAACTCGAAAAGGGCATAACCGTAAATAAAATTATTTTATTTTTAAAATCCTAATAACTCATAAATGGTAACTCAAATTAAAAATTTGGTACCACCATTGATTTTTTAAGGGGGTGCCTTAGGTGATGTCTGACATCGATCGGCATAGGTCGACTGTGAAAGTTAGAAATTGGACGTAACCGTCATTAAAATATTTTTGATAAAAATGTTTTTAATAAAATTATTTTATTTGACAATTCATTGGTTTCTTTTAATTAAATACTTTTTCATAAATCTAGGGTTATCTCTATAACCCTATATTTTCCCTAAGGTGGAGATAAGAAGGTTCTCCCAATGTTTTTGTGAATTAAGATCAGAAGTCTGATTAGAGCATGGAAGATCGACAAACGTCAGCAGATCGAGGATCAATGATGACACAGAACCCCATTCTTCATCAATGATTTATCTAACCTCAAGGTAGGGTGTAGATATCTTTAGAATTTATTATCCCTTCTTAGATTCAAATGATGAACGCGAACCAACCCACGAATAGGTTGATCCACAGTTCGATTGTTCTTGCAGGATGGATTTTATTATAGGGATTAAAGGGATGATAAATCTTTGTAAATATCAGTTGATTGTTCATCGTTAAACCTTCTAAAATGAATGGATCAAGGCTGACATGAACAAGGCTAAGATCTGTCCATTTTGGCATTCATCTGCCTTGTCTCTTTCCTTCAATCTCATGCGTTCCTCATTCCCTGTTCTTTGTGAAATATGATCAAAGGATAGTTGTGCCTTCGATCAGTGACACAACGATCCAAGACTGGGGATATGAAACTGCAACTACATTGCAAAGATGTTATAGAAAAGGCACGACACAAATCACCCAAGGAACCAGACTCGGGTAGAGGGTGTGATGAACAACAAGGCCGCTGGAGGGGTGGTAGGTGGCAGAGGAAGCACCGGACCAGAAGGTGCAGCTAGGCCAGGTAGGGTGCAGTAGGAATGGGCCACCAGTAGGGCAGTTATTGGAGTTGGTGAGATGCATTCCAGGCAAGATTGCATCAGAGAAGGTCTGTGGTGGTAGAGACCATGGGTGGTGACTAGGGGCCATGACAGGAGGTCGCAACAGTGACAGATAGGATGCGGCTTGAGGCTATGTCAAACGGAGGACCTTGTGGTCGGGTGACCGCAGGACCAGGCAGAAGAGGTAGGTCAGCTGCATGAAACACAGTATAGCACCGCATTGACTGGGGGAGCCAGTTGGCCATGCGATTGAGAGACTGCATGGACCAAAGGGACGCAGCCAGGGCAAGCCACGTCTAGTAGAGTAGAACCGGCCCGTGCGACATGGGACGGCCTGGAGAATCGGGTCGCTCTGGTGGCCCAGCGGATCATGGTCCAACAGCCCAACAGGCCAGGCCCAGACTGACCAGATCAAGTCGGGTCAGCCGGACTGGGTTGAGTCAATCCCAGACTGGACCCTTTTTACTAAATCGGTCATATCTTTCAAATCGTGTGTCTGTTTGATGAGTCATTTGTGGAGTTTGGACCCTTGCGATGAGACAGTCCTTTTGAGATACTCTAAGTGAGTTTTTGTGGTATTTGGCATGCAGCTTAATGGATCAAGGAGTAAGTTCTCCCGGAATGAGAATGCTACGAGTGAAATCATGTGGTTGGTTGTGACTATGTGATCTTTGTGACTATGTGATCTTGGTGACTTCATGACTTGGGGGCTGCATGAACCATTGACACTCCATGCGCTATTGATGCTTTGTGTGCCATTAATACTCTATGAGGCAACGATGTCATGGGAACCATCACTACTCTAGGTGCTAGTGTCTCTCTGTGCACCACTAACACTCTGTGTGCCATCAACGCTCCATGCGTTGTTGACACTTCTAGCATCATGGAGATTGAGAGACATATGAACTACACTATAAATCCTTATCTTCATGCTTTAGACTTATACCTGTGTGATCTGACTGTATTGACTGTACTTTGTGTGTTTCTTTTGTGGTTTACTTTGAGTGTTTCTTAGTGGTATTTACTTTTTGGTTTTAGGGTGTCCTACTGAGTATTGTTTTAATCACCCCCGCATAGGCTTTTCCTGTACGTGTCATGTCTTGTGCAGACGATCGATGCTTTGATGGAGTCCTTGGTGGACCAGGGTTAGATGGTGCTTAGAGAGAGGACCGACAGATGAGGTGTGCTTCAGTGACTTCAGACAGCTATTTTTGTACCTACCCTTCAGATAGGGTTTTTTGTGGATGAGATTTAGGAATTTTTTTATTCACTTGGAAGACTCTTTCTTTTGGTGGGATTGTATTCTATACCTATTTACTTTCTAGTTTTCCTACTATTTTACTTTGTGGTTGGTATCTTAGTGTATGCATTCATTTTTTACTTAGTGTTTTTACATTTCAACATTTTGGGCTTGGATATGTGTGTGTGTGTGTACGGGTACTTAGTCAAATGCCTCCCATTTGTGGGATATGCCTATTCGTGCTAGCTGCCAGCCCCTGGCCTGTCGGAGACGAGCTTGGGGTAGTCATGGCACGAGCCCCTCTAGGACGGGTCGTGAAACCTTACACCAACTTCCTTTTAAAAAAACACATATTATACTTACAAAAATACACTATTATCAATCTGGTCTTAAATCATTGAATAATTACAGCTTGGTCATCCAAGATCGGATTGAAATTTCGTTTACGGCGTTAGGGATGTATTAATTCCCTCTACACAATTTTAATTCCAATTTAATTCTTCCTTGGCTTAAATAATCATGTGATTCCTCTTATACCAATTTTTTGTATTGTACATGCAGTAAAAGCTCCAAAAATTGTGAATTTAAAATTTTTCACTAGCGATCGATGTAATTACATCATCATCGGTGAAGCACTACCCAGTAACAGCCTGAGGATCTTTGCATGGATAATTTAAGTACAAAATTAAAATTAAGAAATACCTATTTTGATCTGAATCCATGCTTGAAATCTGATCTTATTCGGTGATCTTTCTTGAAGGATATGAATTTGAATCACTCTAGATCATCCACACATGCTTTGAAAGCCTATGGGAGCATCGATCGTCAGAATCTTGGTTCTAGCACGGAGTTCTGACGATGCCTTCGACATCCCGATGATCACTACTACTCTATTACATTGATATGTGAAGGTTTTATTCAATTGATTACCTAGAATGATAGCTTATATCTATAGAAAGTGGAATATAGGTGAGAGAATCTCTAGATCTCGTGTGATTAATAGTCATTACCATGAGAGCCTCTCCCTCCTATTTATAATGAGTTTCACAAATTACATGAAAAGAATCCCCGACCTCCAAATATTTATTACTAACTAAAAACAAAATATTATGGATACTTTAATGAGTCATAAATATCATTTATATTTTATCACTTTCTTGTAATATATAATAAATATATTATGATATAAAACCGAGTCATTAAATCGACTCACAATTCCGGAAATATTAAACAAACCTTGAATATTAAAATAATATTCCATGCATATAAAATTTTCCCATGTATTCACATTGATACTTGTAAATACATTAAATATATAAATTCAATACTAATTATTCAAAACTCAAATAATAAGAATTTATTTATTCCTTTGTGATCATATATCCTAGGGTTATCTTGAACCCTTGGTGGATCCCACCATGTCCTATACTTATATTCATTAGAATAGGGTATACTTTTGAATACACTATTATGTGTTACCCTCTATGCCCTTATCTTGATAGCATTGAATACCATTTATAGACCAGGAGTGGATTCTGGCAACCCATCATGACCCATAAAGAGATAATGAATAGTCATATCATTGACAACCTTCCTACAAACACACACTGTGTAATATAATCTCATTGTCTCGTGATATCTCATAAAGTGGAATGCACACTTTGTTTCATCATCCTTTCATGTTTTATTATACATTGACCTTACTAGAGATACTTAACTTCTTCTACCATGGCCATGGATTTAGTAAAGGTACTATCAACCTAATTAAATGGGCCTGAGATATCTCTTCATATTGAAAGCAACAAATTCTATCTTGGTTATTCAATCAATGGAATACCACCAATGATGCATCCAAGGAAAGATACCTTGCCATGAATTAAATTTCATGATTGTTTCCTTATATAAAAGTATGTAGTCAAATGATACACATTGATAATAATCTCAAGTCCATAGACCATTAATCGTGTTCATGGATAGGAACAACCAATGACATAGAAACATTTGGTGTTCCTATTGGCGATCCATCCCTCATGATCTGATCTACTCAATATCACCAAGTGTAAAATTCATGAGAAGAATTATCAATGCTTATGAGCCCCCAACACCTGATAGTCAGACATCATCTATGTCCAGTTGGAATGATGTATATAGACCATAGGAAATTTGTTTAAGATTAATGTCATTGTATCATGAGGTTATCATTATAGCCTGTGAACTGCTATAACCTTTTAATATGAAAAATAATCTATGAAAATTACCATATAAATAATGGATATAGAAATATCAACACTATAATGATAAGTTTACATCATGCATAATTCACTGTATATATTACAAGGTAATAAAAATTACTATTTTAGTTGGGTCTAGGTAACTCACTATCACAACACTTACAAACTCGCCACTATCGAATTAGTGAAGAGTCAAGGTCCCCACCATTTCTAGACCTCAACAAGGATAAAACACATTGATCAAACTTGGAATTCATCCTCAGTTTCTCAGGAACACGTTTCATGGGTTTTTCAAGACTGCATCTTGGATTTGGTGTAACTTTAGGGATTCTTTGTTTGAATGGGTTTGAACATCGATGAAAATATTTCTTTGGATGAACTCGTCTCATGGGTATGTCATTCTTTATGTGTGAATAACTTGATGTGTCAATTCTTTGATGGGGGTGTGGGTATGTGAGGGTCGATATTGGGAGAAGATAGGAGCATTGTGGAATTTGAAAGGCATGGTTGATCGGTGAGGGTGTGGTAGGTTTGAACTCCCCTTGTAGTAGGTTAGTTTGGTTTCATGATGAGATGGTTTGGATTCATGGTGGGTGACTCACAATAAGTGGATCTGCCGCAGGTGGATGCAGCTGGTTAAAGGCATAAAAAAATTGATCAGTGAAGAATGTAGGGGGTCCTCATGTGGCAGCTTCTCATGGCATATCTTCTTGATCAATTGTAACATCCCAGGTAAATAAAGAATAAATAATTTTCATATTTATTAATATTTACAAATTAAATATTAATTTTAATTAAAAGGGGTTTCTACGTTCGATAGCGTACTCGGTACGCAACGATGAGTTTCTTTGAAAACTTACGTTGCACACAAGTAATAAAATAATATTATTTTAAATGTTAGTTAACGAGTAGTCGTTGTACTGGCGGTAATGGATAGAAATAACTAAAATATGATTATATATGTTTTTAAATGTTTTTACATTTACCCAATAAAAGATAAAGGCTTAAAATACGGAAAGAGTTCAATTTTAGGCATTTATACCCTAATTTTCACGAAAGGTCCACTTATCACCTTTTGACGGAGAACCGTCATTAAATATAGTTTTGATCGATCTTATAAATTCTATTGGACCAAATATAACTCTTATTTAGAATCGGGACATCAAAATTTACTTTGTGTAAATTTTTGGTACCTTTCTGATAAAGTTCATTTTTTTAATGAAGTGTAAAATGTTGTATTTTAATTCAAAACCTCTTTTTAATCTAATTTATTTATATGATTAGATTATATTTTGAATTGGTATTAATGTGTAATATGAATATATTTTTACCATTTAATCCAATGGTGGTCATTGGAATTAATTTCACTTTGAAATCGGACTTAAACTAGTGTCAATCTTTTGATACTTATTGTTTCATAAAAACACACTATTTGCTCTGACAGCGGGAATTAATTATTAAATTAATTAATGTGACTTATATGTTTTGAATTTTTTAAAATAGACTTCATTTTTGAATTCGTAATATCAAATATATCTTAGGGTGAATTTTTGGTAATTTTCTGAAAAACTTCAATTTTTGATGAATAGTGAAACCACTAAGTGGCACTTATAAAGACTGATTTTCTGTTTAAATGAAATTTTGCCATCATTGTGTTTTGAATTTCAAAAATCCGACATACATGGTTGTCATTAAGAAGTAAAATGTGGTTCAATGAGATTATAATAATTTTTTGGTGAATAGTAACTTATTAAGTTCTTAATCGCGATTAGTGGTAATTAGTGTAGTTTAAGGTAAAAATAATGCTTTAATAAAATAAGATGAGCTTGACACATGTCCTACCCTCATTGGTTGTGTCATGGCTGACCAAGAAAAGCCATGGGTCAACTTGGGGACCCCATGGATCCACTTTGGTTGGGAAATGACATAAATAACTTTTTATTTAATGTAAAAGTAAAAATGACACAAACATAATATGTTTTACGAAAACAATTTTTACATGGGGTTATAAAGATCATATGTTTTATTATAAATAGTCATTAGAAAGCTAAAAATATTTCCTACATCATAGTATTTTTTTTTTAATTTTTAGACATTAAACAAATTAAATTATTTATGACATAATAATGATGCAGCGATGACATCATTATTTGACGATTTAAATAAAATGGAAAGATAATGTAAAATATATGAACTAAACATGTCCAAAACCAATTGGATGAGTGGATTTCGAACCCTTATCACCTTATCCACGAATTATATCAATGTGGGACCTTTTAAAACCGAAACACATTTTCAAATAAAGTAATATTTCTTTACTTTCCAAAAGTGCCCCTCCTCTCCTCTTATAAAAGGCCCCCACCCCTACCTCATTTCACACACTCCTCAAGCCTTTGGCTCGGCCAACCCCTGCCCATTTACTCTCTACATATCCCTCTCCTCATCATAGAGGATTCCCTTTGGGAAGAATCCTTTCAAAGGAAGCCTTTAGGCTCAAATCAAAAGGAGTTACACTTTTAAAAGTAATTCATTCTCTCTTGTTCATTTGTTTTATTTTGCTTCTACAACCCTCTAAACTCTTTTTATTTACTTCTTTTGTAACAAAAACAGTATCTTCAATATACTAGGATGTTTTTATAAGATTTATTTGAGCTAAACTCTCACACAACTACATCAAATGGTTAAAGAACATACGGTTTCCGTGGATGGCGAAATTCTGCCTCCCGAAACGATGATTGTTCAATACTCATTTAACACCTTCAAAGGTGGCCATTATGATGTCACTATTTTTATATATGATATATAATATGTTTATTTTTTCTTTAAGCTTCTGTATTTTTCATTTTGGGCATACCTTTATGGTTTCCATTATGGGTAAACACGATATCTTCATTTAAAGAAGTGCGGACTACCGCCCCCTCAAAGTGATGTGATTCGTTAATGCCATATGTGGGACGTGTAAAGGATGGATTTAAAGTTATTATATATGATTTTATACTGGAATTATAATATACCTCTATATCATTATTATTTCTTTCCATTAAAGTATGAGATAGAAATGAAAGTAGCGTTCATGCGTACGTACGGCTTACCGTCTCCATGAACGGTGCATTTCATTTCTTATCCCCAAATGTAATGTACTATTAGAAGTACATGTATATAATGGATATATATAATTAATGATATATCTAAATGATGAATATAATTCTGGAATTAAAATATACATACCTCTCATTTAGTTTTAATTCCATTAATATGACAAAGAAATGAAAGTAGCGTTCATGCGTACGTACGGCTTACCGTCTCCATGAACGGTGCATTTCATTTCTTACCCCTAAATGATTATGTAATATTATAAATACATGTATATGCTGGATATATATGATACATATTATATCCAAATCGGGAATTTCATTCTAGATATAAAGAACCTTTGACCACACGAACAACATGTAATTGTAAGAAGTCCACTTTCGACTTAAGAACCAAATATTGAGGAAACAAACATTATTAACTTAAATGGTTACATAATGTTTATAACATGGCAATAAGTGATATAAAAGGAATAATGAACTTTAAAAAGGTTCTTAATCAAGTATAAATTAACTCAAGTTTATTATTCAGGACGTTAAAGAACGATCGAGTCAAGTCGGACCCGGGGTAAGGGACTTCGTCTCAATCTCCTTTCATTGAGGCATATTTCGTTTTATACACAACTTTCTTTTATACGGTGTATAAACCCCTTTGAATTTTACTTTTATACAAAAGGAATCTTTTTCTACGAAGCGTTTTACAAAATGACAAAAAGGAATGTTTCTTTTAACGTACGCGGCGACAACGACCTTTTCCGCCGCCTCGAGTATTATTTGGTCTTTGGCTTTCTCAACAAGCCGTAATGTTTTTAGAATAAAATAAATACCATATACTCTTTTATGTATTTTGGTATTGAAAATGGTTTTGAAAAAGGATTCTATTATGTCAATATATTTATGATATATTGTGATTGAAATGTGGAAATGTTATCATTCCTTTATATTGGTTTTATGTTTTATGATTTTATATTGGTACTTGGACATTTTAACGGGTGGTTACGTTATAAACCATATGACGGGTGGTGCCGTGAATACCAGGACGGGTGGTTACGTTATAACCTCCAATGCATTGGGTATGGAAGTCGGCCGTATGGCTATTCCATTAAGTATGAATGGAAATTGGCCGTATGGCTATTCCATTAAGTGATATGTGTGGAAGTTGACCGTATGGTTATTCCACTTAAGTATGTTTATGTCCCAATTTACCTTTATATATGTTATGTGTTATTTTTATGGGTTTTATGGTAATCCTTTGGTTACAAAAAGGTAAGTAATGATACTTTATTCAGTGAAGAGTTTTTTACTACTTCATGAAGGTGAAGGTATTACTTTGATAGAGTATATATGGTTTACTTGATGTTTGAAAAACTAACAGTTTTCATTCTTTCTGTATCCCTTACTGAGATTTTTATGCTCACCCCAAGTTTTTTTTGAAATGTTTTCACAGGACTTAATGTGGAATAAGGTCAAGGATGGGATCAAGGGAATGTCATCCTATATAAAACATGGAACTAGACATGTTTCTTTTAAGATTTTTTTTTTATTATGGAAACTTAGTAGAAGTGACTACTTTGTAATCTTTTGATATGTAATAGTTATGTTCTAATTCTCTAAAACTCTAAACCTGAAAAGATCCTCAACGTGAATTATTCATTTAATTCAATAATAAGTAAGGTTTAAGTCTGGGGCCTTATAGTTGGTATCAGAGGTCGGTTTAGACAACTTTAGGGGTTAGAAAAGTGTTAAATTATAATATGATTGAAATGATATAGCATTTACGGATTACCATGTTGCTTCGCCTAAGATATTTCTGTGTTCAGAATGGTTTTCCGCAGAGGAAACAAAGCAGCTATGTTGGGACGACATCAGGAGGAAGATAACCTTCCAAATCAGCAACCTGAGATGTTCGGAATCGGAACTGAACAGTTTGTTGCAGTGATGGCACAGTTGACTCAGGCTATAAATGGTGGTGGTATCCATGCACGAGATCAGCCAGATTAACCGCAGAGGAACATGTCAGTGGTGGAACATTTCATGAGGCAACATCCCCCATCATTCATAGGATCATCTGACCCTGTGCAAGCTGAAGGTTGGATTAAAGCACTGGAGAAGATTTTTGATGTCATGGGGTGTTCAGAACATCAAAAGGTTAGTCTTGCTGTTTACCGTTTTGAAGGTGAAGCTGATCAGTGGTGGTCGATGGTGAAAAATATAAGGGATAGTGATGAGATTGAGGATCTTCACTGGGACAAATTCAAAGGTATGTTTCTTGAGAAATATTTTCCTAAGGTGGTTCGTCTTAGGATGGAAAAACAGTTCCTAGAATTGAGGCAGGAGGATGATTCAGTGGCTGCTTATGAAGAAAAGTTCACTCGATTGGCAAGGTATGCTCCAAACTTCATATGAGATCTTGATAGTAAAATAAACCGTTTTTACTCAGGGTTAAAGCCAAATTATCGAAGGGATTTAGCTTCTTGTGAGTTCAAAAGTTATGAAAAACTTGTTCTATGTGCGGAGAAGGTGGAAATGGAGTTTGCCGATGATCAGGTGTTCTATGACAAACAACAGAATAAGAGGTCTAGTTGGCAGGCAAAGGGGAAGAATTCCTCAAAGAAGCAAGGAGGTAAGAAAAAAAAATATCCATCCTGTGAGAAGTGTGGTAAAATGCATCCTAGAGAATTTTTATCCAAGTCTGGTAAGTGCTTTCAGTGTGGTAAGTATGGTCATATTGCTCGTAACTGTAAGGAAGATGATCAAGCAGGAAATGAAAAGCCAACGGTAAGATGTTTTAAGTGTAATGAAATGGGTCATTATGCAAACGAGTGTCCAACGAAGAACTCAACTGGGGGAATGCATCCAGACTACAAGCAGAAAGGGGTGGTAAAATCCTTTGCAACAACTTCAGCGGATGTTGGGCCATCGAATGAAGTGGTATCAGCTCCAGGGAGCTCAGTATTTTTCGAAGATTGACTTGAGGTCAGGGTACCATCAGTTGAAAGTAAAAGAAGCAGACGTTCCGAAGACTGCATTCCGTACTAGATATGGCCATTATGAATTTGTAGTTATGCCTTTTGGGTTAACCAATGCACCTGCTGTATTCATGGACCTTATGAATAAAATTTTCCATGAGTTCTTGGATAAGTTTGTGTTTGTGTTTTGAGGTTTGGGAAGAGGTTATGTGTTCCTTGTTGTTATGTGAGGCTCATAGTTCCCCGTTTTCAGTTCATCCGGGCAGTACTAAGATGTACAGAGATCTGCGGGAGTATTACTGGTGGGATGGAATGAAAAGAGATATTGCTGATTTTACTGTGAAGTGTTTGACATGTCAACAGGTTAAAGCAGAGCGGCAGTTACCGAAAGGGATGCTTCAGCCTTTACCAGTGCTAGAGTGGAAATGGGAAAACATATCCATGGACTTTGTTGTGGGATTACCGAGGAAATCTCGAGGTAATAATGCAATCTGGGTTATTGTTGATCGCTTGACCAAATCTGCTCATTTCCTTTCTATACGAGATACTTTCTCTCTAGATCAACTTTCCCGTTTGTATCTTAAAGAGATAGTCAGGTTACAAGGATTTCCTCTCTCCATTGTATCGGATCGTGATCCCAGGTTTACTTCTAACTTTTGGAAAGGCCTTCAGAAGTCGTTGGGTACTGAATTAAATTTTAGTACAGCTTTTCATCCTCAATCAGATGGGCAGTCAGAACGAACAAT
Organism: Viscum album; assembly: GCA_963277665.1. Lineage (NCBI taxonomy): Eukaryota > Viridiplantae > Streptophyta > Magnoliopsida > Santalales > Viscaceae > Viscum > Viscum album. The sequence continues at coordinate 1,581,023,667 of OY728132.1, forward strand.
TCAGACCTTGGAGGATATGCTACGAGCTTGTTCGATGGATTATCAGGGAATTTGGGACCAACATCTTTCTTTGGTTGAGTTTTCTTATAATAACAGTTTTCATTCCAGTATACAGATGACACCATTTGAGGCATTATATGGGAAGCGGTGTCGAACTCCAGCATTTTTGGATGAAGTGGGTGAAAGAAAGCTGATGGGACCAGAATTGGTAGAAGAGATGGCAGAAAAAGTTCAGTTGATTCAGAAGCACATGAGAACAGCTCAGAGCAGGCAGAAGAGTTATGCGGATAACTGGAGGAAGGATCTATCTTTCGAGGTAGGTGATCATGTTTTTCTCAAGGTTTCTCCTTGGAAAAGTGTGATGAGATTTGGTAAGAAAGGAAAGCTGAGTCCAAGGTTTATTGGACCATATGAAATTCTGGAGAGAGTTGGATCAGTTGCATACCGGGTGGCTTTACCTCCGAGTTTATCTCAGGCACACAATGTTTTTCATGTTTCAATGTTGAGGAAGTATATGCCAGATCCATCTCATGTTTTGAGTCCAGAGGTAGTTCAGCTGGAAGAGAACCTATCTTATGAAGAACAACCAGTCCAGATTCTTGACCACAGGGAGCAGGTGTTACGGAATAAGGTGATTCATCAGGTAAAGGTTTTTTGGAAAAACCATGTGATTGAAGAGGCAATGTGGGAATCTGAAAATGCTATGAGGGATAAATACCCCCACTTATTTTGATAAGTGAATAAAATTGCGAGGACGCAATTCCCAAAAGGGGGGAAGGATGTAACATCCCAGGTAAATAAAGAATAAAGAATTTTCATATTTATTAATATTTACGAATTAAATATTAATTTTAATTAAAAGGGGTTTCTACATTCGATAGCGTACTCGGTACGCAACGATGAGTTTCTTTGAAAACTTACGTTGCACACAAGTAATAAAATAATATTATTTTAAATGTTAGTTAACGAGTAGCCGTTGTACTGGCGGGAATGGATAGAAATAACTAAAGTATGATTATATATGTTTTTAAATGTTTTTACATTTACCCAATAAAAGATAAAGGCTTAAAATACGGAAAGAGTTCAATTTTAGGCATTTATACCCTAATTTTCACGAAAGGTCCACTTATCACCTTTTGACGGAGAACCGTCATTAAATATAGTTTTGATCGATCTTATAAATTCTATTGGACCAAATATAACTCTTCTTTAGAATCGGGACATCAAAATTTACTTTGTGTAAATTTTTGGTACCTTTCTGATAAAGTTCATTTTTTTTAATGAATAGTGTAAAATGTTGTATTTTAATTCAAAACCTCTTTTTAATCTAATTTATTTATATGATTAGATTATATTTTGAATTGGTCTTAATGTGTAATATGAATATATTTTTACCATTTAATCCAATGGTGGTCATTGGAATTAATTTCACTTTGAAATCGGACTTAAACTAGTGTCAATCTTTTGATACTTATTGTTTCATAAAAACACGCTATTTGCTCTGACAGCGGGAATTAATTATTAAATTAATTAATGTGACTTATATGTTTTGAATTTTTTAAAATAGACTTCATTTTTGAATTCTTAATATCAAATATAGCTTAGGGTGAATTTTTGGTAATTTTCTGAAAAACTTCAATTTTTGATGAATAGTGAAACCACTAAGTGGTACTTATAAAGACTGATTTTCCGTTTAAATGAAATTTTTCCATCATTGTGTTTTGAATTTCAAAAATCCGACATACATGGTTGTCATTAAGAAGTAAAATGTGGTTCAATGAGATTATAATAATTTTTTGGTGAATAGTAACTTATTAAGTTCTTAATCGCGATTAGTGGTAATTAGTGTAGTTTAAGGTAAAAATAATGCTTTAATAAAATAAGATGAGCTTGACACATGTCCTACCCTCATTGGTTGTGTCATGGACGACCAAGAAAAGTCATGGGTCAACTTGGGGACCCCATGGATCCACTTTGGTTGGGAAATGACATAAATAACTTTTTATTTAATGTAAAAGTAAAAATGATACAAACATAATATGTTTTACGAAAACAATTTTTACATGGGGTTATAAAGATCATATTTTTGATTATAAATAGTCATTGGAAAGATAAAACGATTTCCTACATAATAGTATTTTTTTTATAATTTTTAGACATTAAATAAATTAAATTATTTATGACATAATAATGATGCAGCGATGACATCATTATTTGACGATTTAAATAAAATGGAAAGATAATGTAAAATATATGAACTACACATGTCCAAAACCAATTGGATGAGTGGATTTCTAACCCTTATCACCTTATCCACGAATTATATCAATTTGGGACCTTTTAAAACCGAAACACTTTTTCAAATAAAGTAATATTTCTTTACTTTCCAAAAGTGCCCCTCCTCTCCTCTTATAAAAGGCCCCCACCCCTACCTCATTTCACACACTCCTCAAGCCTTTGGCTCGGCCAAACCCTGCCCATTTACTCTCTCCATATCGCTCTCCTAATCCTAGAGGATTCCCTTTGGGCATAATCCTTTCAAAGGAAGCCTTTAGGCTCAAATCAAAAGGAGTTACACTTTTAAAGGTAATTCATTCTCTCTTGTTCATTTGTTTTATTTTGCTTCTCCAACCCTCTAAACTCTTTTTATTTACTTCTTTTGTAACAACACCAGTATCTTCAATATACTAGGATGTTGTTATAAGATTTATTCGAGCTACACTCTCACACAACTACATCAAATGGTTAAAGAACATACGGTTTCTGTGGATGGCGAAATTCTGCCTCCCGAAACGATGATTGTTCAATACTCATTTAACACCTTAAAAGGTGGCCATTATGATGTCACTATTTTTATATATGATATATAATATGTTTATTTTTTCTTTAAGCTTCTGTATTTTTTATTTTGGGCATACCTTTATGGTTTCCATTATGGGTAAACACGATATCTTCATTTAAGGAAGTGCGGACTACCGCCCCCTCAAAGTGATGTGATTCGTTAATGCCATATGTGGGACGTGTAAAGGATGGATTTAAAGTTATTATATATGATGTTATACTGGAATTATAATATACCTCTATATCATTATTATTTCTTTCCATTAAAGTATGAGATAGAAATGAAAGTAGCGTTCATGCGTACGTACGGCTTACCGTCTCCATGAACGGTGCATTTCATTTCTTATCCCCAAATGTAATGTACTATTAAAAGTACATATATATAATGGATATATATAATTAATGATATATCTAAATGATGAATATAATTCTGGAATTAAAATATACATACCTCTCATTTAGTTTTAATTCCATTAATATGACAAAGAAATGAAAGTAGCGTTCATGCGTACGTACGGCTTACCGTCTCCATGAACGGTGCATTTCATTTCTTACCCCTAAATGATTATGTAATATTATAAATACATGTATATGCTGGATATATATGATACATATTATATCCAAATCTGGAATTTCATTCTAGATATAAAGAACCTTTGACCACACGAACAACATGTAATTGTAAGAAGTCCACTTTCGACTTAAGAACCAAATATTGAGGAAACAAACATTATTAACTTAAATGGTTACATAATGATTATAACATGGCAATAAGTGATATAAAAGGAATAATGAACTTTAAAAAGGTTCTTAATCAAGTATAAATTAACTCAAGTTTATTATTCAAGACGTTAATGAACGATCGAGTCAAGTCGGACCTGAGGTAAGGGACTTCGTCTCAATCTCCTTTCATTGAGGCATATTTCGTTTTATACACAACTTTCTTTTATACGGTGTATAAACCCCTTTGACTTTTACTTTTATACAAAAGGAATCTTTTTCTACGAAGCGTTTTACAAAATGACAAAAAGGAATGTTTCTTTTAACGTACGCGGTGACAACGACCTTTTCCACCGCCGCGAGTATTATTTGGTCTTTGGCTTTCTCAACAAGCCGTAATGTTTTCAGAATAAAATAAATACCATATACTCTTTTATGTATTTTGGTATTGAAAATGGTTTTGAAAAAGGATTCTATTATGTCAATATATTTATGATATATTGCGATTGAAATGTGGAAATGTTATCATTCCTTTATATTGGTTTTATGTTTTATGATTTTATATTGGTACTTGGACATTTTAACGGGTGGTTACGTTATAAACCATATGACAGGTGGTGCCGTGAATACCAGGATGGGTGGTTACGTTATAACCTCCAATGCATTGGGTATGGAAGTCGTCCGTGTGGCTATTCCATTAAGTATGTATGGAAATTGACCGTATGGCTATTCCATTAAGTGATATGTGTGGAAGTCGACCATATGGTTATTCCACTTAAGTATGTTTATGTCCCAAGTTACCTTTATATATGTTATGTGTTCTTTTTATGGGTTTTATGGTAATCCTTTGGTTACAAAAAGGTAAGTAATGATACTTTATTCAGTGAAGAGTTTTTTACTACTTCATGAAGGTGAAGGTATTACTTTGATAGAGTATATATGGTTTACTTGATGTTTGAAAAACTAATAGTTTTCATTCTTTCTGTATCCCTTACTGAGCTTTTTATGCTCACCCCAAGTTTTTTTTGAAATGTTTTCACAGGACTTAATGTGGAATAAGGTCAAGGATGGGATCAAGGGAATGTCATCCTATATAAAACATGGAACTAGATATGTTTCTTTTAAGAGTTTTTTTTATTATGGAAACTTAGTAGAAGTGACTACTTTGTAATCTTTTGAGATGTAATAGTTATGTTCTAATTCTCTAAAACTCTAAACCTGAAAAGATCCTCAACGTAAATTATTCATTTAATTCAATATTAAGTAAGGTTTAAGGCCGGGGCCTTATATCAATCGTGTCAAGGAGAAGAGGAGGCATGTCATATTGAAGAGTGGGTGCATGGTGTCTTGAATCGAGAACTCGCATTTAGTGTAATTTCTATGTGTAGTGTATTTGATCCTTTATCAATTTTTTTATGCAGTAGGTAGGATCACATAGTATCTTGGTGCCTTTCCCAAATACAATTGTTGCACATGGTAGGTTTTCCACAGTGGATTCACCTGCACACATTTTACCAAAAAAATATTAAATCAATAACTGGATTTTAAAAAACTCCAATATGAGTAAAAAAATAAAATTCAGGATTCCAGCCTTTTATCATTTAATTATATATTAAAATATCAATTCATTTTCTAGGTATAACATTAAAATTAAATATGAGTATTCAAATTTGTTTAAAAAAATGATGAACCAATTTAAATTTAAATTTATAGAATAAAATGTGAAATTAAATTTCATGTTTCCCAAAAATTACAATAATATATTTTATCAAAAATGTATTGGAAAATGTATTTACAATTTACACCCAAATGACTAAAAGTTAAAAAAACATACTAACTACCCAAAGTTAAACAAAAATAGGGGATAAAATCAATGAATTATAATTTTTTTTAAAGTGATGTTTGATCATGACTCACATGAAACATCTATCTTGATGTGAACCTTTCATGAGTGGGTATGAGTTACATGACATGTAAAACCAGAAGCATGTCGTGTACTCAGTTTTTGGCCACCCACACAACATGCCTAAGGACTTGGTGTATATTCCACATAGGTTATCTCATGTTATATAACATGTACAGCTAGATACATGTCATATAATTACTTATGGATCATGTCACTCAACTAACAGTTAATACAAAATATGTATATTAACTACTCGTCGGATAATTTTACTACATAATTTCTAAACCATGTGGGGTTATGTAATGTGTACATTGTCTACACATAATGTACTACCTATTAAACCATATTTCAACTAGCAGTTTATGCATGGCATGTAATGATTCCATGTACTAACCCCCACATGGCATGTCGTGATTATCATGAACTGTACTTTTGTAATTGACCAAGGGTACATGATGTGTAATCTCAGCTACACACCATGTAACCATGTCCTATATCCAGAATCATCCTCACCACTTAATGTGATCTTCAAGAGTTCTTTATCTATTCTTGGTCATATGAACTCAAAAGAATGTGGTGTCATAAATTTTGGATTAAAAAATGAAAATATAGAAATTAATTATTGCTAAGAAAATATAAAATTGATCAAACAAATGATAAATGATTATAAATTATTATATAACCACTTTGATACCACTTTTAGGACCCAAAGCATAGCAAAAGTGGTTGGGAATATACCTAACAATATTTTTTATTTGTTTCAATAGATAAAATCCATTTAAATTAATGTAGGAAACCTAGATTCTCTATAGAGAGGATCTTTTTATATATAATTTATAATTAATTTAAATCCATTAATTTCCTCGATTTGATAATTCTTTCATTTATGTTGATCAATCAGGTATTCAATCTCATTGTATTATTTTTGTAGTGAAGAAGACAAAACCAAATTCCTCTAGTGATGTCCACACATACTCCACAAATCTCAAAATGTATTCATTGTTATTTTGGTTGCTAGAATAGAGGAACCAAGTGTCATGCTTCATTCATCATTAATTTCAATAAAAAGTCTTTCAATCTTGAAAAAAATATTCACTTGTTTTTTTCTATCTTAAAAGGGAGGAAGAGGGTTATCTCTCATTCTCAAGATAGTTATTAAGAAATTCAATATAGTGTTTTGATAGAATTATCATGAGATAATATGTTGTGTATAATAACTCACATAACCTAGAAAATGAAATAAAATTAGATTATATACTTAGGGCTATAAAATTTATAATTTTATAAGGGGCCTTCATCAATTTATCTATTCTAAGTAAACCTCATATCAAATAATAATAGTGTTATTATTATATTCTCATGACATGCACTAAACTCATGGATTAATATATCATTTTCATTTGGTCATTCAACCCATCTCATCAATCCTCCTTGAATTTTATCGAACCCTAAAAAATAAATATTTATTTAAATAAATAAGTATAATTATATTATTCATTCAATAAATAAATAAATATTATATTCACTAAACATGTGAATAAATATTTATTATTAATATTAGCAACTAAATAAATATTTATTTAATAAAAAATAACTATTTATTACCCAGTGAATAATAAACAAGAGATAAATAAATATTATATATTTGATAGCTCACAAATAATATTTATTTAATATTCAACTCACATATATCCTAAACTCGAATAAATAAATATTATATTTATAAAATAAACTATGCCTAAATAATTATTAAACCATAAGTTAGGAATTATATTTATTCAAAGTATTAAATCCAAATATAATTTAACTAAGATTATGGATACACTTATTGTGTAACCCTCTATGCATCTTTTTCAGTGGCATTGGGAAAACTTCCTCAGAGTCCAAGATTAATATATTGGAACACATAAAGGCACCCATAGAGAAATAAGTTCATGTCACAATGACAACAACCTCATATGAATTCTTATTGTGTAACATAATCATTTTGTCTCGATATCTCATCAAGCAGGTTGTATACTTTTTTCACCAACCCATATGTTTGATTTATCTTTCTTTGACTCCCTGAAATGAACTCATTGATAAACTACCATGTTTGTGGATTTAATCAAATAGTTACATTTCAATTAAAAGTAAAAATATATCATATTACATTAACTCACAAGGGACACATATTTTCTTGAATTATTTAATTAATGTCATGTCACTTATGATGCACCCAACATATCCTACTTTGTCGTGATCATATCTCATCATGATTTTTATCAATACATCAAAGTACAAAATTCATGATATAAAATAATAATAATCTCAAGTATAAGGACCAATACACATGTCTATATATAGTAATATCTAATGACATGCATAACATGTGGAATTCCTATTAGTGGGTATGTTCTCAAAACTCCTCTCTTGGAGACTACCAAGTGTGAACTTCATGAGTATAAGCCTCATCCAATTACGAGAATCCAACACTTGATAGTCAAAACATCATTTGTGTCCCATTGGATTGATGTCATCTTGAACACGGTATGTATTTTTTAGAATATTGTCATAGAATTTATAGGTTCTAATTATAATGGGGAACTATTATAACCTTTTGATGCAACAAATACTCTAACTACATTATCAAATTAATGTTACTCAAAATAACAATCATCATGTGATAATATATTTATTAACATTCAGGTATTTAAATATTCTAGTAATCAAAAGTACAAATCTAGTTGATTTTAGGGCACCAACTCTAATAAGGGGAGAGTGAGGCCTGATCGGGGTCTTCATTGAGGGGACCCACAATCTCTATATCTATTTTTGTTATGTTTTGAGGATTTGAATTCCCATTTGGAAAAGGCCAGGGTTGGAAGAGATCGGTATGCAGTATATATCATTAGAATGGACCTTATGTTTCCCACCTCTTATTCACAAATGAGATTATTATTTTTAATAGGTTTACTAGTAGATAATGTTAGGAGTTGATAAAGATTTTGGGTCACATTGAGTGATTGTGTGTATGTTCTTCAGAAAAACTTTGTGTGTGGTGATTCAGGGTGCTTTCAAGCTTACTAAGTTTTGAATCTCCTAGTCAGTGAGGTTTTGTGTAACACCCTGAGATTTTGTGAAATATTTGTTTTCAAATAAATTTAATCTTTTTGATATTTTTTGTTACACACACAAGTGAGTTTAAATGAAACGTGACTTACTATTAAGAAATTATTATTTAATATGATAATTATCACCTAGCCATTGGAATAGAAGCTATGAATATGATTAAATAAATTATGAAAATATATAGTTTGTACATTTATATAAAATTAATTCTTTATAGACGAGTTAAATAAAAATAAAAATAAAAAATATTTTAAAATAAAAGAAATCATTTTCTGAAAAAACTATTTTTTATGCAAAAAAACACACTTTACATAAATAAATTAATCAAAACACTTTTGATGAATGATTTTAATTAAATGTATATAGTTTATATTCAATAAAATATTTAATATTCATATTATGTGTTTTCTATATAGAAGATAAGAATAAATCTAATTTTATGCTTAAAAATTGTATTTTTCTAAAAAGTGGTTTTGTCACCTTTTGTACACTAATTTTAAAACTATTTTTTTACAATTATAGAAAATTTATTTGAAAAATAAAGTTAATTTTTTAAATCATTAATTCAAAATTATCTTAGGGTGGATTTTTTAGAATTCTCAGAAAATATTAATTTTTTTATGAATAGTGAAAATATTAAATTTTAATTGAAAAATGCATTTTCATTTAAATTATTTATTAGGATAAATTATATTTTAAATTGGTTTTAAATTAAAATTAGTAAAATTATATATTTATTAATCCAATTTTGGTCATTGAAATCATTTTAATATTGAATTTTGATATAAAAACCTTGTAAATGTTCTAACAGTTTCTCTTTGAAGACCCGCTTTCTCGTCACGTCTACATGATTATTTTTAAATTAAAATTTTCCAATAATGTGAATAGAATTTATAAAAATGGATTCCATATTTAGAATCATAATAATTTATATTATCTAATAATTTTAACTTAATTTTTTACCATAATGAATAGTAAAAACATTAAAATTTATTTATCACGGTTAAGGTAAAAATAGGTTTACCAAGGGTTAAACGAAAAATATAAGGGTTAAAATGACCTAAAAATTATCTAAAATCTATTTTATGGCCATATTTAGACCATATAATGTATAATTATATACAATAATCCATTTTTTGACCCATTTTACAAGTGAAAAATGAAAGTACACCTTTTTCTTTTCAAAAAATTACAAGTGTGCCACTCACCTCACTTATAAAAGGTCACCGCCTATCCTATCTTATTCAAAACTTAGAACCATTTTTTGGCCAATAAATAAAAAAAATAACTTCAAAAAATCACTAATATCATCTTATAATCCTTATTTTAGAATAAATACAATCTTGAAAGGCTTTTTGTGCAAATCTAAGGAGGATACCTGAAGAAGGGGTAACATTCATCAAAGAGTGTTTTTATTTTATTTCTCCTTACAACTACTTTAATTATTATTAAAACATTTTTATATAATAAATTAAGTATATTAAATATAATTATATTTTATTATGTTGTGTTCATGACCTAAAACCATCTCTACTTTTATCAAATGGGTTACGAAATCACCATTCGTGTGTACGGCGGACTACCGCCTCGTTAACAAATGTTATTCATTTTTCCATTACCACCTCTCATGGTTGGGTATGATGATGAATATAAAGTATATATATGATATTTATAACATAATTATACCTCTATATTAACTATATCATATATAACTTTTTAATTTCAATTTCGTAGGGGATACGATAACATCGTTCGTGTACGTGTGGACTACTGCTTTTTCAAAGCAATGTGACTCTCTATTTTCATCACCAAACCACATGACTGATATGCATAAGTATATTTAAATAAATAATATGATATTTATGGTATTATTATAATTATTTAAAGATAAAATATTACTTACTCTTTTTTCATAATGATCATTGAAAAATGGAAACGTCATTCATGTGTACGTACAGTCTACCGTCTCCATGATCATAATGCACTTCATTTATCAAAACCATCTTTCATAATTGGTCTTTAAAGTATAATTGATATATAAATATGATAATTATTTTATTATTATTATTATTATTATCATTATTATTATCATTATTATTATCATTATTATTATTATTATTATATATTATGTAACTATGATCAAAGTAATATGACCTAAAATAACAAATCAAATTATATATGAAAAACAAAGAAGTTATTACCTAAAACATGATTTAACAACGAATTGATAATAAATGGGAAATGAATGGTCATGAGTAAATAATATATGGTATAATATATATAATTATTGTTTTATAATATATGTATAATAAACTTATATTTATTATACAGGAGGTTTGAACGTATATGAAGAAAGTTGAGACTTAAGGTAAGGGAATTCTAGTCTCTCTTTTATTTATGGGAGACATATGAAAATTCACCACTTGTTCCTTTTGTGTGGTGTATATACTTCCGCTTTGAAATTTTATATCATGAATATACTTATTTTAATGATATTTAATGTTTCATTTGATGTTATACTTTATTAGGAGTTATGATTCAAAAGATTACTTAAGCTGTAAGGGATTTTTGTCTCACTTTTTACTTTTGTGACACACATGCCATATTCACCACCTATTTATTTTATATGGTTTATATACTACAAATGAATGTAATTTATTATTCTTATACTAAAAATTAAGGGTATTATATATCCATTTTAATAACTCTATTTCAAAGGAAATATGTTTCAAATGTTACCAAAGTGGTAATAGTTTTTTGTTACAATCTCATCATTTATTGGGATTGTTTATGATTAAGTATCCAATGTTGAAATATTATGATCTAAATCTCAATAATTCTGGTTATTTTTCTTATACACTAGTTATTCATGATATTTTCAAGTAATTTACCATTTTCCCACTCTTTTGTAATAAAAATAATTGAAAATTGTTTTTTAATAAAATTTGTCTTTATTTTTACCTTTTGTTGAAAAAAAAATTCTTCCAAAACCATGTTTTATAAAAATGTTTTAATTTTTTTTAACATTATTAAAATGATTTATTAAAAAAAATTACCCATGTTTGAATTTTTAATAATTTTTTTGAAAGTAATATTCATATTATTTTTCAAACAATGCCTATTTGGATTTTACCGAAAATGTGAAAGGAACTTTTATTTTAATATGTACAGCATGAAAAAAAATTACACCATCATGGCCATTATTTTATTTGAATATTACTTTATAATTTTTCAAGGTAATTTTAAAATAAAAGGATTTTCAAAAAAATTATGTTTTAAAAAATGTGTTTTTCAAAGTGGAAAAGTTATTTTTCTCAAGAAATGTTTTAAATGATTTTTAAATATTCCTTTATAAGTTTTCAAGTTTATTTTAAAAGAATAGGATTTCCAAAATATTTTATAAAGTTTAGTTTTAAAGTTGATTTTAAAATAAATTTTATTTTCCTCAAGAAACGTTCCAAGTGATTTTTCATTCAAAATAATTATCTATCTAAGATGACATCCTTTGAGGTTACTTATGCTTTATTGTGGATATGATCTAAGGATACCATTCTTATTATTTCTTTGATTAGTTTATGTTTATGATGGAATGATTTTTATGAAACCTATTTCTATTTCATGAGTTATACCATGATATAATTCTTATGAAACTTACTTATTTTCACAGGTTATGCTATGATAAAATGATGAAATGATTTTGAAACCTATCTATTTTCCAAAGGTTATGATATGATGAAATGTTTATGAAACCCATTTCATTTCATGGGTTATGATATGGTGAATGTTTTATGATCTTTTGGTACAAATAAGTATGATTTTCATTATGTAAAGGGTGGGATCTATATCTCCCTCCAATAAATTGGGTAAATATGGATAAAATATGAGTAAATATGTTATGCATGAACATGATTACATGTTCACAATGTTATGTGTGAACCTGATTACATGTTCATAGTGTTATTCATAGACCTATATTTCATGTCCATAATGTTATGTGTGAACTGGATTACATGTTCAAATTGTTATACATAGACTTATATTTCATGTCTATAATTTTATGTGTTGACCTGGTTGTATGTCCATAAGTTTATGCGCGGGTTTGATTTCATGTCCTCAACTTGATGAGTGAACCTGTCTCTGTTTATATATGTTCACAATGTTATAATCGTATGTTTATTCCAAAAATCTATTCTTTATACCAATGTTATGCTCTCATGGATCATGTTCTTTGATTCCCTTATGATTCATGTCTTATTAACTGTTAATCTTTATTTCATGACTCGATATTATGATCATTGGTATGTAGGGTATGGTTTTCAGATGTTATGATCATATTCTCATACCCTTATGTTCATGTTATACTTATGTATCTCCCTTGTTTACCCTTACTAAGTATCTAATATCACCCTTTATTATATTTCTTTTTCCCAAGTTATAAAGAAAGGTCTTAAGTAGGGTATGTTTTCTAATAGTACTAATAGTGAAGATCTTTATGGGAGATGTTTAATATCTTTCATTAAATTAAAATATTGTGTACCTAGTCTCCAAAGACACTAAACTATTATGGTCCTCAAGCATGTGTTTGTGTAATGTATTAAATATTCATCTAAAAATATGTAATATATATGTATGAGAAGTCTGGGTCACTATAGTTGGTATCAAAGGAAAGGTTTAATTAACCTTTATAAACTAGAGTGAGAAAAAATTTGTGAGATACCTATGGATATTTCTAAGGATATGTCTAGTGATGTCTCTGAGGATAAGTATAAGGATGATTCAAAGTATAGGAACATGTCTTGGGATTTTGGTAAAGGATAAAGTGAGTGGTTCTAAGAAATTAAATTCATGTTTGGATACTACAAGTGGATGTGTCTCTGACACAAAGGTTTCTAGGGGTAATAACTCTGAAATGGCAGCATTGAGTTGGACTCGATCGTCACCTAGTGCACAAAAATAGGCCTTGCTACACTCCTGGTTTGACACTCCCCATGGATATGCTTTAGAAATTTACAAACTCTTTACAAACCATCATGAAGGATTTAAATATATGATGACTATGAATGACCTAGTATAAACCTTAAGGTGTCATAGATTAAAAAAAAGGTACCATGATTTAGACACCCTATATATGATTTATCATGATTATGTGTTTCCTAACTATGATTATTATTGATTTCACTATGTTTTTTGGTTTTAGTAAATAGTTGGAACCTTAAAGAACCATGTTAATGATAAATTCAATGGACAATTAAATGATTTTCCTTCTGAGTAATCAATTGTTTTGGGAGATAAAATGAAAAACCCATTGCTATCTCACATAACTTTCTCAAGATATGAATCATGTTAAACTTACAAGTAAGAAAAGGAGGGAACAAAATTATGTTGATTCCTTCATGAGTCAATTACAATCTTCTTTTAGTGTTTATGTTGATCTGGTAGTTGTTGATCAATGGATTGGTACCATTGAAAAGATATTTCCCATTATCTAGAGTTTAGAGCATGAAAAAGTGATTTTGGTTATATACCATTTGGAAGGTGAGGAAGATCAATGGAAGACTCTTACTAGGAATATGAGGCAATAAGAAGAAATTTATTCCATAAATGGGATGATTTTAAAAGATTATTTTTCAATAAGTACTTTTCTCATATTCTTCATACAAAAATGGATAAGGAATTAATCTAGCTTAATCAGAAGGATGATGAATCTATTGGTACCTATAAAGAAAATTTTACAAGACTTATGAGGTACTCTTCAGGTGTTATTATTTATCATGAAAGTAATATTGATTGATTCTTTAGTGGCTTAAAACCAAATATTAAAAGGGAATTAGCCATCATGGACTTTTGATGCTATGAATAAATTGTTCGATGTGAACTAAAAGTGTAACTAGAAGCAAAAAATCCTCTCGGTTTTGGTGATAATAAAATAAAGATGGGGTTTCATGTAAATTTAAATGATATGACACATGGAGGGAATAAAAGGTTTCAAAATCCTACTTTCCAAAACTATGTTAAGGAGCACTTAGGTGAGTTCTTGGAAGGAATAATAAGGTGTTTCAATTGTATAAATACAAACCATAAAACAAAATAATATAAAATAGTGTGAAGAGGATAGTAAATGAAATGAATATAGAGAGTTCTCAACAGAATGCACTGCCCACACTCTAGTGTTTCAACTGTAAAGAGTTCAGGAATTATGTGAATCAAATCCACAATCTAATGGATAATGTGGATGATAAGACACAACAACCTCTGAAGATAAAGGACAAAGAGAAATCTTATGTAATCATAATGGATGAAGTGAATCATGATAATTAGGGAACACTTATCCTCCCTTCCTTGGTTGGGAATTTAATGTTTGATTTGTATAAATTATCCCTATGAAAATCTTATTTTTCAACATTTAGTGAAATTTCATGTGATTACCTCCCTCTACATGGATTTTGGAATAATGATATCAAATTTTATATTCTATCAGTATAAGGATGGACCCAAGATTCCAATGATAATGTTTTTGTATAAGATGAGATCTTAGATAAGGAATAAATGGTGGATTAACATTTGGAAGTGTATATGTCTCCATGTAAGATTAACTTAAGAGTTATAGATACCATCATGGGTTTATGAGTTTAAGGTTGATCATAAGTTCAAATTAATTAACATCCCTTTTGAGGTTTTATGTTATGGGAATTTATTAAGATTAAGGATATTTTAAGAGATGTTTATTACAATACAACCCTTTGGTTTTTTATATGATTTAGTGAAAAAAGTTATTTAAGGAGGAATACCTTTACACTTTTTTTACATGTGATTAAAGGTACTAGTAACCTTTAGGGTTTATCTTATCATTAATGTTGAGGTAATTATGGGTTTTAATTGATCACATTATGAAGTTTGAACACATTATCACTATCAGATAAGATTTATCTCAGGATCATATTGCTATAATATATATTAAAGATGTGGTAAAGTTGTATGGGGTACCACATTCAATTTTATCTGATTGGGATCTGAAGTTTACCTTGATTTTTTGGTGAAGTATTTAGCAAGCTCTTGATACAAAGTTGAGTTTCAGCATTGTGTATCATACAAAAAAATTGGTCAATCTAAGAGTATAATTAAAACCCTAGAGGATATTTAAGATATTATTATATGGCTTTCAAAGGTGGTTGGGATCAACACCTTTATCAAGATGATTTTTCTTTCAACAATAACTTTCACTTGAACATTCAGATGGATACTTATGAAGCCCTTTATGGAAAGAAGTGTAGAACTCCAATGTACTGTAATGAAGTTCCAGAAATAAATATATTGGGACCTGATCAAGCTTATGATATAGTGTATAAGGTTAGATCTATCCAGAAACATGTAAGGACAATATAAAGTTGACAAAGATGTTATACTGATAATCATCAATGCGGTCTAGAATTTGAAGTTGGTGAGAAGGTCTTTCTATGAATTTCTCAATTGAAGAAATAAGGGAAAACTAATCCATAGTTCTATCGGTCCCTTTGAAATACTTGATCATATCAGGTAGTAGCTCATCATTTGTCACTTCCATCGAACCTCTCTTGGGTTCAAGATGTGTTTCATGTATCTCTCTTAAGGAATTAAATACCTAATCCATCACATGTACTGAACTCGGAGGCCATACCCTTGGGGCTTGATATTTATTATTAGAAAAAACCAGTAGAGATTATGGATCGAATAGATAAGGTTCTATGAAACAAAAACCACTTACCTGGTCAATGTTTTGTGGTAAAACCACTAGCTTGAGGAAGTTATGTGGGAACCTAAAGATGTAATGGGGAATAAGTATCCTCAGTTGTTGGTGCAAAAGTGATGAATTTAGAGGGAGAAATTAATTTTAAGGGGGATAATGTAACACCCCAAGATTTTGTGAAATATTTTTTTCAAATAAATTTAATTTTTTGTTTCATTACACACAACACAGAGTTTAAATGAAACATAACTTACTTTTAAGAAATTATTATTTAATATGATAGTTATCACCTAGATATTGGAATGGCAGGTATGAATAATATTTACTAAATTATGATAATATATGTTTTACACATGTATATAAAATTAATTATTTGGTTACCACTTAATTAAAAATGAAAATAAAAACTATTTGAAAATAAAGGAAATCTTTTTCTAAAAAACTATTTTTTTATGAAAACAAACATGTTTTACCTCAATAAATTAAACAAACCACTATTAGTGAATGGTTTTAATGAAATTTATATAGTATATATTCAATTAACTATTTAATATTCATCTTATGTGTTTTTTTAAACAAGAGATAAGAATAAATTCAATTTTATGCTTAAAACTGTATTTTTCTAAAAAATGGTTTTGTCGCCTTTTACACACTTATTTTAAAAATGATTTTTAAAAATTTTATAAAATTTATTTGAAAAAACAAATTTTTTTCTGAAATCATAATTTAAAAATTATCTTAGGGTTAATTTTATATAATTTTCTGAAAAGATTAATTTTTGATGAATAGTGAAAAATATTAAATTTTAATTGAAAATTATCTTTTCATTTAAATTATTTATAAAGTTAAATTATATTTTAAATTAGTTTTAAATTAAAATTAGTTCAATTATTTATATTTTAATACAATTTATTTCATTGGAATCATTTTTATTTTGAATTTTGATATAAAAACCATGTAAACTTTTGAACATTTTCTCTTTGAAAACCCACTTTCTCATCGCGTCGGTGAGATTATTTTTAAATTAAAATTTTCCAATTATATAAATAGAATTTAAAAAATTGATTAAATATTTTGAATAATCATAATTTATATTATATAATAAGTTCAAATTAATTTTTTACCATAATGAATAGTAAAAATAGTAAAAATTATTTATCACGGTTAAGGTAAAAATGGGTTTACCGGAGGTTAAACTAAAACATTAAGGGTTAAAATGAAATAAAAACTTGTATAAAATATATTTTATGGGAATATTTAGACCCTATAATTTATAATTATCTAGAATAATCTATTTTGGGCCCTTTTGGTATGTGAAAAACGTGGTTACACCTTTGTCTTTTCAAAAAATTACAAGGGCACCACTCACCTCACTTATAAAAGGTCACCCCTCTAATCTCTTATTAATACCTTAAAAACCTTTTGTTTCATACAATACCTAACCAAATAAATTCCAAAATTCCCTCCTCTCATCCTAGAATCCTTAATTTGGGCATAAATCCATCCTTATAAGGCCTTTGGTACAAACCTAAGGAGGACACCTGAAGAATAAGTAACATATCAATGAGCATTTTTATTTTATTTCTCCCTCCACATCCATAAATTATTATTAAACCATGATGATATAATAAACTCAGTATATTAAATATAATTATTTGTTTTTATGTTAAGTTAATTACCTAAAACCATCTATGCTTACATTAAATGGGTTACAAAATCATTATTTGTGTGTATGACAAACTACCACATTACGAACCGATGTCATTCGTTTCTCCATTACCACCTCTCACAGTTGAGTATTATGGTGGATATAAAGTATATATATGATATTTATAACATAATTATACATTTTTATTCATTATATAATATATAAATTTTTACTTTCCATTCCATAGGGGATACGATAACGTCGTTCGTATACGTGTGGACTACCACCTTCACGAAGCGATGTGACTATCTCTTTTCATCACCACACCACATGGATGGTATATATAAGTATATTTAAAAGAAATAATATGTATTTATGATATTATTTTCATTATTTAAGTATAAAATATTACTTACCTCCTTTCCATAATGATCATTAAAAATAGAAACGTTGCTCATGTGTGCGTACAGTTTACTGTCTCCATGATCGTAACGTACTTTATTTCTAAAAAACATATTTTATGATTGGTATTAAAATTATAATTTATGTATAAATATTATAATTATTTAATTATTATTATTATTTATATTATTTAACCATTATTTAATTAAAAGGATCAAAAATAGAAAATCAAAACATATACAAAAAACAAAGCGGTTATTACCCAAAATCTGATTTTGACAAGGAGTTGATAATAAACAGGTAATGAATGGACATAAGTAAATAATATATGGTATAATATATATAAGTATGGTTATATAATATATTTATAATAAACTTATATTTATTATACCAGAGGTTCAAATGTGTATAATGGAAGTTGAGACTTGAGGTAAGGGATTTCTAGTCTTTCTTTTATTTCTAAGAGACATATACAAATTCACCACTCATTTCTTTTGTGTGGTGTATATAATACTCCTTTAAAATTTTATATCATTAATATACTTATTTTAATTATATTAAAGTTTCATTTTATGTTATTCTTTATTGGTTCTTATGATTCAAAAGATTACTTAAGTTGTAAGGGATTTTTGTCTCACTTTTTACTTCTGTGAAACACATGCCATATTAACCACCTATTTATTTTATGTGGTGTATATACTATAAATGAATGTATTTTATGATGATTATACAGAAAATTATGGTTATTACATATCCATTTGAGGATATATCTTTCATATGATTATGTTTCAAATGTTACCAATGTGGTAATGGTTTTACGTTACAATCTTATCATTTATTGGGGATATTTATGATTAAGTGTTTAATGTTGAAATATTATTATCTAAATCTAAATAATTATATTGAATTTTATTCCCCTCTGGTTATTCATGATATTTTCAATTAATAGTTCCATTTTTCACTCTTTGGTAATTAAAATAATTGAGAAAATGTTTTTTTTAAAATCATCTTTTTTTCTATCTTTGGTCAAAAACCCTTTTTATTTCAAAACCATGTTTTCTAAAAAATATTTTTTTAACATTATTAAAATGATTTATTAAATAATTTTTTACCCATGTTTTAATTTTTTTTAAAAATTAAAGGAATCTTCATGATGTTATCCAAACATTTCCTGTTTGGATTTTACTAAAAAAGTGAAAGGAATATGTGTTTTAACATGTATGGTATGAGCAGAATTTCCCACCATCATAGCCATTATTTACTTCGAAGATTAATTTATAATTTATCATAGTTATTTTCAAATAAAATTATTTTCAAAAAAATTATGTTTTTAAAAAGTTTTTTTAAAGTGGAAAAGTTATTTTCCTCAATAAATGTTTTAAATGATTTTTAAATCTTCCTTTATAAGTATTTCATTTTATTTTCAAATAAAATTATTTCCAAAATATTTTATAAAGTTTAGTTTTAAAATTTTATTTTCAAAGAAATTTTGTTTTCCTCAAGAAATGTCTCAAGTTATTTTTCTTTTAAAACTATTCTTTGTCTATGATGACATCCATTGATGTTACTTATGCTTTACTGGGGATATGATCCAAGGATTCCATTCTTATTCTTTCTCTGAATGGTTTAAATTTATGATGATGTGATGTTTATAAAACTCATTTCTCTTCCATGGGTTATACCATGATAAAATTCTTATGAAACCCAATTCTTTTTATAGTTTATGATATGATGAAATAATGAAATGATTATGAAACTTGTCTCTTTTCCTTAGGTTATGATATTATAAAATGTTTATGAAACCCATTTCATTTCATGGGTTATGATATGATAAATTTTTTATAATATTGTGTCATGTATATGTATGATTTTCATTATGTGATGATTGGGACCTATATCTCCCTCCAATGCATTAGATGAATATGGATAACTCATGAATAAATAGGTTATGTGGTGACCTGGTTACATGTTCACAATGTTATCCATGAACATGATTACATGTTCATAGTGTTATGTATAGACCATTCTTTCATGTTCATAATGTTATGTGTGAACCTAATTATATGTTCATAGTGTTACGCATGGACCTATATTTCATGTCCACAATGTTATGCATGTACCTGGTTTCATGTCCATAAGTTTATGCGAGGGCTTGGTTTCATGTCTTTAACTTAATGAGTGAGACTATCCCAGTTTATACATGTTCACAATGTTATAAGCTAATGTGTATGCTAAATATCTATGTTTTATGCCAATGCTATTCTCTCACAGCTCATGTTCTTTGATTCTATTATGATTAATGTCTTATGAACTGCCAATCTTTATGTCATGACTCAAGATTGTTATCATTGATATATCAGGTATGGTTTTCATATACTATTATCATGATTTCATAACCTTATGTTCATACCCTTGTTTACCCTTACTGATCATCTTATCCCACCCTTTCTTATTTTTCCTTTCCCTAGGTTATGAAGAAAGGTTTTAAGTAGGGTATGTTTGTGAAGAGTGATGAAGGGGAAGATCTTTATGGGATATGTTGAATATATTTCACCAAATTAGAAGATTGTGTACCTAGTCTCCAAATAAACTAAAATATTATGGTACTCAGGCATGTGTTTATGTAATTTATTGAATATTAATCTAAAAAGATGTAATATATATGTATGAGAATCCTAGGTCGCTATATTAGGTGTGACATTGCATGTAAAGACTGGAGGGGTTGGATTTCCACACACAAAGTCTTTCAACTGGCACCCTATTATCCATGTGGTTCACTTAGAGTAGGTAATTGTGTTACATCTTAGGAGGTGGTCCCACCCCATATTTATAGTAGGGTCTAACCAATCAACTGGTTTCACTAACCATCTACTTCTATGGACATCCATTTATTAGAAACAATAATTGTCAATATCTTGTATATTTAATCAATCTGACCACCAATCACTGGTAAATGGATAGTGCTCCTATGCCTTAATCCTATCTCACAAACTTCATAATTAGAGTGATTTTATTGTAGATGTATCCCCCCTTTTGGTGATCCAATGTCTGAGATTCCAGTTAATTGTCCACTTGAATTTCTAGTGAATTGACTTCATGAGCTTTTGACGAACTATCTACCCATCGGAAATTCCTCTCAATAAACCTTCCATTTGTTGATTCCTTACTACCACTACCTATTTTCAGTGAACTAAATCTAGAGAGTTGAAGAGGATTCACAATCCTAACAATCTTCTACTTGAATACTGCTTTAGGGATCCCTAGATAACCTTCAATACCTATATATATTCAAAACACTTCTATATTTTATCCTCGCACATGAATATTGTGCTTTCCACCACCTTATGGTTATCCCAATCCCAATGAGACATGGTTTTTCCTAAAAAATTCTTGGATTGGAACCTTAGTTCACATCTTAACCATATTTTTTCATTCAACTATATTTTGTAGCTCAAACTCTCCATACTCAAGAAACTTCTGAATATAGTGGTATTTTAAGTTGATATGTTTTGTCCTGAAATAAAACATCAGATATTTTTAAGTGAATCATACTTTGGGTATCATAGTGAAGTAATCCAATTTTCAAATTTCTATCAATTTCCACCAATAAACATCTAAACCAAACCACCTCCTTCATTGCTTGCATTATAACCACATGGTCTATTTCCATGGTTGATAGTGTAGCCACTGGATATAGCATGGACATCTAGTTAATAATCGTATCTATAAAGGTAAACACAAAGCCTATTTTACTATTTTGAGTATCATAATCACCCCAAAAATCTACATCTATATACCCTTGTAATGGTCTAGATGACCCAAAACATAAGGCAACATATTTTATTGATTTGAGATGTTTGATAATTCATTTCAAAGTTTCCCAATGTTCCTTCCCTAAATTTTCAATATATCAGCTGATGAATCCCATTGAAAAATTAATGATGGGGTGTGTTAATACCATTACATACATTAAAATTACAACTATTAGATCATAAGTAACATTTTCCATGTATCACAACTCATCTTATAGTCATGTTGATTTCCCCATTGATAATTTAAAATTCTTTTCTAGAGGAGTTGAAACTAATTTACATCTAGTCATTGAAAACTAATCAATGATCTTTTGGATGTACTCCCTTTGAGACAACACTAAACTTACAATGATTTTATCTCTTTCAATCCTCATTCCAAGAATCTTCTTTACAACATTGGGATCATTCATTTCAAAATTTATAGACAACTCACACTTCAATTCCCATATCCATTGATTTTTTGGACCCACTAAAAGCAAATCATCAACATATAGGATCGGGATGATAAAGAAAACATCAGTAAACACTTTACAATAGAAATATTTGTCAGAGTGGTTTCTCAAGAAACCCTTTTTAATCATGAATGCATTAAATTTATAGTTCCATTGTCTTGGTTCCTATTTCAAGTGATAAATATCATGCTTCAACTTGCACATCAAGTCCTTGTTCTAATCAACCTCAAAACCAATTGGTTGTTTCATGTAAACAAATTCCTCTAAATATCCATGAAGAAAAGCGATATTTACATCCATTTATTATAAACACGAATCATCGATATCAACCAAGATTAATATCATTCGAATGGTGGTATGTTTTACTACCAGTGAAAATATCTTAGATAAATCTAAACCCTCATTCTGCTGAAAAAAATTCACCACCAGCCTTACTTTATACCTATCTTTTCCATATACTTCTTCTTTAAACTAGAAAACCCACTTATTCTCAAGTGATTTCATTCCTTTTGGTAATTTTTTTTAGCTCCCAGATCTCATTATAATACAGCGAATCCAACTCTTCCTCTATAGCTAACTTCCACTTAACAAAATCATTGAGTGTAGCCACTTATTATAGGCTCTTAGGATCTCTTATATTTTTTAGAAGTAGTGCAAGTCATGACCATACCTATTTACTAGTTTTTTGGCTCTTTAAGACCTTATAAATTCAAACTGTGAATCTACTCTTTATGGTGCTATATATTTCAATGCTCTATTTTATAGAGACCAAACTTCTAATGCTCTCACTTGAGATTCAGCATCCCTAAAGCTTCTATGTATATATTTTTCTAGTTTAATTTCCAAACTTTATGATAAAATATTAATTATACATAAATTTTGAACTTCTGATGCATTCATCTAGATCAACTTGAATCATCTCTATTGATTCTTTGAACTCAAATTTTTCCTATACCAAGTTTTGGTCTTTGTATAAGACCCTATCATTAAATATAATGTTTCTATATTTGATTATATTCCAATTATTTTCATCTCAAAGTCAATAAACAAAGTTCTCATCTCCATATCCCATAACCTCAATCTTGTCCCTCTCCTTAGAGTCAAAGTCAATATGATAAAGACTTATAAAAACTTTTTAATGATGAATTTTTGTTGGTTTATTGAACCAAAATTTATTAGGAATATCTTACTCGTCTAATTCTAATGAACTTTTATTGACTAAGTACACATCACAATTTAGTTCTTCCACTAAAATTTCTTTAGACATACCAAAGTGTAGTCTCATGCTACATGTCTTCTTTATCAATGTTTTTTTATTCTTTCAACCACGCTATTTTAATCTAATATGATGAGAATTATTTTCTCGTGCCTGATTCCATTATTCTAGAAGTACTACTTAGATTCCCTTTCACTATATTCACCACCATTATCCAACCTAATGAATTTGATCTTTCTTATGGTCTCGCTCTCAACCATGACTTTCTACTGAGTAAAAACACTAAACACTTTTTGTGATTCATAATTGTTGGACTCTTCATGTTTTAATCATGTTTTAACGATCACAAATCCTATAAATCCTATAAATATTATTAATCCTATTTAATCTATCTCAAATCATGTGTAGAGATGGTTGGTTTCTTTATAATTTAAATAAACTTATCCAATATAATATGTAAAGACCCGGAAATTTCAAGGAAATTTTTTTCTTAATTTTCTTTGGAATTTTACAAGAACGAAGTTTCTGACGGCGCCTGATTCCGAGGCCCGGTGTGCCCAGAATCAATTTCCGAAGTTTGGCTCGGGTACGTTCAGTGAACGAACGAGCGGGAATTTCTAACTTTTGAACCGGTGCCCGGAATCAAATTCTGAGGCCACCGATGGAACCGTAGCGCCAGTTTTTGCTTAGGAATGCCTTTCCTGGAGTTGCGTTTGCTTGGGAGCAGTTGTTTAATAAGGTTGTGGTTTAAGTGTAAAGAAAAATAAAATTTGTGTTACAAATTTTATTTATCTTCTTAAGTGGTTATATCCTAAGTGTGGAGGTTGGGGTGGAATCACAAGTTCCTAACTAACCAAGTGAGGATTAAGGTGAGGTGGGGCCCACACGAGCCCCAACCCTTCACCTTCCCCTTAACTCTCTTCTACCCCCCTTAAACTCCCTTGCACTTAATGTGCCAAAACCCCTCAATTTCCTAACTCCTTAAACTCCTTAACTCCCTTCAACCCCCCCCCCCCCCGTTTCCAGCAAGCTCGGCCTTCGGCCCAGCTGGCAGCGCGCCCAGCGTGCTGCCTTGCGCCGAACCGGCGCGCCTGGCCGGTTCGCCGCGCCGGGCCACGCCGCGCCGGGCCGCGCCGCGCCGCGCCGGGCCGCGCCGCGCCGGGCCGGGCCGCGCCGGGCTGTGCCGGGCCGGGTCGACCCTGTCCGGGGCGGGTCGACCCGGTTCAGGCCATCCGGGGGGTCTCGGGCCGGGACGGCCCGGGCCCGAAACCCCCGTTACCGAGCAGTTTGGTCAAATGCCTGTATCTTGGGCTACGGGCCTCCAAATGACTCGTCGTCAACGGCAACGCGATCCTTGGATCGAGACGGTCGTTTCGGTATACTATACTCAAGGTGCACCTTCCTTTTCGGGAGGCTACGTGGTTAAAACTCCGTAGTTAAGCGTGCTTGGCCTAGAGTAGTGATCAGGATGGGTGACCTCCTGGGAAGTTTCCCAGGGTGGGTGTGAGACGAAAAAGCCAATAACTCTCAGACCGGGCGTCCGATTGACGCGCCGTCTGTTGCGTTGAGTTCCTGTTGACGATACGGAACTTTTGGCATCCTCCGCCCGAGTTTTGGATGCAGATAGATAGTGGCCGGGTTGGATCGCACCGAAATCCAACCGGGCCCCTGGAACGGAAAAGCTGATATCTTTCTGACAAAACGTCTGTTTGATGAACCGTCAGCGGCGTTGGTGATCGCGTTGAGAAACGGTCCCTATGAGTTTACACTATGAGAGTTCGGGGTACAGTTGAGATACGGCCGGGTTTGGTTCGCTCACGAAACCAACCGGGCCCCTGGGACGAAAAGGCTAATAACTCACAGACCGGGCGTCCGATTGACGCGCCGTCTGTTGCGTTGAGACCCCTATGACGTGGCGGTCCTTTGAGATACTTCTTTGTGGGACTTTGAGATACTTGGAGTATCGACTTGTAGCTCGTGGAGCGGACCCTCCCAGTGACGAGCGTGCGGAGTACGGAGACCGTGTAACTGGCTGAGACCTGACGACTGCTTGACCGACTCGACTTGGAGTGAGTCGACTAGCCCAGTGGATGGAGCACTACTTTCTGAGGTGCAGACCCATGGCGGACGGAGCACTACCTGTGTGACAGTGCAGACCCGCGGTACTCGTCCGGAGAGTACCTCAGCAGGCTACTAGGGGGTGTGCACTACTGTGTTTGGGTGACATACCTCGGCGGGAAGCACTACTGTGTCTGGGTGGCTGACCCGCAGTACTCGACAGGAGGAGTACTTCAGCAGTCTTAGGTTAGTGAGCAGTACCTCGGAGTCGTGACAGGACCACTGTACACTCCAGAGACGGAGCTCTTCAGCAGTTACAGTTTCGATAATGAAAATCCTAGTTTGAGCTGAGACTTTTGACCTTGTGTTTACCTCATGATTGAGATGGGTCACTTACTAACTTAGGTATATGTATGGGCATATACCCGGGTAGTGGTTATCCGTTGATTTCACAATCCTTTTGTTTCCTCATGATTGAGATGGGTTACTTGATAACTTAGGTATATGTATGGGCATATATCTAAGTAGAGGTTATCTGTTGAGATCTTCTTTGTGGTTATCCTTGTTGGTTTAGTGAGACCTTGAGGGTCTCAGGGTCCCTACTGAGTATCGTTATACTCACCCCTGCACGGGCTATGCCCGCACCTCGTTGTGTTGGTTGCAGACGACGGGCAGTGCTGACAGAAGCCGAGTGTTCGAGGACTGGACAGTACCTGGAGGTGGACTATACGAAGAGATGGTACCCAGAGGAGGACCTCACGACGAGGCGGTACCCAGAGGTGGACGTGACGACGAGGCGGTACCCGGAGGTGGATCACTGGGCGAGACATACTCGGAGCGGACGGTGGGACCTGAGGAGCAGAGGAGCTATCTGTACCCACCCTTCAGGTGGGATTTCCAGTGGACAGCTCGGCGTAACAGCTTTACTTTTCAGTTGTTGTTTTCCTTTCGAGTTGTACTTTACAGTTGTAGTTGTACTTTCTTTTGGGTTTGTATTCTGGCCCATTTACTTTTCAGCACTTACTTTTGTACTTAGTGTTTTACTTCTGCTTGTGCTCTGTGGTTCTTTTTGTTTACTTTTATAAAGGCAATGCCTTCCCAGTTATCGGGATTTACGCCTTGGTGCTAGTCGCCAGCCCCTGGCCTATGGAAGGCGGGCTTGGGGTAGTCACGGCATGGGCCCCAAGGGCGGGTCGTGACATAATAATTCCTATAAATCATGTTTGGTTATTGTAAAATATTTTTTAATTTATTTTATAATGAATTTATTTTATGAATGATCATGTATAATTCATTCTGTGAATATTATCGCTTAATTATGTATACAGATATTTGGCTAAGTCTAAGAAATCGTGAGTCTACCACCGGTTCTGGTTTTCTGGCAAAGGACCAGACACCGTGACCCAGACACCATGACTCATACACTGTGACCAGACAC
Organism: Viscum album; assembly: GCA_963277665.1. Lineage (NCBI taxonomy): Eukaryota > Viridiplantae > Streptophyta > Magnoliopsida > Santalales > Viscaceae > Viscum > Viscum album. The sequence continues at coordinate 1,581,050,994 of OY728132.1, forward strand.
CGTGACTCAGACACCGTGACTCAGACACCGTGACCAGACAACGTGACCCAGACACTGTGACCCAAACACCATGACCTAGACATTGTGACCCAGAAACCGTGACCCAGACACTGTGACCCAAACACCGTGACCAGACACCATAATCAGTTTCAGATCTCATGAAGTCTGTGACACCAGTTCCTTACTACCATCACTAAGACACTATTCAAAGTTTGGAAAAGGACAAGACACCATGATCCTAACACCGCATTTGTGCTACCGGTTCCTGATCACAATACAATTATGCCATCATGACTGTCTCACCGCTCAAAGGAAAAGAATAAGAAATTGTTTCTTAGTGACATCATTTCCAAGTGATACTGTTTCTAAATAGACTGTGAAACCGTTATTTAATCTATTTTGTAATTTTTAATTTAATTTCTAATAGTCATATTTGATTAATTTAAATGCGCTAAAGTAATTAATATTTCTTTGTAGACATGTCACCTAACAATATGAAGTATGAGGTATGGAATACATGCATCACGCCAGCTCCAACGTGTGCACCCGCAATTAATAACGAAGATAAGTTGAGATACAAAAATATACATAGTAGTGGAGACGAGCAGAAGCATGAGAATTTTTCAAAAGAGAACTATAGCATCCCGCCTTTTTATAACATAACTTTTCATTACATTTTACAAAAAACCAAGGATCTTTAAGGTTTAGTGTCTTGGAAACCAGGAACTTGATACATGATGACATAAAACATTCTTCTTAAACACTTTAAAGGCTTCTTATTTGTTCATCCTAAGTTCATTACAGCATCTCATAACCTAGGAGCATACATCAAAGGAAAGGGTGAGAAGAAGGCCTGGTAAGGGAAACAAGAGAAACATTTTACATGTGAACTTGAGATACATCAATAAAGTCATGATAAATAACTTTAAGGCATGAGAAAGAGATCATGAGGAATATCATAATGGAAATAATGTGATTCATAACTTAAATATGTGGCTACAACATTTAACTTAGACAATCATGAACATATCACCAAGTTCCATCCCCAAGGTTTCATTTAAAAAAAATTGCCAAGGTTATTCACCAAGGTATCGTTAAAATTGTAATCCCTAGAGATCAAATCATTACCCAATGCATTGGAGCGCTATCAGGGCACACCCTTAATTTGTATTTATTATCATGTGATCCAAATATATCATCATCAAAAATTTCATAAATAACCCATATAGAATAAAAGAAATGGGTTTCATTTCATAATCATAACATTTTAAAAACTTCTTTTAAGACATGATCTTTATGTCATTTTAAACCCATGAAAAAGGAAAGCGGGTTTCATGTATGTAAATCCCAAAAAAATATATCATTTTTATATATATGTGAATACCCCTATATAAGAAAGTGCTTTGAGTATTCACTTAATAAAATAAAAGAACTTGAGAAAAAGAGAGAGAGATTTTGAGATGAAAATTCTGCAGCATAACAGCTATGTTACAGGGTTTTAGAAAATATTGAAAAGAGAGGGGACATGGGTCACACACCCATAAATGATCCATAAAACAGTATAGGGATAGAATATAAAGGATATAAGAACATGGTAATGAAATTTTAAAGACATACCATATGGAATAAAAAACATGGAAGGAAGGAAAAAATAAGATTTCCCTTATGAAAATTCGGCAGCCTAACGACGTCACTTAAAACTTCAAAAAATGATTTGATGAGATCAAATAGGTTCTATAATCATATGAACATAAATTAATAGTATTATGGATATAGATATAATACCCCAACATAATAAAAAGGAACTTGAAAGACTTTACATGAAAATAGAACTTGAAAATGAGAAGGGAGAAAGAATCCCTTACAAAAAATCAGCAGCCTAACGACGCCACTTAAACATTCTTAAAATGAATTGATGAGAGAAAGAGGGGGTATCTCATAATATGAACATAAAAATTACAGTTGGATGAATATAAAATAACATCCCCAACATAAGAACATGGATCTTAAAATAAATGACATAGAGGAGAATACATGAAAAGAAAGAGAGAGGTAGGATCCCTTACCTTAAAACGTAACTCTTAAAACTCGAAGGTCGGGACCTTGAGAGCTTGGAGGCACCTTGGGAGGACTCCTTGGGAGGTAAGAAGGCCAGAAATTAATTGATGAGAATTTTGGAATGGAAAGGATGAGAGAATCGCTTGGTATTTATAGGGGAAGTGAGGGGACAAGGCATTAATGGCCAAGGGACACCTCATTGGTGGTATTGGAAAAACCATGGGCTTGCCCATGGTATTTGCCCATGTTATTGGCCACTTGGGACACCTCATACCTTATCTTAGTATTCATAATTCGACCAGAATTATTACATAATTATTACATCCTTAATGATGTCATTAAACACCTGAAACTCTAAACTGAAAATTCACTATTCACCGAAAATTCAACTTTTTCAGAAAAATCCCAAAATTTCACCTTAACCAAATATCGATGCTATTATTTCAAAAATTAACTCCATTTTATAAAAATAATTTTCTAAATATTTTTAATTTAATTTTTATATAAAAATACTATTCACTGAAAATTCATTTTTTTTCAGAAAAATCCCCAAAAATCACCATAACCTAATATCGATGATCTGAATTCAAAAATGAACTCCATTTTATAAAAATAATTTTCTAAATATTTTTAATTTAATTTTTAATTAAAAAAAACTATTCACCCGAAAAAACTAATACTTAACTAATAATTTCTGAAACAGTTAATTACCTATTTTATTGAATCACATTACTTAATCAAGGTGCCTAAATTATATTAATACTTTATTTAAGTGAGATTACTAATCCATTTGGTCATATATCCTAAGCGTAAAATCACTATTCATAAATTACTATTCATCAAAAATTAAGTTGATCTTATTAGACTCTAAATTTCTTACTGAACATAACTATAGAAGACCATTTTTTGAAAATCATTACACATTATTAATTATTTAAGGTTTACATAAATATTTTTAAAAAATATCCTTCTAAAATTAATCAATAATATGCATACTATATTTATCTGGACATTTGAAAATTCACAAACTTCACCATAAGAAGAAATCAGAATTTTTATTTAAAAGAAAGGATTACATAAGGCAGTTATGGTCTCGTTACATAACCCCTTATAACACCAGCATAGGACCTAAGAGTAAGGTGTGCTAGGGTGATAGAATCTTGGGGTGGCTCGGCCAACATTGCCCGAGTAGTGATTTCTATCAGCTTGAACTTCTCACGAAGGCGATTCTGTTCCAGCTTCACATGATGAAGTTCGGCTTGGGTTTGGTCTAGAGCAAAGCCCAAAGGTGCTACCTCCTTCCCAAGTTCCGTCAGATGGGCTTCGATTGGCCCGAGACTACTGGATGGGGCCATCGAATCTTTTTTCTATATTAATTAATCAAGATCACTTGTATTTATAGACAATAATTGTAACATTTATTTTCCAACGGTCTTATTAACCAATGGTCATATAATAGTCGAAACTCAATGGTCTCATTTTAATTATACTCATTTTATTAAATGAAATAGTTTTATTGAGTATAAAATAAAATAACACACAATGTTAGGAAACAAAATTTATTCCAAATCTCAGGTCGTTACATTCTTCCCCCCTTAAAAAATTGTGTCCTCACAATTTAAAAAAATTGGGCTTGGAAATTTTGTTGAAAGTACCACATCGTAAAAAGAGTCAGTAAAACTATTACTTTAAAAGAAATAAAGGGAAGTACAAAGGTCACTTGAGTGAACCCATACTAGGATTTCATGTAGGGAAACATGGATATGAAAGAGAAAACAAAGGGTCATGTTCTGATGGAGAGTGATAGAAAACATGATTAGGAGAAAGTTAACCACAAGAAAATCACAAACTTATGATGTGTGTAAACGGTCTTTGATTACCCAGTAGGAAACGTAAACCAACAACGTTTTTTTATGTTCCTTTTCATAATTTTGAGGAATTCATTTACTACATAGCATAAAAACATAAGGAAATATACTTACCTTCAAGTAGAGTTTTATCCTTTATTAAGTTTATACCAAAACTAATCTTTTCACCAAACGATGAGCATTCAAAAAGACTTGGTCATATCAAAAGTACAAGAATCATCTTCTAGATGATCACATAATCCACAAAAGGAGAACTATATATTTCCCTTGTATTTAGACATCAACAAAACCAAAATGGTTAGTACGAGATCATATAATCCCCAAAAAGGATAATCCTTTATATATAAAAAACTACTATTAATCTCTAAAATTCAAAAAATAGTATCCAAAGTTCAAGAAAGACCATTCAATACACAATCGTCCTTAAAATTCAACAAAATAGTCCAAACTAATATTGAAACCCAAAACTCAGAAGGATTTAATCACATAGTCTTCCACAATATATCTTAACATTTATCTCCAAATAACATCGACTACTCTTAAAGTCTCATACTAAAGTGTAATTAACCTAATCACATATTCTCTATGCTAGGTTAATAATTTTCTAGAAATAACCCAAATCACCATATGTCCACAATAAATGCATATATTCTTACAAAGTAAAAAAATCAACCATTCCTCCACAAATAAAATCCTGTAGTATTTTTATTTTCCTTTGGCATATCATGCTCCAAAAGAGAAAATATCATCCAAAATAACCTGTATCATTTAATCACCAAATCATTTTCCTAAACAAAGGATATCAATTTGATAAAACACAAGTTTCCAAAATCAACTTATTCTTGATCTATAAAAATAGCAGGTGTATTAGTCAGTCCGAAGGGCATAACAAAAAACTCATAATTCCCATATCTTGATTGGAAGGCAGTTTTTGGAATATCATCATTCTTCACCCTCAATTGATGATAACTAGAACAAAGATCAATCTTAGAGAAGAATTGAGTCCCAAGAAGTTGGTCAAATAAGTCATCAATTCTTGGAAGAGAGTATTTGTTCTTCACTGTGATCCCATTAAGTTCTCTATAATCAATGCATAGTTGCATCGATCCATCCTTCTTCTTCACAAAGAGAACTAGTGCTCCCTAAGGAGACACACTTGGTTGGATAAACCAATTCTTCAAAAGATCTTGGAGTTGTTTCTTTAATTCCTCTAGCTCCACATTTTCCATCCTATAGGGGGTCTTTGACATCAGATGAGATTCAGGTACGAGTTCAATGGAGAACTCTACCTTTCTTTTAGGGGAGGTCTGGGTAACTCCTTGGGAAATACGTCAATGTATTCCTAGACGATGGGGGAATTTTATAAAAGAATAAATCCTTCATGAGAAACTTATTTCATTTATGAATCTTTTAACTAAAAGGATTTTATGTCTTAAAACTTCATGCTTAGACAATTACATTTTTCTATAATTCCTTCATAATGATTCATAAAAAGTTTGTGATTAACCAAACAAATCCCTCGGGAGTGTCGTAACCAAGAGTGCAGCAAGACCCATTGTAGTGTACCAGTTCCCATTCGAGTCTAGCTCAAAGTGGTGTTTTCAGGTTTTACCCCTATGTACATCTGTGCTAGAGCCACCTCTACATGCTCGTAACCAGACAGGAATGTATTTTCTTGATAAACCACTTACTTAATACTCACCAAAATACCAGGAAGATTTTCTATATTTAAACTTTTCTATAGGGTTCTTCTTAAATTTTTCATATCCTAATTTACATAAATAACTAAACCATCCTTTGATACCAACTATAGCATCCTGCCTTTTTATAACATAACTTTTCATTACATTTTACAAAAAACTGAGGATCTTTAAGGTTTAGTGTCTTGGAAACCAAGAACTTGATACATGATGACATAAAACATTATTCTTAAAAACTTGAAAGGATTCTTCTTTGTTCATCCTAAGTTCATTACAAAATCTCATAACTTGGGAGTATACATCAAAGGAAAGGGTGAGTAGAAGGCCCAGTAACGGAAACAAGAGAAACATTTTACATGTAAACTTGAGATACATCAATAAAGTCACGATAAATAACTTTAAGGCATGAGAAAGAGATCATGAGGAATATCATAATGGAAAGAACATGATTCATAACTTGAATATGTGTCTACAACAATTAACTTAGAAAATCATGAACATATCACCAAGTTCCATCCCTAAGGTGTCATTTAAAAAAATTACCAAGGTTATTCACCAAGGTATCGTTAAAATTGTAATCCCTAGAGATCACATCATTACCCAATGCATTGGAGCGCTATCAGGGTGCACCCTTAATTTGTCTTTATTATCATGTGATCCACATATATCATCATCAAACATTTCATAAATAACCCATATAGAATAAAATAAATGGTTTTCATTTCATAATCATAACATTTTAAAAACTGCTTTTAAGACACAATCTTTATGTCATTTTAAACCCATGAAAAAGGAAAGTGGATTTTGTGTATGTAAATCCCAGAAAAATATAACATTTTGATATATATGTGAATACCCCTATAAAATAAAGTTCTTTTAGTATTCACTTAATAAAATAAAATAACTTGATAAAAAGAGAGAGACATTTTGAGACGAAAATTCTACAGCATAACAGCTATGTTACAGGGTTTTAGAAAATATTGAAAAGAGAAGGGACATGGGTCACCCACCCATAAATGATCCATAAAACAGTATAGGGACAAAATATAAAGGATATAAGAACATGGTAATGAAATTTGAAAGACATACCATATGGGATGAAAAACATGGAAGGAAGGCAAAAATAAGATTTCCCTTATGAGAATTCGACAGCCTAACGGCGTCACTTAAAACTTCAAAAAATGATTTGATGAGATCAAATAGGTTCTCTCATCATATTAACATAAAGTAACAGTATTATGGATATATATATCATACCCCAACATAATAAAAAGGAACTTGAAAGACTTGACATGAAAATAGAACTTGAAAATGAGAAGGGAGAAAGAATCCCTTACAAAAAATCGGCAGCCTAACGGCGCCACTTAAACATTCTTAAAATGAATTGATGAGAGAAAGAGGGATTATCTCGTCATATAGACATAAAAAGGACAGTAGGATTAATATAAAATAACATCCCCAACATAAGAACATGGAGCTTAAAATAAATTACATAAAGGAGAATACATGAAAAGAAAGAGAGAGGTAGGATCCCTAACCTTAAAACGTAACTCTTAAAACTGAAATATCGGGACCTTGAGGGCTTGTGGGGACCTTGGGAGGACTACTTGGGAGGTAAGGAGGCCAAAACTTTGTTTAGGAGGATTTTGGAATGGAAAGGATGAGATAATTTCTTGGTATTTATAGGGGAAGTGAGGGGACAAGGCATTAATGGCCAAGGGACACCTCATTGGTGGTATTGGCAAAACCATGGGCTTGCCCACGGTATTTGCCCATGGTATTGGCCACTTGGAACACCACATAACTTATCTTACTATTCATAAGTATACCATAATTATTACATAATTATTACATCCTTAATGATGTCATTAAACACCTGAAACTCTAAACTGAAAATTCACTATTCACCGAAAATTCAACTTTTTCAGAAAAATCCCAAAATTTCACCTTAACCAAATATCAATGCTCTGATTTAAAAAATGAACTCCATTTTATGAAAATAATTTTCTAAATATTTTTAATTTAATTTTTATATAAAAACACTATTCACTAAAAATTATTTTTTTCAGAAAAATCCCGAAAAATCACCATAACCTAATATCGATGATATGAATTCAAAAATGAACTCCATTTTATAAAAATAATTTTCTAAATATTTTTAATTTAATTTTTAATTAAAAAACACTATTCACCCGAAAAAACTAATACTTAACTAATAATTTCTGAAACAGTTAATTGCCTATTTTATTGAATCACATTACTTAATCAAGGTGCCTAAATTATATTAATACTTTCTTTAAGTGAGATTACTAATCCATTTGGTCATATTACTAATCCTAAGCGTAAAATCACTATTCATAAATTACTATTCATCAAAAAATAAGTTGATCTTATTAGACACTAAATTTCTTACTGAACATAACTTTAGAAGACCATTTTTTGAAAAATCATTACACATTATTAATTATTTAAGGTTTACATAAATATTTTTAAAAAATATCCTTTTAAAATTCATCAATAATATGCATACTATATTTATCCGGGCATTTGAAAATTCACAAACTTCACCATAAGAAGAAATCAGAATTTTTATTTAAAATAAAGGATTACATAAGGCAGTTACGGTCTCGTTACATAACCCCTTATAACACCAGCATAGGACCTAAGAGTAAGGTGTGCTAGGGTGATAGAATCTTGGGGCGGCTCGGCCAACATTGCCCGAGTAGTGATTTCTATCATCTTGAACTTCTCACAAAGGAGATTCCGTTCCATCTTCACATGATGAAGTTCGGCTTGGGTTTGGTCCAGAGCAAAGCCCAAAGGTGTTATCTCCTTCCTGAGTTCTGTTAGATGGGATTCAATTGGCCCGAGACTACTGGATGGGGCCATCGAATCTTCTTTCTATATTAATTAATCAAGATCACTTGTATTTATAGACAATAATTGTAGCATTTAGTTTCCAACGGTCTTATTGACCAATAGTCATATAACAGTCGAAACCCAACAGTCTCATTTTAATTATACTCATTTTATTAAATGAAATAGTTTTATTGAGTATAAAATAAAATAACACACAATGTTAGGAAACAAAATTTATTCAAAATCTTGGGCCGTTATAAGAACCGATACATGCAACAACATACAACTAAAGAACACATGAAGCGTTCTCAAATCAAAAGGCTGGAATACCATAGATCAGAGCCAAGAAAATCTTCACGATACTAACTCTATGAAGAAATGTGGAAGATATCGTGTGATCTAGATAGTCTTGTTCACTGTTGTTTACCCCGATCCAGGGTGTGGATCAAAGTTTATTAATATAAACTGCTTGGTGGTAGGTGATCACCAAGTGGAGTGGATTAGGTATCGGCTTGAGACTGAACCACTTGTTTTATCCATTGTGTTGTTTCATTTAGTTTTTCTCTATTTTACTATATAATTCAGAAATCGCTTGATTTTACTTTGATAGTTAATCTTGGATAGAATTTATAATTGTTTTTTCTTATTAGAATATCTTTAAAAGTAGTATCAATAACTCATACTGATATTAATGAGAATTAATCAATCTTCTGAAAGTTTATTTGAACAGTCAAACTTTTATAACCATATTACCTTGATTGACTGGGCTGTATTTATTTTTATTGGGGAACATTTTAAGAAAAAATTCAATAGAAACTTTTATAGAAACTCAATTCACCCCCCCCCCCTCTTGAGTACTCTACTCCGACCAACATTTGGTATCATATGAGTTTTTATTTCTGTTAATACTATGTTTTTAAAACTATTCAAATGTGATTTTAGTTTTACTTTAAAGACCTTTAAATTTCTGTTAATTTTAAATTTCTAGATCTTTCAAAGTATTTATTTATTATAGAAAATATAATGGAAGGGTATGCAACAAATAGACCACCATTATTTAATGGAACTAATTATACCCAATGGAAAATTAAAATGAAAATTCATTTGGAAAGTATGGGATTTGAAATTTGGTCTTCAATTATAGATGAGTATAAGATTCTAGATACTGATAGAATTACTTAGGATGACCCAACTAAGACTTCCTATAATAATAATTGCAAATCCATGAATGCTTTATATTTATCTTTAGGAGATGAGTAATTTAACAGAATATCTTCATGTAAAACTACCCATGAAATTTGGGATGCCTTGTCTGTTTCACATGAAGGAACTTATAGTGTGAAAGAAATGAGACTCAATACTTATACTATTAAACATGATAACTTTAAAATGAAGCCGGATGAGCCTATTTCTAACATTTATCTTAGGTTTAACGAAATTGTCAGCACAATGATTTCTCTTGGAAGAGAAGTTACTTCCAAAGAACAAATCATGAGGATTCTCAGATGCCTACCTAATAGATGGAGGGGAACCTCTGTCTCTATTAGAGAGTCATGTGACATCAGCAAATTACCTATCAAAGAACTCATTGGAAAACTAATGATGTATGAATAGGATATGAAAGTCAACAAGGAAGAGGAGGATGAACCCAAAAGAAAATCTATTGCATTCAAGACCACCACCTCTAAGCACAAAGAAAAGGAGAAATTGAAAGTCTCTATAGAAAGTTTCAGTAGTGAAAAGTCATCACCTGGCAGTGATGAGGAGATGGCTCAATTAGCCAGAAGTTTTTAGAAATTTTAAAAGAAGAATAAATTTTTCAAAAATCCTAACTTCAAAGGAAGATATGATCAAAAGGGAAGTTAGAATAAATATTGGAAAAGAAGTGACAAGTCTGATGAGATAGTATGTTATGAATGTAGGTGAAAGGGGCATATAAAGTATGAATGTTCCAAGCTTAAGTATAAAAAGAAATATGAGGACAAAGATAGAAATTATAAAAAGAAAATGAAAGCAATGTGGAGTGCTTCTGAGGATAGTTCAAGTGATTCAGAATCTTCACATGATGAATAGGCTAACAAATCCAATATGTGTTTTGTGACAAACACATCTGAGGTAACAATGGAATCTCCTATACATAATTCCTATTATTCTGAAGATGAAAGTGATTCTGAAAATATGTCTAATGATTAAATGTTTGAGTATTGTAATATGATTGAAGAGACATGTAATGAACTAAAAGACAAATACAAGTCTTTAAAGAAATAGCATGCTCTTACCTCAATTATTAAATCTGAACTTACTGTAGAAAGAGAGAAAAATGTCCAATTACTCAAAGAAAACAATGAACTAAAGCTATCTAATGAGAAATTGAAAAAGGACCTTGAAAGTTTTACTAATGGTAAAGATACCTTGGTATAAATTCTATGAAAATAGATTGCCCCTAAATACACTACTGGTATTGGCTATCAACCTGGTAAAAGAAATTTTGGAAGAACCAATTTTGTTTCCAAATCTAGAACATACAGCTTTACTCCTAGTTCTGGAAAACATTATGCTAGTTCAAATTATGATACACTCTCTACTATTTCAATATTTTCTAAACCAAATAGAGTTTATTTTTCAAGCACTTTACATAATTCTTATAGGAAACCTATGAAGTAGATGTGGATTCCTAAAGCTCTAGTTACTAATATTAGTGGACCCAAACAAATATGGGTACCAAAGTCGGTTTTTATTTGACTATTTTGTAGAAAATTTGTTTAAAGAGCTCTTTTAAAAGCTTATGGTACTTGGATAGTGTGTGTTCAAGACACATGATAGGGGACTATTCATGCTTCAAGAACTTAATAAAAATTGATGGTGGACATTTCACCTTTGGTGACAATTCCAAAGGAAAAATCATTGGCCTTGGCCAAATCAGTAACTCTAACTCATTCTTAATTTCCAAAGTACTTTTTATTGAGGGAATGAAATATAAATATTCTTATTATTTCACAACTATGTGATGATGTATTTCATGTTAAATTTGAAAATTATGCTATAAATGTTTTTAATTCTAAAAATAAATTAGTATTTTCTACATTGAGAAATAAAAATGTATACTCTGTTAACTTAGATTCTTTAGTTTCTCAAAATGCTTCATGTTTAAGTGTATTTCACAAAGAGTCTTGGTTTTGGCATAGAATACTAGGACACTGTAATATTCACTCCCTTAGAAATCCAACTAGAAAAATTTTAGTCAAAGACTTACCCAAACTTGAGTTTCCAAATGATAAAGTGTGTAATCCTTGTCAAAATGGAAAGCAACACAAAATTTTCGTCAAACCAAAGAAATAAGTGTCAACTTCTCAACCTCTCAAGTTGGTTCACATGGATTTTTTTGGACCATCTATATTTTCTAGTTTAAATTGGAAGCAGTATGTTTATGTTCTTGTAGATGACTTATCTAGATATACTTGGACTTTCTTCTTGGCTCACAAAAGTAAAGCCTACTCTCATTTCACAAAATATGCTAAAACTATAGAATATCTAAGTGGACATAGAATTAAATCCTTAAGAAGTGATCATGGTCGTGAGTTTGAAAATCAATATTTTGAATCCTTTTTCTCACAAAATGGCTATAGTCATAACTTCTCTACCCCTAGAACACCTCAACAAAATGTAGTTGTAGAAAGAAGAAATAAAACCTTGAAAGAGATTTCTAGAACCATGCTTAGTGAATATGACTTACCTATTTATTTATAGGCTAAATCTGTAAATACAACATGCTATATCATTAATAGAGTGGTGATTAGACCCATTCTTAAAATAACTCCATATGAGTTATGGAACAATAGAAAACCCAAAGTAAGCTACTTAAAAGTTTTTAGTTGAAAATTATATATCCTTAATACTAAGGACAATATTGATAAGTTTTCATCCAAGAGTGATGATGGAATTTTTCTAGGATATTCAATCTCTAGTAAAGCCTATAGAGTGTTTAAAAAAAGAACTAGATCTGTGGAAGAATTTTTCCATGTCAAGTTTGATGAGATAGATCCACATGAGCCTAATACCTCTTTAGAGAACCTAGAGAGTGATATTCCAAATATGGACATCAATGTTAAATCCTCTAACCATCCTGTAAAGGAATCGGTGAAAACTTCCAGTTTTGGAAATTCTCCAGATTCAAGTCATAATGAACCTGAACCTATTGATGAACCTGAAATCACTAGTCCCTCTTTTTCAAGATCTGTTAGAACCCTTAAGAACCATCCTTTAGATGTTGTTGTAGAAGATTTATATAAAGGAACTCAAACTATAGATTCTATTAGAAATTAGGTTGAACATCAAGTTTTCTTGTCACAACTTGAACCTAAAAACATTAATGATGTTATCAATGATAAGTTTTTGGTGATGGATATGCAAGAAGAACTTAATTAGTTTTAAAGGAACAAAGTTTGGAAACTTTTTGACAGACCCAAAGACACATTTACCATAGGCACTAAGTGGGTGTTTAAAAATATGGTAGATGAAGTTGGTAATATAGTTAGAAATAAGGCTAGATTGGTTGCACAAGGCTGTAGTCAAGAAGAAGGAATTGACTTTGAGGAGACCTTTGCACTAATAGATAGACTTGAAGCCATCAGAATCCTACTTGCTTATGTTGCACATATAAATTTCAAACTATATCAAATGGATTTTAAGAGTGCATTTCTAAATGGGTATATAACTGAGGATCTATTTTTTGAACAACCCCCTGGTTTTACAAATCCTCACTTTCCAAATCATGTTTTCAAATTATAAAAAGATTTTTATGGTTTAAAATAAGCTCTAAGAGCTTGGTATGATAGATTAAGTACTTTTCTTATTTTCAAAGGTTTTACAAAAGTAATAGCTGATCCTACCCTTTTTATAAAACGAATTTCCAATGATGTCTTAGTAGTTCAAATTTATGTAGATGATATTATTTTTGGATCTTAAATTTATGAATTGAATTTTCTAAAATGATGCAAAATGGATTTGAAATGATTCTAATGGGTGAACTAAAATTATTTCTTGGATTTCAAATATTTAAAAATAAAGATGGTATTATCTTGAACCAAAGAAAATATAATAAATATCATCTAAATTTTTTTGGCATGGATAGTACTAAAAGTAGTGATACTCCAATGAGTACTACTTGTAAGATAGATCTTTATGAAGATGGAAAATCTGTTGATCAAACCACTTACAGAGGAATGATTGGAAGATTACTCTACTTAACTTCTAGCTGACCTAACATTATGTTTAGTGTATGTATGTGTGCTCATTTTCAATCAAACCCCAAGGAATCTCATTTAAATGATGTTAAAAGGATTTTCAAATACCTCAAACATACACCCAATCTAGGACGGTTCTATCCCAGAGGATAATCATTTGAGTTAGTTAGTTATTCTAATGTTGATTTTGGTGGTTGTAAGTTAGATAAAAAGAGCACCTCTAGAACATGTCACTTTTTAGGAAAGTCTCTAGTATCATGGTGTAGTAAGAAACAAAAATTTGTTGTATTATCTGCTATCTAATCTAAATACATAGTTGCTGGTAGTTTTTGTGCACAAATTTTGTGGATAAAACACACATTACTAGATTATGGATATCAATTTAGGCATGTACCTATAAATTGTGAAAATACAAGTGCTATTAACATCTCAAAAAATCATGTTTCACACTCTAGGGAAAAACATATTTATATAAGACATCATTTTGTGAGATACCTTTATCAAAAAGGTGATATCACTTTGGAATTCATTGGAACTGAATATCAGTTGTCTGATATATTCACCAAACCATTAAATTTTGAAATGATAGATTACATCATACATTAATTAGGAATGATAAATCTTAAGTAGAAAGTGTAATATTTCACATCTTACTATTTCACAGTTTACGGTTTCACAAGTCACTGTCTTAAGATTACTATTTAACTCTCACAGTTCCACAAGTTACTATTTCATGTTTATGGTCTCACAGTTACTATCTCATAGTTCTATAAGTTACTGTTTCATATTTATGGTCTCATAGTTACTGTCTCTCAGTTACTGTCTTGCATTTACTGTCTCAAGTATTACGGTCACACCGTGTGGAGACACACTTTAAAGGTGAAACCGTGAAAACCTGTTCCGGTATCACCATGACAATCTGTTCCAGTATCATCATAAAAGTAATTTTTCGTTTTTTTTTTGTATTTTATTACCCGTATCATTGTGTAAATTATTTTATTATATTTATCCCATGATTTTGAATTTGTGACACTTGAAATCCCTAAATGATAAAAAACAAATTTATTTCACTATCTTCTTCTCTCTATCTTTCTTCTCTCAAACACGAAACCTTTCTCTCTCAAACCGTAAGACCTCCTTCACATATCTATCTCTCTCTCTTGAACCCCTCATTGAATTCCAAGACTGAAGTGCCAATCTTCTTCAACTCCTAAGAAGTTAAGATCTAAGAAGAAAGTGAAAATAGCACCGAAGGTAACGCCCGAAGGACCACTAAACCCAAACCTTGTTGATAGAATAGTGGTACCAGAAAAAGAAATCTGCCCTAAATGGTTGTTGTCAAGTAAGTATTTAGTGTTGAAAGTATTAAAAGAACAAGAATGGCTAGATTGGTTCACAAAGAAGACAAGGACAATTTATCCAAAGCTTATTGCTTAGTTCTATCAGTTTGTCCAGTTCTCATTTGAAACAGAAGATGGTTTTGTTGTGAGAAGTTGGATTAATGGCCAAAAATGAACCTTTTCTTCAAGGTTATGGGATTCCTTCCTAAGGATACCTCATGAAGGGATTTTTTAGGACTACCAGAGAGGTCCTCCTTCTACTAGTGATATCTTTGTTTTAAAAGAGTCTTTGGGAAGCTTGACTAGAAACAAAAAGAAAAGAAGATCTATTGTTGCTGAGTTAGATAGTGAAACCAGATTTCTGTTTAAGTTTATTTACAATCTGATTAGTCTAAGAAAAGGAGATTTTTCTACCCTCAAGTATCAGGATGTATTTTTTATACATATTATGAAGAATTGACACAAGATAAACCTGTGCAAGTATGTTATACTTCATATGTGTGAGTTTATTAAGACTACCTCAAAGTATACCTCCTTGTTTTACTCAAGGTTAATATCTTCTATGCTATATGATAAAGGAATGGTTGGACCAAATGAAAAATTAATAAAGGACTTTGAATTGTGTATCTCAAAGGTCACAATCAAAAGAATGAAAATCGGTTGGAATCTATAGATAAAGGCCTAGGTGGAGGATAATAAAAGGGCATATGAAAAGTTTAATCTGGTTGAACATACTTCAAAACCTAAGAACATTTCTAAACCTAGTTTGGAACCATATGGAATTGTTGAATATCTTATTGAAGAGGAAGAAGAAGAAGTTGTTGCACCTATAGAAGAAATTGTCCAAGATAAGGAAGACAGTGGACTTGTTCCACAAGATAAATTTGGGAAGGAATCACTTGTTCCTAAAAGAAGTATTGATTTGGAAGAATTACCTACTTCTGGAAAAGAATATATTATTAATGTAAGATAAGAGGATGTTCCTGAGGAGCCTTTAGAAGAAGAATTTTCTCTTGAGAAAGATGTTACGGTTGAAGAACTTTTGGAAGCACAATCTATTTCTGATGTTATCCTATCTACTGAGGAAAGAATGGAACAAACCTTCCAGATGGCTAGAAAAGAAATGGGTGAGAGTATTGGAGATGATCTTTTAGAACCAGATCAAGGAATTGAATCTCTTAGTCCTATGAGAGATGCACTTGTTGAGGGAGAGCATCACCCTAGTCTAGAAAGTGTTGAAATTCCTAATCTAGTTGATCAAAGCACTATAGATACCCGGTATAAGTTCCCTAGATACTTTGATTTGAATGATACCTAGGAAGCCTCAGTTAAAGGTATAGATCTATCTACTGTGTTTCAATTGAAATCGGTCTCTGATCTTGAAGTAATCTCTGACAAGGAGCCTGAGCCTGTATTAGCTCCTATTCCTAAACCTTCACAAGAACCTCCTACCTTTGTAAGTCAGAGTTATTTAACAGCCTTTGGAGCTACTTTATTGGATGGAGTTTAAAAAACCATGAACACACAACCTACTCCTATAAAAAACCTAAGTGAAAGAGATTTTGTCCTACTGTTAGAGAAGATCATATAGTAGATTCAGCCAAAAATGATTCATGAAATTCAAGAGTTCAGAATTGAAAACAAACATCTAAGTGATGAAGTGAATTCTCTCAAAGATATGGTTAAAGATCTAAAAAAAGTCTTGCAATCAGGACAAACTCATGTTTCTCATCCTACTAAGGATGTTAGTAGTCAGATTCCATAGGAAGTTGTCTCTCTGATTCAACTGAACTTGAATTCATTAGCTGACAAAGTGGCTAAGAGAAACAAATAGATAGTTTAAGAGATGCGTGAGCTTTTTATTGGTCTCAAAAAACTGACTGATCAGTATAAGGGATGTCTACATAAAGTTATGAATCAACTAAAGTCTCTCAATTTAGTTGTTACAGCCTCTAGTGCCTCTAGACAGTCATCTCAACCCTCATTTGACATTGATCTTCTTAGAACTGTTGTTAAAGAGGAACTTCAATAAGTGTTAAGTGTCTTTGACAAAGAGACTCTATCTACAGTTGTCAATAATAGTGACAGGGTACTTGATTTGGTAAGGATTCGCTCAAAGATTTCAAAATATGCTCAGGAAGAAATTACTATAAAAGTGGATTTCAACTTTAATAGGATTTTCTCTAATCATGATATGACTAATCATTGCAAGTGTCTTGTAGAGAATTTGAAAATCCCTCCTGTAACTCAAGCCTTCAAGACTCAAGTTCAAAAGCTGAAAGATTTCACTCCTTTGTTGGAAAAGTTCATGGAGAACAAAGATGATTTTGAGAAATCAATGCAGTATGGTGGTGAGATTATTGCTGACTTCATTTAGTTGTTGAAGCCTTATCTTCGTGTGCAGAGAATTGTTATTGTGGGTCCTACAACTGCACCCTTGTGGCCTGGTCTACCTCCTTTCTCAGCCACTACCTTTTCATCTACCTCAATGTCTATATCTTAGGCTCTGAGCTAGATCAGACCTTTTATCCTTAACCAAAACTTTCCTCGATCTTCCACCAACCCTACTTTGGCACCTTTTATTTTTTAAGGACTTCCTCTCCCTTCTCTTTCAGTTGGATCAATCCATTATTCAACTTCTAATTCTACTCCTGTGGCTCTTTCTTATGTGGCTTCCAAGGGAAAAGAAAAGACCCCTCATGATGAAGAACAGTGAAAACTATATTTTGATAGGGATATTTTTTCTTTTTTCCTACTGCTTGTATTGTTGCATCTTTTTCATCTAATGAAATGTGAACTGTTTCTCTCTATTCTCTTATTTATGTTCATTCTATTTTTCTTGTATTTTTTTATAATCCCAAAAGGGGGAGAACATAACACTAAGAACAGACATGATTTGTGATCATCAAAAAGGGGAAGATTGTTGGGATCCTTATGTTTTAATAATGTTTTAATGATCAAAAATCCTATAAATCCTGTGAATCTTGTTAATCCTATTTAATCTATCTTAAATCATGTGTATAGATGGTTGGTTTCTTTATGATTTAAATAAACTTATCCAATATCTTAATTCCTATAAATCATGTTTGATTATTGTAAACTGTTTTTTAATTTGTTTTATAATGAATTTATTTTATAAATGATCAAGTCTAATTAATTATGTGAATATTACCTCTTAAGTATGTATACATATATTTGGCTAAATCTGAGAAATCGTGAGTCTGCCACCAGTTCTGGTTTTCGGGAAAAGGACCAGGCATCGTGACCTAGACACCATGACTAAGACATAGTGACCAGACACCGTGACTCAGACACCATGACCAGACACCGTGACTCGGACACCGTGACTCAGACACCGTGACCAGACACCGTGACCCAGACACCGTGACCCAGACACCGTGACCCAGACACCGTGACCCAGACACTGTGACCAGACACCGTAATCAGTTTTATATCTCATAAAGTTTGTGACAGTGATTCCTTGTTACCATCACTAAGACACCGTTCGAAGTTTGGAAAAGGACCAGACATCGTGATCCTAACATCGCATATGTGCTACCGGTTCCTAATATCAATACAATTATGCCATTATGACTATCTCACCACTCAAAGGTAAAGAAGAAGACACCATTTTATAGTGACACTATTTCCAAGTGATGTTGTTTCTAAACAGACAGTGAAATTGTTATTTAATATGTTTTTTTGTTTTCAATTTAATTTCTAACAGTCATATTTGAGTCATTTAAATGCACTAAAATGATTAATATTTCTTTGTAGACATATCACCTGACAGTACGAGGTACGAGGTACAGAATACATGCATCATGTTGGCTCCAATTTGTGCACCCACAATTAATAAGGAAGATAAGACAAGCTGCAAAAATATAAACAATAGTGGAGACGAGCAGAAGCGTGAGCATTTTTAAAAAGAGAACTGATACATGCAACAAGATACATCTGAATAACACACAGAGCATTCTCAAATCAAAAGGCTGGAATACTGTAGATCAGATCCAAGAACATATTCACGATACCAACTCCATGAATAACATGAGCTATATCTAACTAGAAACCAGAGCACCAAACTTGCGATACTCTGTTTGTTGCAAGAGGACTTGATACTTTCATATGCTTCATCCTAGAAGTCTAGAGCTGCATAGAATAACACTCAGAGTACTTCTAACCTTATCTCATCATATTTGATTTGTTGTGTATTTTTTTTAGCTTTCGAGCAGTGTGTTTGTGTCTGTATTAAAAACACACACTGTCTCCTGCATTAAAATGAAGGATACAAGATATCCTTCCTCTCGTATCTTTTTACATTTTTTTACTCCCATGGATAAGTGTGGAATAGGTCCTTGTGTAACCTGGTATTTTATACCCATGAAGAATTGTGGAAGAGGTCGTGTGACCTTGAAAATTCTATGCACTGTTGTTTACCCTGGTCCAGGGTGTGGATCACAGTTTATTAATATAAAATGCTTGGTGGTAGGTGATCACCAATTGGAATGGATTAGGTCTCAGCTTGAGACTGAACCACTTATTTTATCCACTATGTTGTTTAATTTAGTTTTTCTCTATTTTACTATATAATTCAGAAATCACTAGATTTTACTTTGATAGTTAATCTTGGATAAAAGTTATAATTGTTTTTCCTTATTAGAATAGCTTCAAAAGTAGTATCAATAACTCGTACTGATATTACTGATAATTAATCAATCTTCTGAGAGGTTATTTGAACAGTCAAACTTTTATAACTGTATTAGCTTGATTGACTGGGCTATATTATTTTTATCAGGGAACCTTTTAAGAAAACATTTCAACATAAATTTTTATAGATACTCAATTCACCCCCCCCCCCCTCTTGAGTACTCTACTCCGACCAACAATAATATATAACCACACTTTTTTAGTTGTATTATTAATAAATGTGATAAAGTATAAGGAACCACTATGAGATCATACTAGGGCTAGTCCTCATACATATGGATGAAATAGTTAAAGCTTTTGGATGTGAGGATTCTTTTCATTAAAATTAAAAAAAACTTTATTTTTTTTCTTGAGTATACAACTCTCACAAGTTTCTATGTCAGTATGATTGAGCTTCGGTATACCCATTTCTGCTAAAGCCTTAATATTCTTCTCACTAAGATGAACAGGTTGATAATGCCATAACCCTAGACATTTGGTGGTTGTAGTTCCAACCATCAAACACATGATTGATATTCTGTTCAGATACAAGGTCTCATCCTTAACTCCCCCTTTCACAACCATTAATCCTTGGGTTACTTTCCATACAATATTATTGAAAAAAATTCCATACCCTTCTTCATCTATCCATCCCAAAGAAATAATATTTTTCCATAAACTTGGGATGTGTCTCACTCCCTTCAAATTAATAAAGTTCCCATTCAATATTTCGATATTCACATCATCCTTTATAAAAACTTCAAAATTCCCATCATCCACCAAGTGTACCATGTTGAATATTCTAGATATATAATTCTCCATGAATCCCTAATCTGATGTGAAATGAAATGATGCTCTGAAATTAACCACCCATGATTCCACCAATACATTAACACTTAACAACAATATCATGTCTTCTTATGAATTTAAATACTTGGAACTTTTAGAATCTATTATTTTTTAGCTCACTTTCTGGTTCTTATAGTCTTTCTTGAGACTCCCTCTCTTATTGTAGTGTCAGTAAGCAGGATCAGGTTTGGTAAATTTAATTTTACTCTCATCTCTGGAATTATTTTAATTATTCAGTATCATCTTCTAACTAGGTGAACGCCCTTTACCTTATATATTTAATTCACTTTTGGTGGTTTCTTAGACATCCCTCCATCTGAGATCTTCATTTAGGATTAAATTCATAACATTATTGAATATTAATTCATATTTTTTGGGATAACTATCGACAGTGGTAGCAATAGCCTCCTAAATTTTTTATAGAAATAACAATAAAAGTAATGCTCGAGCATAATCTATGAAAGTATAGTGACCTGAAATTTTCATACATATATATTACATCTAAGTAGATGAATATTATTTACATAACATAATGAATCACATTGGAATCATTTTGGTCTAGTATATTTGGAAACTTGGAAACATAAACAACTAGTTCATAATAGTTTTACATCATCTCCCATTTAGATCTTCATAACTATAACCCTTCTTAGACATATAATACATAAAACTTTTCTTCATAACCTAGGAAAGGAAACATAATAAAGGGCGGGATATGTTTCTCAGTAAGGGTAAACAAGACAGATTTCAATGATAATATAAGCATAAGATGATAAAAATGGTATAAGAACATGAAATTAACATTTGAAAACCATACCTTTCATATCATATATCATAATCATGATTCATTACATAAATGTTTCCAATTTATAAGACATGAATCATAAAATAATCAAATAATATAATCCATGATAGCATAATATAGGCATAAGACATGGAATTGTGGCATACACATAAGAATAGAAAATCATTTCCTTATAGCCAAGGATCATTTCCATGACTATTATAGTGGAATGGGTTCACTCCCCAAACCATCATAGTAGTCAAGCTTCACTCTCAATACTATCATAGTGGACAAAGTCCCTTACTTAACTAGGTTCACTCCTCATTTCAGTCTTGTTTATCTCATGAGATATCAATATTTACCCAATGAATTGGATGTACATAAAGATATCACCCATCATATTATGAAAATCATACATATTTTTTCCATAATATCAGAATCCATTCATCATATCATAACCCATGAAAAGAAATTGGTTTCATAAACATTTCATCATAGCATAACCTGTGGAAAAGAATGAATTTCATAAATATAATGTTATAATAAACATAAACTATCCATTTAAATAATAAGGATGCTATAATTGGATCATATTTCCAATAAATCATAAGAAACATTGAATTTTGTTGTTTTTGATTAATTAAAAGATCATTAAAACAATCTTTAGGAAAATAATATTTTCATTTTGAAATCACTTATTCAAAATCTAAAAATCTAAAAAATCATATAGAAAAAAAATTCCTTGAAAATAACTATGGGAACTTATAAATTAATCTTGAAAACATTTATTGGCTATGATGATGAGAAATTATACTCATTTCATATAATTTAAAAACACATTTCTTCCATACTTTTGTAAGAAAAGTCACAAAGTACCTCGTTTGGAAAACAAGAAGAAGATTAATTTTAAACTATTTTGTAAAAATTAAAACATGGGTAATTTTTAAAAAAAAAACATAGTATAATAGTAAAACCCTTCTTTAAAAGATTTTTAGAAAACATGGATATGGAGGAAAAATTCTTTTCAATTGAAGAGAGAAATAAAGATGATTTTCCTTAAAAACATATTTTCAATATCTTGAGTACATAAGGTGAGGAAAATGAAATGAAAACATGTATTTTAAAGAAATAAATATAGGTGAATCAAATTCATTAGTATCTTGAGATATTAATCATAAGATTTTATCATCATAACTTAGTCATAAAAAATCCTGATAAACAATGTGATTGTAACATAAAACCCCTTACCTTAGGTCCAACTTCCTTCATATGATTTAAAATATACTATATAATAAATATAGGTTTACTATAAATATTATTCCAAAACCATAATCATATATATAAAACCATATATTATTTACTTTTAACATTTTATCACCTGTTTATTAATAATTATTTATTAAAATCACTATTTTGGGTGATAATTACTTTGTTTTTCATGTAAGTTTTGGTCTGATAGTTTTGCTCCTTGTACTATGATCATAGTTCCATCATATAAATAATGTTAATAATGGTATAAATATCATATATATTCATTATATATATATTCATTTTATATATATATATATATTCATCTATAAAATTTAGGGGTAGAAAAATGAATTGCATCATTCAGGGAGACAGTAAGTCATATGTATGCATGAACATTGTTTTCATTTTTCAACAGATGGAAAAAAATATGGGTAAATATTAATGAACCATTAAAAGGTCATTATTATATCATATATATCATATATATTCATCAAATTCATTCTTATTACCATCCAAGTAAAATATAAATAAAAAATTAATCACATCACTTCGTGGAGGTGGTAATCCACACATATGCACGAGCGACATTATCTCTTCTCAAAGGAATGGATGGTAAAAAGGTAGACATTATATTATCGTTAAGGAAGTATAATTTTGTTATAAATATAATATATAAATATTAAACCCATCATAATACTCATCCATAAAATATGGTGATGAAAAATTAATTGTATTGCTATGTGAAGATGTTAAGTCGTATGTATGCACGAACGATACTTTCACTTCTCATTTGATGGGAAAGAGGGTGTATAATGGTGTTTTCATAATCATAATAAAATTTTAGTATATTTAGGTTACTTAATTTATTATTTTATGAATAATATAACATATTTAGATGAGTTAAAATAAAATTTTAAAATAAAGTGATCGGTTAAGGCTGTTACCTTTTCTTTGAAACAACTCATTTAGATATCCTCTAAGGGGATCTAGAGTTGGTCTTTTGGGAATATCAAAACATATAGGATGTGGATAGTAAAGTTTATAATATAAATTGGTATATATTTTTTTCAATATAGAAGGCTCAAAGTGTTGTGAAGAAGAGAAAGGAGATAGTCCTTTTATAATTGAGGGGAGGGGTACTCTTGGAATTTCTTAAAATATTAAATCAATATAAATTAATTTTGATATTTAAATGACTCAAAATTAATAAAATTGTAATATAAGATGATTATGAGTATAAATAATCTCATCCAATAAAATTTGGACATGTCTGGATTACATTTTTACCCTTATCTTTTAAATTTAAGTCCCCGTTAACCTTTTTGATAATTACCGTAATATTAAAGTTTTATGTCACTTAAAGGTTAATAATGTTACTATAAAATAAAAAACTACCTATAAATAGACCATGGTTTATGTTTAAAATTATATCCCTTTAATTTTTTGAATATAATATTTTTATAAATTTCATATCATTTAATAAATTATTATTTATTATAAAATATCATTGATGTCATTTTTAACATTATTCAATTAATTTAGCTTTAAATACCTCAAGATAAAGGTGGGATTTGAATATAATGCTTTAAAACCTTCCTAATATGTCATATAGATCTATATAATTTTTGGTAAATGACACATTCTTGTCATAGGGTGTGTAAAAGAAAATTTATTTTTCTAATGCAATATAGAGGCTGGCCAGGGTCGTCTCACTTGAGGAGCTTTCTCAATTGTTCACTTAATCTAATTCTACTAAACTACTTTTTTTTATTATTATTTTATGAAAATAATTAATTTTGATAAGATAAATTAAATTATAAAATTTATACAAATATGCAATGTTAGAATGTTATTAGAGACAAATAAGTCGATCTTTGTGGTTTGGTTTATGGGTTCCATCACTCTCTTTATCGATGTTTAAATTTAGGTTTATAGTTTAATCATAAAATATCACTATTAAAATAATATTATTTTATTTACTAGTGTGAAATATTTAATGCCTTTATCAATCTCAATTCCACCTCCTCATGTGATCAAGGTTGATGTGAGAGTGTGACATCTTCTAGGACCCGACTTCATCATATGTTGTTTTATCCACTAAACGACTCAACTTCATCACATCAAAGGCTTATGTTTATTGAAAGTGAGGTAAAATATTTAAATAATAATAATAGAAATGAGTTTGAGTTTAGTGTCATAGTGGAAAATTTCCACACTCATGAACTTCACTCTTGCTCACCAAAAAACTTAATAAAACACAAGAATTTATGTACAGAATGAAATAGAAACACCGTTTACCTCCCCCAGGTCAAGAATCGAGTAAGCCCCTTATTTTTTAGGGTAAGAGGTCACTATGGAAAGAAAGATAGAAGAATAAGAGAAAAATAAAATAAAAAATAAAATAATATATATAGAGAGAGAGAGAAAAGAATAAAATAAAATAACACAAAGAATGTTAGAAGAAGAAGAAGAAGAAGAAATAGGAAGAAAAGAAGAAAATAATGAGAGGAAGATATAGAATAATATAGGGTAAAATACTTGGAAAAAATAATGAATCAATTTTATAAAAGAAAATAATTAAAATTACATAAGAAAGAAAAAAACCAAATATAATAAAATAAAATAAAAAGAATAAAGCAAAAAAATACCCTTCAGAATATGTCCATGAAAATTTTTCTTCTATTCTTCCCACCATATAGCTAAAAATATCCAAGGGTCCTTCTTGTAAGTTATAAGAAATTTTATTTCATATTGACCCTCTAAATTTCAAAATCTTTGGATGTGTAAAAAATAATTTATGACATAATTAATGTGTCACGGATTAGTCACTGAAAGTGGCTAATATTAATTGTTAATATCTTTATATTCATTGTTCCAAAGTCCATAAACATTGTTTTTAGTGCATTACATAAATAGAACTTCATTTCTCATCAAAAATGCAATTCATGTTTAAAATGAAAATTTGGGCCCAATCATTCATTTGTTTGTTGACAATATTATATTCATTTTCTGAATTTTAAATTTTGGGATATTATTGATCACTTTTTTTGGAACATTTTATCTTTTAGGTCCGATGGATGAATCCCAAAGGAATATGGAGAATTTTGCGCCTGAAGACAGAAACTTGCTGGAAAAAGCATAATGGGCCTAAAGCCCATCAAACAAATGTGGGGCCCATAAACCAAGCCCAATGAAGCTCAAATTTATACAGTAGAAAGATAAAAATATTAGTATCATTTTATTCAACTGTGGCCAGAGCTAATTCTGATGTTTTCATAATGATAAAGGGATCTGAAGTTGGGATTTAAATGGTGGACTTGACATTAATGCACAGAAATCTGTCCCACAATTTCGACCATAACTTCCAAAAGGATGATCCAAATTTCCTGAAATTTTTATAGCTTCTAGAAGACACATGGACAAAAATATTTCTCTTCTACAACCCCTCCGGATTAGGCCTTCTTCAATTTCGAATGCACACGTCAATATGGTGGATGAATCTGGACAGTTTTTCGGGTCAAATTCAAAACATCAATTTCCTTTTGATTATTCACCATCCATTTGACTCTATTAATTGTTGGGGGGTGAATTAATTGTTGGGGGATGTACCTAAGGCTTCTAATATGCCTATATAAGGAGCTATTGGTGAAGGTAATAGGGGTGGAAATTTTTCATATCATTTTTTGTTGCTTGTTTCATTGTAAGGTTATGCTTCCAAATTTCCTTTGTAATGTTTTCCATTTCCATGTAAGTTTCTTTTTTGTATCTTTATGTTCTTAATCAACTTAATTCACTTAAATATTTTCCATTTCTTTTATTAAAACTTTATTATCACAATGCATAGTGATATCTCTGTGTTGTTGTGAATTAGTTCACACATAGGTGTGAATTTCATTCACACACACGGAGGAGTGCTCGTTATTTCTGCGGTTTTAATTTTTTCAATCCAATTCTTGTTAGCCATCATCTGCCCACCATTGAGAGTATACCATCAATGGAGGGCTAAACCCTTAATGGGATGATCTTATTAGGATGCAAAGGCTGGATTGAATGTTATTTTATGAACGAATTGTTGTTAATTGGATAATTAATTTAAGACATCCATTCTTCAATTATTTCTACTATTCATCTTTACTGTGTTTGAGCAAACTAAATTAAATTACTAAATGACCATATACCTCGGGGAGATCATGAATTTGGTTCTATAAGTGTATACAGGATTAGTAATTGTGTTTAGTAAGCACCAAACCAGAAAATGATGAATGTAATGTTATTTTTGAAGAATGGATTCATCAAAAATTAATAAAACCAAAATTGTCTAATGAAGTAAAATTCATTCAATCCACCCCGAGCATAATCCTAAGATAAACCCATTTCCATTTAATTGATTTCACTTAGTTTTATTAGTGTTCTTTAAAAACAATCCAAAATCAAACCCAAAGTCGGCTACTTCATAGCCCATCCTTCACACAATCATAGCGTCTCAAGGTTACTTCTTCGGTCCCTGTGGATTCGACCCCTACATGTACTACATCGATCGCTTTTACCATTAGGGTAAATTTGGGCGCAACCAAATTTTGGCGTCGTTGCCGGGGACCCAAGTAGGTACCTTAGACACTCATCTTCTTTTCTCACCCCAAATTCTCTATTCTCACCCTAATTTCTCTTCTCTATTCCCCTTTCTATTTCTGTGTGTCCAATGAATCCCAAAGACAACTTTCAATCAAATATAATGGATTATCTTCAACAATACCCATTAATATACCAAGGATATAATCATCTGGAAAATCAATATTTTGAATCACCTCACATAGAAAATTTCATTGACCAATCCTTAATTGAATAAACCACACCAGATGAGATGTACAATCAATGGGATGTTGAATGTTTACAAGATCAATTTCCATACCTATCAAGAATGATTGAAAAGATAAATAATGAGGAAGTCCAGGATGTACAAACATATATCAACCCTAATCCTGAAAAAATTCTTGAACAATTGTGTGAACAAATGGATAAAATGAATTCAGAAGTTTCATCTTTCAGATTAGAATTACAAAACTTTAAGACTTTTGAGGAAACCATTCCCACTCAAGATGTTCTTTCCTCATCATTTATAGATGAATATTTTATCCCAAAAACCTCCCATGAATTGAAAAAAGAACTAACCTTTGGATATGAGATAACTGAACAAGATCAAGGAAATGTAGAAGGGTATTTAAATCAGGAGGAAATTAATTTTTTTGATTCACAGGGGGAAAATTTGTCTTCATTGATTGAGTGTTCGGAATATTGCTCCAATAACAATTTTTTAGAATCACCGATCATTGAACCATTGGGAGATATAATGAATATTTAGTCCATACCCACTCATGAAATTCAAATGGAAAATTTTATGGATGAATCATATTTTAAAAAGGAACAAATTCTTTCAAAATGTTTTGTAAAAGAAACAAATTTGGATTCAAATTTCCATTCATCTTTGGAAAAATTCAATGAAACTGAACTCAACATTATAAT
Source organism: Viscum album (assembly GCA_963277665.1). Taxonomy (NCBI): domain Eukaryota; kingdom Viridiplantae; phylum Streptophyta; class Magnoliopsida; order Santalales; family Viscaceae; genus Viscum; species Viscum album. Next base: position 1,581,079,155 of record OY728132.1, read on the forward strand.
CCTTCCTTCCCCACTAAAGTATCTCTCTATTTATGAAAACCTAGACCATTCAATTATCATCCATTTTCATCAAGAATCTCACAAAGTAGGAATGAACCTTGAAATCATAGTAAATACTCCAAATGAAACTCAATCAACCATTACTAAAATTCCTTGGACTTTTACACTCATTGTTAAGCATGTCATTTCACGTGGAAAAAATTATAAAAAAAGACATAATCTAAATCTTTTTGAGGTGGAAAAATATGGGATAATTAAAATGCTGAAAGTTGGAATTGGATAAGTTGGGGGGTAAAAGTCGAGCCAACGACGTTAAAAAAAAGCGCTGCATGGGAGGCAACCCATGGTTTTCATGTTTCTAATCATTTTGAATCATTTTATTTTTCATATAATAAATTACCATAGACTGTTGATATGTTCTTCTTTTATGAGTAAGGATGGGTATGAAAGAGGAGCACTGTATTCATCTGTGTCACGCGGTGTGATCCTTGAGTAATACCTTACCCAGAAAACAAAAAGAAGACAATGTATCATCAGTTTATTTTGTTTTGTTTTATTTTTATGTTTTTATAGGTTAAAAAAATAAAAGGATATGTCGTAAGTCATATGGAGAATCCATTCACCACCATCCAAGCCACTGAGACTCAAATCCAGGAGTGAAGGGAGACTGTGGCATGCACTATCATCATCAACCACCAGGTGACTTTGTTCCATGATTATCATTTACTCTTTGAAATCCTCCTCCACCCCCTTCTAACTTTTCTTTTCTTTAAACACTGGGGATAGTGTTATTCTAAGTTGGGGGGAGATAAAAAATGATTTTTTTTTGTGAATAAAAACATGCATGAAAAGAAAAATTCCATTAACCATAAACATGATAACACACATTGCAAACTCTAAAATTGCATATCAAATAAATTTTGCATGCCATGATTCTGATTTTAATGCAAGTTTAAGTTCATAAGCATAGTTTTTGGAAAGTGCGGTTGTCCGATGTGATTTTTCAATGTTTAAAATTTCATCCTCTTAATAAAAATGCCACAATGCACGTCTACTGGATCGTGGGTGTAAATTTGAGTTCTTGGGTCCCTTTCATTATAGCATAGGGTTCTGGGGTCACTTTTAGTTTAATTTGAGTATCCAAAAAAAAGACCACATATAGTAATGTTTTGTCCAAATGCGTGGCGTCCAGCACTTGGGGATCGTGACTCCATAGTTGTCTTGCCCAGAGTTAGGCTTTATATCTCTATTGTAGAGCATGAAATTGACAATATGTGTGGCGTCCGGCACTTGGGGATCGTGACTCCATAGTTGTCTTGCCCAGAGTTAGTCTTTTCATATCTATTGTGGTTAAAAAAATAAAATCAAAAAAAAAAGGATACTCATCTTAAGGTTTAATGTGATTCCCACCTAGCGCTTCCATTTTTTTCCCTTAAACAATAAAATGGGCCCCATATCTTTTATGATGCACAACACTTTATCATGCTTAATTGAAATTGGATGAAATGTGGAGATGAATTTGAACAAAGGAATGGGCTTGGGCTTGGGATATGCTTATGGACCTAGCTTGTTTTTAATGATTTTGATGGGTTTTCATAATTTTTTTTGATATTAGATATTTGGGTGAGCAATGTGTATTAAAATGTTTTTGGAAAAGGGGATTTGAATTTCATATTTGTAATTTATTTTGCTCGGGACTAGCAAAACTCAAGTTGGGGGGTGTGATTAGTCACTGAAAGTGGCTAATATTAATTGTTAATATCTTTATATTCATTGTTCCAAAGTCCATAAACATTGTTTTTAGTGAATTACATAAATAGAACTTCATTTCTCATCAAAAATGCAATTCATGTTTAAAATGCAAATTTGGGCCCAATCATTCATTTGTTTGTTGACAATATTATATTCATTTTCTAAATTTGAAATTTTGGGATATGATTGATCACTTTTTTGGAACATTTTATCTTTTAGGTCCGCTGGATGAATCCCAAAGGAAGATGGAGAATTTTGTGCCTGAAGACAGAAACTTGCTGGAAAAAGCATAATGGGCCTAAGGCCCATCAAACAAATGTGGGGCCCATAAACCAAGCCCAATGAAGCTCAAATTTATACAGTAGAAAGATAAAAATATGAGGATCATTTTATTCAACTGTGGCCAGAGCTAATTCTGATTTTTTCATGATGATAAAGGGATCTGAAGTTGGGATTTAAATGGTGGACTCGACATTAATGCACAGAAATCCGTCCCATCATTTCGACCATAACTTCCAAACGGATGATTCAAATTTCCTGAAATTTTGAGAGCTTCTAGAAGACACATGTAAGAAAATATTTCTCTTATACAACCCCTCCGGATTCTGCCTTCTTCAATTTATAATGCACACGTTAATATGGTGGATGAATCTGGATAGTTTTCCGGGTCAAATTCAAAACATCAATTTCCTTTTAATTATTCACCCTCCATTTGACTCTATTAATTGTTGGGGGGTGAATTAATTGTTGGGGGATGTACCTAAGGCTCTTAATATGCCTATATAAGGAGATATTAGTGAAAGGAATAGGGGTGGAAATTTTTCATATCATCTTTTGTTGCTTGTTTCATTGTAAGGTTATGCTTCCAAATTTCCTTTGTAATGTTTTCCATTTCCATGTAAGTTTCTTTTTTGTATCTTTATGTTATTAATCAACTTAATTCACTTCAATATTTTCCATTTCTTTTATTAAAATTTTATTATCACAAAGCACAGTGATATCTCTGTGTTGTTGTGAATTAGTTCACACATAGGTGTGAATTTCATTCACACACACGGAGGAGTGCTCGTTATTTCTGCGGTTTTAATTTTTTCAATCCAATTCTTGTTAGCCATCTTCCACCCACCATTGAGAGTATACCATCAATGGAGGGCTATACCCTTAATGGGATGATCTTAGGAGGATTCAAAGGCTGGATTGAATGTTATTTTATGAACGAATTGTTGTTAATTGGATAATTAATTTAAGACATTCATTCTTCAATTATTTCTACTATTCATCTTTACTAAGTTTGAGAAAACTAAATTAAATTACTAAATGACCATATACCTCGGGGAGATCATGAATTTGGTTCTCTAAGTGTATACAGGATTAGTAATTGTGTTTAGTAAGCACCAAACCAGAAAATGATGAATGTAATGTTATTTTTGAAGAATGGATTCATCAAAAATTAATAAAACCAAAATTGTCTAATGAAGTAAAATTCATTCAATCCACCCCAAGCATAATCCTAAGATCAACCCATTTCCATTTAATTGATTTCACTTAGGTTTATTAGTGTTCTTTAAAAACAACCCAAAATCAAACCCAAAGTCGGCTACTTCATAGCCCATCCTTCACACAATCATAGCGTCTCAAGGTTACTTCTTCGGTCCCTGTGGATTCGACCTCTACATGTACTAAATCGATCGCTTTTACCAGTAGGGTAAATTTGGGCACAACCAGTCACACTTTTTTTGGCCAAGGATTCCCAAAATCTTCCTCCACTTTACATTCAATGGTTTCATTAATGAGAGAATATATCCATCAAATTAAATGGTCAAATGAATCATAGATACCTATTTAAAATAAATTTGTAATCTCCTAAATTAGATTTATTTATCCCGATTTATGCCTCATTTACTGAGGTAGGTCCATTCTATCATCTAGAAAGATTTTTCACCTTGATTGGTTTTTTTTTGGCTTATTGAAGTTTGAATTTTCTCTGGATATAGAAGAAGAATTTGAAACCTATGAAATAATTAATCCTACAAAAATGAATTACTCCACTTGGATATATATTTTAAAAGTTACTCTCAAAATATAAAAGTGATAAAAATCTATTAAAATTCCAAAATTAAGCAATTTTTAAATTTTAGTTCAAAACACACCAAAAATACAAAATTGATTCAAATCAAATCAAATTGATAAATTATGAGGGATTAAATCATTTAAATACATATGAAAATTTATGAAAATATTAGATCTATCAATTCATCCACACTTAAAACATTTTTATCCTCAAGCATAAAATCTCAACAAGGAATTCAGAGGACACCAACATTACCAATATTCAAATTCCAAATCAATAAAATCAAATAATTTTTAATGTCAAATAAAATTTTCAAAAATAAACATAAGATATCAATTTAATTTCTCAATTTTTAAAGAAACAAGCAATTCAATCATTTTAATTTTCCCCTTTGAAAAATTATGTAACTTATTCTTTCATTCATTTAAGTTCGTCAATTAATTATTATTAAAAATTCCAAATCATTATTTACCTCACAATGGATTCTTTTCTCTCATCACTCGTGATACAATTCAAGTATAGTAATGATCATATCATGAGAACGTACTCCTTATCCATAGTATTGTAAAGGAACTAATTTATCTAATTTATAAAGATAAAAGGAACATAAAATCATGAGGACTTTTAATAAAGGTTCAAATGACTCTAAGGCTTAAGGTTGGTATGATTTTATGTTTTAAAAATTAAGGCTCAATGAGAAGGTTTATATCTTAAGTGCAATGCATGATATCAAAAAATGAAAGTGTCATGAAATTATCTCATTCAAAAATAACAACTCCCACTTTACCAAAACTCAAATTAAAGGTTATGATCAATATAAAGCATAATGAATGATTTGTGATACTTCTTGAATTTTTCACTACTTTTATACTCTTTTTTCAGATAAATGTTTCATTTTTTTTATTTTTTGAAATTTATGCTTATAATAAACCTCATATATACCACCTAACTGCATATGATAAAAATCATTGGTCTAGTGATGGTGATTTTTTATTCTTCTAAGTCACAACCAATTCCTATTTTTTTATTTTTTTCAAGAAGGAAAAAAGGTGAAAGTACAATGTATGAATCAAATAAACTTTCTCATTACCCAAAGTAGCACATAAACACTTTTTTATTACAATGAATTTCATACCTTCCTTCATGACTCTCTTCACACCCACACTTAAACTTTAAAATATCATACAATTGCTAAGATTAGGGTGGGTAGGGTAAAAATGGATTGAAACATGGCTCATTCCAAACAAGGTCATTCATGGTATCTATAGGTTAACAAATATTGATGTAAATGTGGTCTTTGAGGATAAGAGGTTTTCAAAAGATGCATCAATCATTTTAAATGCGTTTTCTTCACAAAAATGGATTTGAAAAGTTTAAATTAAAGTTCTAGTAGGTGCCATGTCTCAAGATCACTCAAGAAATATTCTCATGAATAAAATAGGAATTAATTGATCTATAAATCCTCTCAAGAATAGAACATATAATTTTGGACAATCACTCAAGTCATGGATAATAATAACAAATAAATTCACATGAATTTCATAAATTCAAATCATGAAAAATGTTTAGGAAATTTCATTTACATGAATAAACTAATTCCCTAAAATTATGAATCTTCATTTTAATATTTATTATTTAATTTAATCATCCAATTATCCATTTTACTCATTCAGTCTTATTAACATTGAAATATAAAACATGGCATCATAGGATTCCTAAGAAACTAATGTCTCTTAGATAAGTCAAGTAAAGCATAAATCCAAGCATGGGCATACAATTTTCCAGTTTAAAGCTCAAAACTGGTTATTAGACAAAAATGTAGAGAGTTTATAAGATAAACAATAAAAGTGATCTATCTTTCCCATGAATATTAGTCCTTTTTCATCCTTATTTGGAGGTCTGTCTTGTGTCATTATGAACATATAATAGAGAATTTCAAAATTAAGCATAAGGATCATGTCATTTAAGCTCAAAAAGATAAGAGGGAGTGGGTTTCACACTGGACTAATCCTAATAATTAAATTTAAAGTCCTAGAAATAAATTAAAGGGATAATTCTTGATATGATCCCCCAAGTGGGACCTAAATTTTTACTGCCTCCAGAGGGTAATACCAGCTATTATCCAAATTTTTATAATTGGTGGATCTTCTTAGACTTGAACCCCCACATGTGGAATTTCCCAACTTTCACTTATTTATTGGTGGTGAGGAATGAACCATAGATAGAGTATACCGGATCCATACCCTTAAGAATTAAGTATAACTTGCATGGAGGGGGTAGGATGAAGTATGAACCATCCTCCTTCTTGGTTTCTACTTGTGAAACTTCCTCTTCCTTCTTGTACAGTGTTGGATCAACATGGGGTACATGAATTGAATGATAAAAGGGATATTAAACAGATATTTTACTTGAATAAAATTTTAATTTGATTTTTTAATAAGTAATTTCTCCCTTTAGATATGAGCATCCTATTTATTTATTTCCTTAGGCTCAGTAGCTTGGACTTCCTCATGGGCTTCCTCATATTCATGTTCAATAAACTCATGGCACTCCATGTGTTCCTTAGTAGGTGCATTTTCTTATTTATCATCTTCCTATAAGTCATTTTAATGATTGCTCAAATATGAAAATTCAGAAAAATAAGGAGTGATACTCAAATAAGATTGAATAATATTGGTAATAAAATAATGTAAAACAAGATCATCTCCCTGAGTTGTTTCTGACTCAATGACTTCCTCAGTGGTGAGTGCCTCTTGAAATTTAATCTCAACAGATCGAGGTAGGTAGTTGGGATCCTCCATATTTTCTTAAAATTCCATCACTAGAGTGGACTATTCCTCTATTTATAGAAATAGGAAGTTGGGTGTTGATTATTAAATCTTGTAGATAGGAAGATCTAATTGCATTTCATATTCTGCCCAGTTTCTCCAAAACTGATCTGAATATTTTTCAATATTCCTATTAGCATGTGAGACTTCATCTTCACTCTTTAAATATTCATGGTATTCTTGAATCGGGTTCCTAAAATGTTTGGGTTGTTGATATTCCTCGATTTTAGCCTCAACTTCTTGGATTTCTTCAGTTAAATTGGGTAAAACTAGTGGCACTTCCTCCTTGGCCTTGAATATTTGCAAGTCAGTTTAGAGTTCATTGACCATGCCAATCAAATATTCAGGTGATGTGCCTATCTATATGCCTCTTTGATTCTACTTTACCATTATCATAAGTGCATAATTCCTTTGTTGTAGGGTCTCCTCAGTATATTCTATTTCTTATTCTTGTACTTGTGAGTAATTATTCCATGAATTGAAAAAATAATCATTTGAAAACATCATAGTAAAAGAATTTTTTTTATGCTTTTTTATTTGGAAAACAATGAAAATATATCTACAATGTGAAAATAAAAAAAATAAGCAAAATTTGATTATATCCCCAACAACGCTGCCATTTTTAACGCATGCTTTTCATAGGACATGGAAAAAGCAAATTTATTTTTCTAATACAGCACATAGGCTAACCAAGGTCGTCTCAATTGATGAGATTTATCAGTTGTTCACTTAATTAATCTAATTATCCTAAACTAATTCTTTTTTATTGTTTTTATTATTTTATGAAAACAATTAATTTTGAGAAGATAAATTAAATGCTAAAATTTATACTAACATGCAATGATATAATGTGATTATAAAGAAAGAACCTCACCTTTTTGGTTTGGTTTATGGGTTCCATCACTCTCCTTATTGGTGTTTAAATTTAGTTTTATGGTTTAATCATAAAATCTCACTCTTAATCAGCTATTATTTTATTTAGTGGTTTGAAATGTTTAATTCCTTTAGAAATCTTAATTCCACCTCCTCTTATAATCAGGGTTGATGGTATAGCTCAATTGAGAGTGTGACATCTTCCAGGACCCAACTCCATTGTATGTTGTTTTATCCACTAAAAGACTAAACTTAATCGCATTAAGAGATTATATTTAGTAGAATAGAGGGAAAATATTTAAACAAAAAATAGAAATGAGTTTGAGTTTAGTGTTGTGGTGTACAATCACCACACCCATGAATTTCACTTTTTCTCACCAAAAACTTAATAAAACATAAGAATTTACATGTATAATGAAATGGAAACACCACTTACCTCACCTAGGACAAGCCTCAGGTTAGCCCCTCATTTTTTAGGGTAAGACGTCACTATAGAAATAAATAGATAATAAGAAGAGATAAAATAAAATAAAAAGAAAAGAAGAGAGATAGAGAGAGGGAGAGAGAAATAAAATAAAATAATATAAATAATTTTAGAAGAAGAAGAAGAAGAAAAAGGAAAGAGGAAGAAAAGAATAAAATAATGAGAATAAGATAGAGAAGAATATAGGGTAGAACACTTTGAAAAAAATCATGAATAAATTTTATAAAATAAAATAATTATAATTTCATAAAAATGAAAAAAAAACTAAATAGAATAGAATAAAAATAAAAGAAGAAAGAAAAAAATCTCTTCCAGAATATATCATTAAAAAGTTTTCTCCTATTCTACCCACCATATGGTTAAAACTCTCTGAGGGTCCTTCTTATAATTTGTTCAAAATTTTATTCTATATAGACCCTCCAAATTTCAAAGTCTTTGGACACGCATAAAATAATTTATGGCATAATTAACGAGTCATGATTTTTCTAACCGAGGATTCCCTAAATCTTCCACCACGTTAGTGAATTCAATAGATGCATTAATTATAGAATGTCTCTATAAAATTAAATTTTCAAATTCATGATCGATTATGATTTCATATCCATTTGGAATCACCACAATTTGAGGTCTTTATCCCAAGTTATGCCTAATTTACTGAGGTGAGGCCCATTCTGTTGGCCATAAAGATTTTTCAACTTGATTGATTTTTTTGGGCCTATGGAAGTTCAAATATTCTCTGGACCCAAAAGAAAAGGTTGAATCCCAAAAACTAATGAATCCTAAAAAATAATCACTCCACTTTGATCAATATTTTAAAATTTATTCTCTAAATACCAAAGTGATAAAAATCTGTTAAAATTCCAAGATTAACCAATGTTCACATTTTATCCCAAAAAACACCAAAAATCCAAAAATGATTTAAATCAACTAAAATTGATAAATTGTGAGGGATATAATCATTTAAATACATATGAAAAATTATGAAAATATTATCAAGACACATTAACTAATTCAAATTATATCACTTTTAATATTTTTAAAACCATTTATTATATTTTTTTATTAAATAGAGAAATATTGCATTGGGTTTCATAAGAAATTAAGGTTATTATATCATTAATAAAAAATAAAAATGAATTTGTATAAAGAAATTAATTTCACTAAGATAAAAATAGAAACTTATATTTTTTCATAACTTTCTTTTGTCCCGATGTGGACACATAAGAGATATTAAAACTAAAGAGTGTGACATTTTGTAAATTTATTTGATTTAAATATTATATAGGTAATTTTCATAGAAAAGTGTCTATTAAGATAATAATTTTTTAGCCAAATATAATAAGTTTCATATTTACTTCATAAAATAATAATTAATATGAAAAATTATGACCTTGCAACTTAGTTTTTTACTAGATTAACATGATTTACCCTTTACCGAGGTGATAAATTTTACCACAGTTACTATTCCTATTAGAGAAAAATAAAAGGACCCTATTTATAAAATTAAAACCTCCTAATTATAAATATTTAACTCATTTTATATAATTCAATACCTATAAATTACAAAAAATTAATTTTAAATTAAGTGCGCAAAATGTGACAAAAACCACTTTTTAGAAAAATACATTTTTAAGCATAAAACTCGATTTGTGATTATCATATGCATAATAAAAAATATTACATGAATGTTAAGATATTTAATTAAATATATAATAGATAAATTTCATTAAAATTATTCACTAATAGTGATCAATTTAATTTATTAGGATAAAAATGCATTACATGCATAAAAATAATTTTTCAGAAAAACAACTCCTTTATTTTAAAATGATTTTTATTTTTATTTGTAATTAATTGATAACTAATGAATTCATTTTATGCATGTGTAAAATATAAATTTTTATAATTTAATTAGTCTTATTCATACCCACCAATCCAATGGGTAGGTGATAATAATATTTCAATAGTATATCGTGGTTCATTTAAACTCGTTGTTGTGTGTAATACAGGCTATCAAAGAGATTAAATTTATTTGAAATAATATATTTATTAAAATATTAGTGTGTTACATTACACCCCCTTAAAATAATTTCTCTCACAAAATTCCATTACTCTAATAAAAACAATTGAGGATACTTTTGCCTCATTATATCCTCAGGTTACAATATATCTTCCTCAAATTGGTGGTTTCGCCACAAAACGTTGACCAGGTGAGTGGTCTTGTTTCGTATCACTTTCTCGCTATGATCTAGAATCTTAATGGTTATTCCTCATAAGAAATATATTTATCTAGTGGTACTACCTTTGAGTTCAGTACATGTGAAGTATCACGTATGTACTTCCTCAGGAGAGATACATGGAACACATCATGAACTTGAGAGAGATTTAGTAGGAGTACTAATAGATAATCTATTGTCACAATAGGATCAAGAATTTTAAAAAGATAAATAAATATAGGGACTATTTTTATTTCTTTCCAAATATCATCACCCTATTCTAGGGATATATTCTTAGGAATACTTTATCACCAACTTCAAAATCTAGATCTTTCTAAAGATTATCAGTATAACTTTTTTGTCAACTATGATCTTCTATTATGTGTTGTTTAATGGATTTAACCTTATCTTCCACTACCTCATCTATATTAGTTCATAATAAATTTCTTTCTACAACTTCGTTCCAACACATTGAAGTTTTTCACTTTCTACCATAGAGGCCTTCATAAGGAGTCATCTGAATGCTGGAGTGAAATCTATTATTGTAAGAAAATTTCCACCAAAGGAAGGTGTTGATCCAAACCACCATTAAAATACATAGATAAAGATATAAACATGTTTTCTAGAGTTTGAATGGTCCTCTCATACTGACCATATGTCTGAGGATGATAAACAGTGTTAAAACTTAACTTTATATCCAGATCCTGCTGAGGACTTCTCCAAAACTTAAAGGTAAACCTAGAATCCTGATCAGATGCAATTTATATTGGTACACCATGAAATCTTACCACTTTTTTAATGTATAACTGAGTAAGTTTATTAAGATAGAAATATTATCTAATGGAAATAAAGTGTACTTAATTCCTAAGTTGATCGAGTACAACCCATATAGCATTATTCCCTTTAGATGTTTTGGGGAGTTTGATGAAAAAATCAATGGTGATGTTTTCTCATTTCCATTCAGTTATGAGTAATGGTTGTAACATACCCTTATACTTCTGTCACTCAACCTTAACTTTTTAACATACCAAACACTGATAAATATACTCTATAATACCTTTCTTCATTCCATCCCACCAAAAATACTCTTTAAAATCTCTATACATATTCATACTTCTAAGAGGAATAGAGAAAGAAGAACTATGAGATTCATCCAATGGATTATTCTTTAAATTTTATTTCAAATGTAAACATACACAATTTCTGAACCTTATTATTTCATCATAATAAAGGTTAACTTAAGAACATTTTTCACCTTCATTTTCAGCTCTTCATATTCCTTCTATGCCTCTTTAATCTTTATTTCATAGATAGTTAAACACTCATTAGATAAATATAATATTTATATAATTCATTTAAGACTTAAAAATGCATCCTTTTCAAGTCTATAAATATCAAATATTTTGTGATCATCATCATAGATAAGTTATCATGATCCTTTTGACTCATAGCATCTTCCACCTTATTCACTTTCCTAGAGTGGTAATGTATTGAGCAATCATAATATTTTATCTGCTCCAACCATCTTCTTTGGCACATGTTCATATATTTTTGAGTGAAAAAAATATACTTTAAAATTTTTTGATTAGTATATAGGTCACACATTTCTCCATAGAAATAATGCCTCCATATCTTTAATGAAAATGTTACCACATCTAACTCCAAATAATGAGTTGGGTAATTTTTCTCATGGTCCTTCAATTTTCATGAGGTATATGATATAACTATATCATTTTTCATGAGGATGAATCCTTGTCCCTTCTTTGATGCATCACTATAGATTACAAACAATTATCTATTGTAGGGTATTATATGCACAGGTTCACTGACTAGCCTATTATTTAGTTCCTTACAACATTCCTCGCATTCATCAGTCTAAAGGAACTTGGATCCCTTCTGATTTAACTTGGTGAGTGGATTTTATAGCCATTCGAAATTATCCATAAACCACCAATAATATCCATCCAAACCAATAAAACTATGGATTCTCAGTCATAGTGATCAGTTTCTTCAAATTTTCAATAACTTCTATCCTTGAAGGGTATACTTATATACCTTTACATGATATTATATGACCCAATAATAAAGATTTCCAAATAAAAAATTCACACTTGGTAAACATTGAATAAATTTTCTCCTTCCTCAGGGTCTTTAGCACAATTCTTAAGTGATCTTCATGATCTTCCTTGCTCTTTGAATATATAATATTTTCATATTATATTGGATGTTTTATTGGGTATATCCTTCTTCTTGACCCTCAATTGATGATAAAGTATTAATCTTCAAATAGTTGATCAAACAAGTCATCAATACAAGGTAGAGGATACTTTTTCTTAATAATGATCATGTTAAGTTCTTGATAATCAATGCAAAGTCGTATTGATCCATATTTATTCTTAACAAACAAAATAGGTGCACCATAAGGTGATGCACTTGTCTGAATTAATCCCTTATCAAGATTCTCCTAGATTTGCTTCGTCAATTCTTGTAACTTAATCAAGGACATTCTATATGGAGTCTTGGAAATAGTATGAGTTCTATTTAAAAATAAACTTCATGATTTGGTGTAATAACAATAAATTATTGAAAAAATATATCAATAAACTTCTACACAATAGGAATATCTTCGATATTGAGTTTCTCCCCAACTATATAATAAAAATCCCCCCTTTGAATAGGAATCATGAACAATATGATGGATGTAATTTCTATTAAAAGTTAATTTTTTTCATTACACCGAAAGATGGTAATAGTTTTGTTCATAATATCAAATGTAACTTATCTTCATTGAAAATTTATGTGGTATTTATGTAAATAAAAACAATTTATTCCCAAAATAAGAGGAAGAATGACAAGATTTACAAGAAACACATTCTTAAAAACTTTAACCGGAGAAGAATCATAGAATTTGGATGTGATCATTATGTCGTTAGGGGTTTTTACTACTAACTCAACATCCAATTTTTTAGGTGGCACTGTTATACCCTTAGAAAAGTATTTAGATATAAAAGAGTGGGAAGATCCACAATCAAATATGACATTATAAATTCTAGAGTGGATGGTAAGTTTACCTTTCACCATGTCATTATCATACCCCTCATTAGAAATAGTGATCATATGAGATTTCCCTTTGTCTCTGGTCTTAAGAGGTTATTGACTTAAATCATTTTCATTAACCTTTGGATTTTGGAACCAGTTAGCATAATTCCTATACTGCTTGCATTTAAAACACAGGATTATGGGTGGTGTTTTCTCTCTATTCACATCATTAGCTAATTTTTTCTCATCACTTCTGCATTTGATTACCTGATGACCTTCTTTTCCACACTTGAAAATTTTATAAGTTCCCTTAAGAAACTTTCACCATGTTTCTTTCCACATTTTGAGCATAAATGAAATATCGTATTATTATATCCATGGTTTTTAGAATTTCCTTTGACTTTCATTTTTCTTTTCTTATCAAAACCATGAGACTGATGGGTAAATCCAATCTTCATAACCACCTTGATATCACATCGAATTATTTATTTATAACTATTGAAGTTACTTATGGTTAATTCCTTTTGAATACTTAGTTTTCATCCATTGAAGAATTGATCAACCTTAATTTAAGGTTGGATGATAATACCAGAAGCATACCACATGAGTCTTGTAAAATTTTCCTCATAGTTACCAATAGATTCATCATCCTTATGTTTCAAATCAAGTAATTCCTTCTCCATTTTCATATTAATAATAAAAATAAAATACTTATTGAGAAATAATCTTTTAAAATTATCACACTCCATAGAGCCAAATTCTTATTATTGTTTTGTGTTATTGATAAGAGTCATTATTGATCTGATTCACCTTCCAAACAATAAATAACAAGAATAAATTTCTTATGTTCTAAACACTAGAGAATAGAAAATATATTTTCAATGGTACTGATCCATTGCTCATCAACTAGTGGATTAATGGACCCACTAAAAGAAGGTGGATGTTGCCTCATGAAGGACTCAACGGATCATTATTCCCTCCTTTTCTCATTTGAAATCTCAACATGATTTATAGTTTAAGAAATTTATGTAAGCATAAAAATGATATTTTTCATTCCAAAACCCATAACATTCGGTTGCTCAGTAGGAAAATCATTTCATTATTTGTTACATTTAGAATTAACATGATTCCTTCATATTCCATTCATTGAATAAAACCAAAAACATACTTTTAGAAACAATAATCATATTGGGAAACCACATGATCATGAAAAATAATTTATAGGGTGTCTAAATCATGACACCTTATTCTATGAAAAATTATATTTAACCTAGTTCATTTATGATCATTACCAAAACATTGGTTTTTTATCCTATACTTAAACTTATCTCCAAGTTTCTCACTAAAGTTTTCTTATCTTATTTTCAAAAGTTTAACTAAATCTCACTCTGATACCAACTATAGCAACCCAAAATTTTCATATATAGATATTAAATCTAAGTAGATGAATATTTTCTACATAACATAATGATCCATGCCAAAATTGTATTAGTATAGCATCTTTGGAAACTTGGAAACATAAACAACTAGTTCATAATAGTTCTACATCATCTCCCAATTAGATATTCATAACTATCATTCCATACATAAAAAAAAATCATAACCTAGGAAATGAGACATTAGAAAGGTTGAGCTCTGATGCTCAGTAAGGGTAAGAAAAATATATATCAATGATCATTTAATAATAATAGGAGAAAATGGGTATAAGAGCATGATATTAAAATTTTAAAACTGTACTCTTAATATAATAGATTATAATCTTGAGTCATGTCATAAATCTTGGTATTTTATAAGACATGAATTGTAAAGAAATCAAGGAAAATGATCCATGAGAGAATAAAATAATCATGAGTCATGGAATTGTTTCATACAAATAAGCATAGAAAATAATTTTATTAAGATTCAATGCTTATTTACAATACTATCATAGTGTAATGGTTTCACTCCCTAAACCATCATAGTAGTCAAGGTTCACTCCCAAGATTATCATAGTAGAGAAAAGTCCCTTACTAAACTGAGTTCACTCCACATTCCAGTCCTATTTATCTAATGATATATCAATATTTACCCATTGTATTGGATTTAGATATAGGTATCACCCATTATATAATTAAAATCATACATATGTGTCCCATAATATTATAAACCATTCATCATATGATAACCCATGAAAATAAATCAGTTTCATAAACATTTCATTATAGCATAACCCATTGAAAAGGAATGGGTTTCATAAATATCATGTCATCATAAACATAAATCGTACAAATAAGGAATAAGGATTGTATCCTTGTATCATATTCCCAGTAAATCATAAGCAACATTGAAGGTTGTTGTCATTGATGAATCAAAATATCATTAAAACATTCTTTAAAAAATAACCTTTCCATTTTGAAATCACTTCTTCAAAATATAAAAATTTTCAAAATACTATGGAAAACATTTTATTTGAAAATAACCATGGGAAATTGTAAATTAATCTTTAAAATATTGAGCAGTCATGATAGTGATATATTCCATTCATTCCATATAAGTTAAAAAACATTTATTCCATACTTTTTTGGAAAAGTCACAAAGTACCTCGTTTGGAAAATGACAAGAAGACTCCTTTCAAACCATTTTGTAAAAGAAAAAAATGGGTAAAATTCAAAGTATAATAGTAAAAACCTTCTTTAAAACATGTTTAGAAAATATGGATATTGAATAAAAATGATTTTTGACCAAAAAAAAGAAATAAATATGATTTTCTTTTAAAACATATTTTTGGTCTCTTGAGTAAAATAAGGTGAGGAAAATGAAATGAAAACATGTATTTTCAATAAATAACTATACAAGAAGAAAATTCATGAGTATCTTGATATATTTATCATAATATTTTTTCATCATGACTTAATCATAAACAATCTCGATAAACAATGAGATTATAACATAAAACCCATTACCTTAGGCCCAACTTCCTTCATATCTTTTTAAACCTCCTGTATAATAAATATAGGTTTATTTTGAATATTATTAAAGAAAAATAATCATATATATAAAACCATATATGATTTAATTTTAACTTTTCATCACTTTTTTTATTAATAATTATTTATTAAAATCACTATTATGGGTGATAATTGCTTCATTTTTCATGTAAGTTTTGGTTCGGTAGTTTCATTCCTTATAATATGATCATAGTTCCATAATCTATAGAATGTTAACCATGGTATAAATATCATTTATATTAATTGTATATATATATATATTCATCCATAAAATTTAGGGATAGAAAAATGAATTACATCATTCATGGAGATGGTAAGTCATACGTACGCATAAACATTGTTTTCATTTTTCAAAAGATGGAATGAAAGAAAGGTAAATATTAATTAAAAATTATAAGATCATTATTATATCATATATTTCATCTAATTTATCTTTATTACCATTCAAGTAAAATATAAATGAAAAAATAATCAATCGCTTTGTAGAGGTGGTAGTCCACACATACGCACAAGCGATATTATCGTTTCCCAAAGGATTGGATGATAAAAATTTAGACATCATATTATAATTAATTAATTATAATTGTTTCATAAATATAATATATAAATATCAAATCCATCATAATACCCTTCCATACAATATGGTGATGAAAAATGAAATGTATCGCTACATGGAGACAATAATTTGTATGTACACACAAACGATACTTTCACTTCCCATTTGATGGAAAAGAGTGTGTATAATAGTGTTTTCATAAGAATAATAACATTTAAGTATATTTAGGACACTGAATTTATTATTTTACTAATAATATTGTCACGACCCGTCCTCAGGGCCCATGTCGTGACTACCCCAAGCCCGCTTCCCATAGGCCAGGGGTTGGCGACTAGCACCAAAGGCGTAAATCCCGATAAAAGGAGAGGCATTGCCTTTATATAAGAAAACAAATGTCACAGAGTACACAAGCTGAAGTAAACACTAAGTAAACTGAGTACAAAAGTAAGTGTTGGAAGTAAATGGGCCAGAATACAAACCAAACTGAAAGTAAAGTACAACTGAAAGGAAAGTACAGCAGCATAAGGTAAAACAACAACACCGAGTCGTACTCCGGAAATCCCACCTGAATGGTGGGTACAGATAGTCTCCTCATGTCCTCGGTCCGACCGTTCACTCCGCGTACGTCCCGCCAAGTTGTCCACCTCCGGGTACCGTCCAGCTCCACCATCCTCCACCTCGATCAGTGTTGTCTGTCATCTGCATCCAACACAACGTAGTGCAGACACAGCCCGTGCAAGGGTGAGTATACAATACTCAGTATGGACCCTGAGACCCATGAAGGTCTCTCAGAATCCACGAAGGATAAACCACAAAGGAAAGATACAATCACGAAGCAACAATAACACTACTTAGGTATATGCCCATACATATACCTAAGTCATCAGTTACAGTTTGGCTCCAGCTCCTGAGCCCAAGCACAACCCAGTCCACATAGGAAAGCACAGCCCAATCCACACAGGAAAATCAAGTCAACCACATCAATGATAATGATTGAGAATCAAGACTCAGCTCACCCAGGTATACACTTCATAAGGTGATAGAGATGATCATATGTGGCCACTGATTCATCTAAGCTGTCGGACCCACATAGGATACAAGACCAGCTGAGTTGTTAGACCCACAAAGGATACAAGACCAGCTACTCTGTCGGACCCACATAGGATACAAGTACAGAGTCAAATACTGTCGGACCCACATAGGATACAAGAACAGTAGTCATAGTCGTCGAACCCATGGAGGATCTTAGTATGTTCATCATCGCTGTCGAACCCACGGAGGATCCAAGTACAGTTGTCCTCACTGCCGAACCCACGGAGGATTCAAGTGCAGTCGTCATCGTCGCAGTCGCAGCCAGCTCTAGGGTTCCCGCACACAGCATGCTCAATTCCGGGAGGGTTCACTCCACAAGCCAAGGGGTTAGATACATAAACTATCACGAAGTCCAAAGTTTATGTATCACAAAGTTATGACATGTCAATAGGAACTCAACGTGACAGACAGCGCGTCAATCGGACGCCCGGTCTGAGAGTTATTGGCTTTTTCGTCCTAGGGGCCCGATTAGTTTTTAAGTTATAACCAACCCGACCATACTCCAGTTGTGTCCAAACCTCAAGAGGATTAATCCAAAAGAACTTCTTCACTAAGAGGAATCCAACGAAGTCGACGACATGTCAATCAGATGTCCGAAGCTCAAGTTATAAGTGTTTCCGCTCCGATGGCCCGGTTGGTTTCGTGTTCGAACCAACCCGGTCATACCCAAAGTTCTTCTAAACCTTGAGTGTAATATACCGAACCGAATTTATCAATCCAAGGATCCCAACGCAACTGACGGTGCGTTGATCGGAGGTCCGTAGCACAAGATGTGGGTGAAAGACCGAAAACGGTCCGAAATGGGGGGTCTCGGCCCGACCCGGCACAACCCCCCCCCCCCCAGGTCAACTCGAACCGGGTCGACCCGACCCGAGTCCGAGTCCTTCCCGGTCAGGCGTGGCCCGCCCCGGTCCACATGACCCGCCCCGGTTCGGCCAGGGGGGTGCGCTGGCTCGGCCAGTGGGCCGAGCAGGGGGGGACGCGGTCCCCCCTCCTTTACGCTCCATGGACGCGGCACGCGGTCGCCGCGTCCCTTTTGGATCCCGCGCGGCCGCGGGATCCAACCGATTGCCGCTGCGGATTCATCCGCCGCAGATTCAGCCGTCACGGCTCCTGCCGGCGGCGTGCTGGGGCACCGCCGCCTCCGGGCAGCCGGCCGGCGCCGGCTGTCAGCGCCACCGCACCGCCGGGGCACTCCGGTGGTCCGATTTGCCCGTTGTTTGCGCCTGCGGCTCTCCCGGGACCCGTTCTTCACTACGACGGCTTCCATACGCCATTTCGGTCCCATTCCATTATCACCCGTCAACACGTGCACATACAAAAAAACTGCAGAGGGTCGCCGGTCGTGTTTGTTCGACCCGCGCCCTCCGTGTTAGTTGATAAAAAGGGTCGAATAACAATAATGTTCAATGACAAACGAGGCACAAAAATTAGTTAGGATTGAATTTTACTCCCAAAAATTTCCCCACAAATAATAATTCCCAACTCATAAATAATAATTGTTCTCGGATCAACTTGATATTGAGTTGATCCATGTTCATGTTTTAGAGGAAAACAACATGGGAGTATTAACATCCTCAAAATAAACCCCTACCTCGACAAGGAAGACAATCGTCAGCATTAGGGTACACGGCGTCGCGGAGAAGAGGATCTTAGGCATTGCGGTACACGGTATCGCGGAGGAGAGGATTATAGGCGTCTCGGTACACGGCATCATGGAGAATAGGATTTGGTAGCGCATCGTCAATCTCCGAGGAACCAGCGTTCTTTGTCGTTCTTTATCGGAGGTCGGCGTTCTTCGTCACACAACGAAGCTCTCTCCTTGATCACCAAAATAATTGGTCCCCCCCCCCTATTATTTTATTAAACACAAAGAAACTCTCCTACAATTATTTCACCACACTAATTAAAATGTGTTGACATTTAATTAAAGGAGGGAGAGAGAAGGTTCCCCCACAATTAAACGCATTGGCAGATTAAATTAAAAAGGGAAAAAGGAAGGTTCCTCATTAAATTATGGGTTGAAATAATTTAATGGGTTGAGGTGACAATTAATGGAGGTTTGTCAAAATTAATGGGGGTTCTAAACTAGATTTAGAGGAAAATAAATTGTGGGGCTTGTGTGGGCCCCACCTCTCTTAAATCCACACTTGGGTAATTAAGTGGTTGTGGGCCCCACCCTTAACTACCCATGGGAGGAAAAACCTCCTCATGAAATAAAAAATGTTCCGACAATTTTTATTTATTCCTTAAACAAACCCCCAAAAAAATATCTTATCCTCTTTCGCGAACGCATATGCGGTAAGTGTCCCTTTAAGCAATTACCGATGCTGCGGATTCATCGGTGCCCTCAGATTTTAATTCCGAGCACCGGTTCAAAAGTTAGAAAAACCCGCTCGTTCGTTCACTGAACGTACCTGAGCTAAACTTCAAAAATTGATTCCAGGCACACCGGGCCTCAGAATCAAGCGCCATCAGAAACTGCGTACTCGTAAAATCCCAAAGAATTTTATAAAAAAATCCTTGAAATTTAAGGGTCTTTACATTACTCCCAACTCAGGGCTTTACTTCCCCGTAAAGCTACATCATAAACTAGGGAAACAAATTAGGGTACTGAGCACACATCTGAGCCTCCCACTCCCATGTGCTCTCCTAGAGGTTTCCGTGCTGCCACCTGATGTGCACCAGAGGAATCGACCATCCACGTAGGACCTGCTCCTATAGATCCTTGATCTCCACCGGAACCTCAACAAAAGTATCCTCGTCATCGATGTCTAGCTCCCCATGATTGATGATATGCGTCGGTTCATGCACGTATCTCCTCAGCTGAGATATGTAGAAGACGTCGTGCACCTGCTGCAACTGAGGTGGAAGAGCCAGGTGATAAGCCACCTCGCCTATCCTGCTAAGAACATGGAATGGTCCGATGAAGCACAAAGATAACTTGCCGCCCCGGCCAAATCTCCATAATCCACGTCGAGGTGAGACCCATAAGAAAATGTGGTCACCATCCTCGAACTCCAGTGGTCTTCACCTCCTATCAGCATAGGACTTCTGTATGCTCTGTGTAGGCCTCATCCTCTCCTGGATGATCTGCACCTTCTCTGTCGTAGCCCGAACCATCTCTGGTCCTACGGGTGCTGACTCCCCAGGGTCAGTCCAGCATAGAGGGGATCTGTAAGGTCGGTCGTACAGTGCCTCGTAAGGTGCCATCCCGATGGTGGAGTGGTATATGCTGTTGTACGCAAACTCCACCAAGGGTAGGTGATCCTCCCAGCTACGACCAATGTCAAGGACACATGCACGGATCATGTTCTCAAGAGTCTGAATGGTCCTCTCCGTCTGGCCATCTGTTTGAGGGTGAAAGGCGGTGCTCAGGCAAATCTGCATCCCAAATGCCTCCTGCAACCCCTTCCAAAGCCGGGAAGTAAAGCGAGCATCTCAATCAAAGATGATAGTCGATGGCACACCATGAATCTGTACGATCTCCTGAACGTAGAGGCGTCTCAATCTCTCCACTGATCCCTGCTCTCTGATAGGTAAAAAGTGGTCCGACTTAGTGATTCGGTCGACAATCACCCAGATAGAGTCGTGTCCTTTGGAAGTACGTGGAAGCCCCATCACGAAATCCATGGATATCCCGTCCCACTTCCACTCCGGGACCTCTAAGGTTTGTACCAAGCCTACAGGTATCTGGTGCTCCGCCTTCACTTGCTGGAAAGTGAGGCATCGAGAAACGAACTCTTCCACAACCTTCTTCATACCCAGCCACCAGTACTGTCGTCTGAGGTCCTGATACATCTTTGCTACTCCAAGATGTACTGCTAGAGGGGAGGTGTGGAACTCCCTTAGAACCTCCTCCAGTAATGCAAATGGTACCATGGTACGTCCCCTGAAAATAATGACGTGCTCTCCTCCTACAGAAAACCCATTAGGTGCCCGTACTGAGGATATCTGTGCATGTCATGTCTCACAGTCCACATCCCTACGTTGTACCTCCCTGACCCGCTGAAGCAGTGGAGGAGTGACTGTGAGCGACTGAAGAAAGGATGCCCCATCTCTATCCATGAAGGATATCTGCAACGTGGCTAGCTGCTCCGTCGCCTCACCAAGTAGCTGAATTCCTGATCTCCTGCTGAGATCATCTGCCACAACATTCCCCTTCCTAGGAGTATAGACTATCTCAAAGTCATAATCCTGGAGGAACTCGAGCCATCGTCGTTGTCTCAGGTTCAGGTCCTTCCACGAGAAGATGTACCTGAGACTCTAGTGGTCATATTAGACTATAAAGCGCTCGCCCATCAGATAGTGTTGCCACATCTTCAAGGAAAAGACCACTGCTGCTAACTCCAGGTCATGGGTAGAGTATTTATTCTCGTGCTTCCTCAACTTCCATGAACCATAAGCGATCATTGCTCGCTCCTACATCAGGACACACTCGAGCCCAGTCCCTGATGCATCGCAGTAAACTACGTACCCTATGCCCTCCTCTGGAAGCCTTAAGATGGGTGCACTGGTCAATCTCTGCCTCAGCTCCTGGAAGCTCTACTGACATCTATCTGACCACATGAAGGGTTTCCCCTTATTCATCAAAGCTGTAAGCGGTGCTGCAACTCTGGAGAAGTCTGGCACAAATCTCCGATAGTACCTAGCCAAACCTAGGAAACTCCGCACCTTCGTCACACTCCTAGGTGGCTCCCAAGCAAGTACCGCCTCGACCTTCGCAGGATCCACTGCAACTTTTTCCTTAGAGATGACGTGCCCCAAGAAGTGAACCTCTCAAAGCCAGAACTGGAACTTCGAGAGCTTACCATAAAGCTGGTGCTCTCGGAGTGTATCCAGTACAACCTGTAGGTGGTAGGCGTGATCCTCCTCAGTCGTCAAGTAAATCAGTATGTCGTTGATGAAGACTACGACAAATCGATCGAGGTAAGGCTAGAAGATACTGTTCATCAGACTCATGAACACTACTGGAGTGTTGGTCACACCGAAGGGCATGACCAAGAACTCATAGTGGCCATACCGACACCTGAAGGTCGTCTTCTGCACATCCTCGTCTCGAACTCTGAGCTGATGATAGCCTGACCTGAGGTCTATCTTTGAGAACCATCGTGCTCCCTTAAGCAGATCAAAGAGGTCGTCAATCCTTGGAAGCGGATACTTGTTCCTCATGGTCACCTGGTTCAGGCGACGGTAATCGACACACAGTCGCAAGCTCCCATCCGCCTTCTTGGCGAACAGAATCGGAGAAGCCCGGAGTGAAACACTGGGTTGGATGAAACCTTTCCCATGTAAGTCCTCCAGATATACCCGTAGCTCACGAAGCTTGGCGGGAGCCATCTGATACGTTGGGGTGGATATCGGTGATGTCCCGGGGTACAGGTCTATGTAGAAATCTACCTCCCTGCGAGGAGGTAGTCCTGGAACATCGTTAGGAAAAACGTCCGCATACTGGTCCACCACTACAGGAAAACTCGGACTTCGCACGTCAACTGCTCCGAGGATGAGACTGGCCAACTGATGTGTGATCGGCTTCCCTCTCCTCTGTGTGAGTCCATCCTGTGCTGCAAAAGTTCCCTTCTCGCCGGTGAAGGTGAACCTGGTCCCATCTGTGCGGACACACCGCACCTTGCGCCTAATACAGTCGATCTGAGCATGGACTGTAGATAACCATTCCATACCCAAGATGACGTCATAAGACCTCGACGCCACTACAAGAAGATCCCAGCCGAAGCTCTCACCTCCTAGAATAAGCTCACACTGCCGGAACCAGTGCATAATCGTCGATTCTGCTCCCGTAGGAATCTCTAGCCGCAAGGATCGAGCCAACAGCTCTGTTGGGATCTCCGAGCTCCAAACAAGGGTAGCGGCAATAAAAGAATGACCTGCACCTGTGTCTATAAGAACTGCAGCAAGGGTGGAGTATACACGGATAGTACCTCAAATCATCTCAGGTGCACCGTGGTCGTAATCCTCTGCTACCATGAGCTGAGCCTGCCTCTACCCACCAGCTCCCTATGGTCGGGGTGGACCTCCTGGGGGTGGTGGTGGTAGAGCCTCGAAGCGTCGTCCACCACCCGCTACTCGGCCAGCTCCTCTGCCTCGTCTGCCTGCTCCCTACGGACCGCCACGGTAAAACCTCTGCCTCTACCTCGAAGGTCCCTCCACTGTCTGTTGCTCGTCTGCATGGAGGGTCAGGCAGTCATGAGCCATGTGACCCTGACCGCCGCATGCATAGCACTGTCTACTCCTCGGAAGGTTGGCTCTGCGTCATGTACCCCGCACAGCCGAACCTGTGTCCTGAGGTCGCCCACCTAACGGCATGGTCCGCTTGGACCTCTGTGTCGTCTTTTGACTTCCTGCTGTGGAAGACTCCGCTCTGTGTCGTCCTGCGGTGGGTCTCGCTGCTGATGGCTGCTCGGCGAGGAAGATCTCCACTAGCAGGGCTCACTCCAGCACCCCCGCCTGAGTCGGGATACTGAGTGGAATCGCCGAAGCTCTAATCTCATGCCTCATCCCCTTATCAAAGGTCCGGGCCTGGAAGAATGGGTCTCGTACCATGTCCGTGGAGTAGTGCGAGAGGTCGGTAAATCTCGCTGAGTACTAGGCTTCCGACATACTGGCCAGCCACAGCTACAGTAACTCCTGGATACGCACTGCACGAAGGGTGGCTGGAACGAACTCCGAGCGGAAGAGGCTCTCGAAGTCCGTCCAAAGTAGAGATACCTCATCGTGCACCTGGAGCATCAGGCTCCACCATCTTCCTGCTGCTATGTGTAGGAGACTCGCGGCAAGGATCGCCATGAGGTCTGTTGGTGTCCCTACCAATTTGAAGACTCTGACGATGGCCTCCAGCCAATCCTCGGCGGCCTGAGGATTCATCTCTCTGCAGAACCTGGGCGGCCTCTGCCTCTGAAACTCATGCAATGCGCTGAGGCGGCATGCACTCTCTGCCGCTGGGGCAGGTAGCATCGGTGGCTCGGCGGGTAGAGGTATCGCCGATGCCCCCGCGGTAATGGGGCCCTGTACCGAGGCCTCATCGCTCGGTGGGCTGTCATCTCGCACAAAGCTCGGAACCCTAGCTGGCTGTCGTCGTGGGGCCATCCTGAAAAGAAACAGGTGCGCCACGGTTAATACAGTATACCTGGTGATCTAACACAAAGTAATCACAAAGAAAACTTATGAAACACACATGCAGTCAATGTTTTTGTGCACTGAGTTAGAAATCATAAGTCAGGGTCCTGGTGTATGGATACGTCAACCGCCGCACCAACACTGGACTCCCTGGACTGATAACCACACTCATTACTCTAAACATTATTGCTTCATAGAGAAGAAAATTATCAGAGTCCTGAGTTCTGTGGAAGAACTGACTCCTCTGATACCAATTTTCCACGACCCCTCCTCGGGGCCCATGTCATGACTACCCCAAGCCCGCCTCCCATAGGCCAGGGGCTGACGACTAGCACCAAAGGTGTAAATCCTGATAAAAGGGGAGGTATTGCCTTTATATAAGAAAACAAACACCACAGAGTACACAAGATGAAGTAAACACTAAGTAAAATGAGTACAAAAGTAAGTGTTGGAAGTAAATGGGCCAGAATACAAACCCAATTGAAAGTAAAGTACAACTGAAAGAAAAGTATAGCAGCAAAAGTTAAAACAGCAACACTGAGTCGTCCTCCAGAAATCCTACCTGAAGGGTGGGTACATATAGTCTCCTCAGCTCCTCGGTCCGACTGTCTGCTCTGTGTGCGTCCCGCCAAGTGGTCCACCTCCGGGTACCGTCCAGCTCCACCAGCCTCCACCTCAATCAGTGTTGTCCGTCGTCTGTATCCAACACAACGTAGTGCGGGCATAGCCCGTGCAGGGGTGAGTATACGATACTCAGTAGGGACCCCGAGACCCCCGAAGGTCTCTCAGAATCCATGAAAGGTAAACCACAAAGGAAAGATACAATCACGAAGCAACAATAACACTACTTAGGTATATGCCCATACATATACCTAAGTCATCAGTTACAGTTTGGCTCCAGCTCCCGAGCCCAAGCACAACCCAGTCCACATAGGAAAGCACAGCTCAATCCACACAGGAAAAGCAAGTCAACCACATCAATGATAATGATTGAGAATCAAGACTCAGCTCACCCAGGTATACACTTCTTAAGGCGATAGAGATGATCAGATGTAGCCACTGATTCATCTAAGCTGTCGGACCCACATAGGATACAAGACCAACTAAGCTGTCGGACCCACAAAGGATACAAGACCAGCTACTCTGTCGGACCCACATAGGATACAAGTACATAGTCAAATACTGCCGGACCCACATAGGATACAAGAATAATAGTCATCGTCGTCGAACCCACGGAGGATCCCAGTACGGTCGTCGTCGCTGCCAAACCCACGGAGGATCCAAGTACAGTCGTCCACGTTGTCAAATCCACGGAGGATCCAAGTGCAGTCATTATCGTCGCAGTCGCAGCCAGCTCTAGGGTTCCCGCACACAGCATGCTCAATTCCGGGAGGGTCTGCTCCATGCATGCACATCCCATGAACATGCCCATGCCCATGCACATGTACATGCAATATAAAGAAATACTGCGTTTGGTGAGATTTGAACCCCTAACCTCTTGCATATTTTCCAAAGACTTTACCACTCCAGCATGCTCATCATGTGGTTAATAAACAGAATTTAATATACTTATATATATTAATTGAAAAAATAAATAATACATAAATAATAGATATAAACTCAATAATAATAAATAATAAATAATAAATAATATATAATATATAATATATAAAATATAATATATAATATATAATATATAATAAATAATAAATAATAAGTAATAAGTAATAAGTAATAAATAATAACAAATAGGTAATAAATAATAAATAATAAATAATAAATAATAAATAATAAATAATAAACAATAAATAATAATAAATAAATAATAATAAGTAAATAATAATAAATAAATAATAAATAGTAAATAGTAAATAGTAAATAATAAATAATAAATAATAAATAATAAATAATAATAAACAAATAATAAATAATAAATAATAAATAATAAATAATAAATAATAAATAATAAATAATAAATGATAAATGATAAATGATAAATGATAAATGATAAATGATAAATAATAATAAATAATAATAAATAAATAAGAATAAATAATAAAGAATAAAGAATAAAGAATAAATGATAATAAAGAATAAATAATAAAAATCAATAATAATAAATAATAAATAATAATAAATATTAAAAAATAATAAATAATAATAAACAATAATAAACAATAAATAATAAATAATAAATAATAAATAATAAATAATAAATAATAAATAAATATAAATAATAAATAAATATAAATAATAAATAAATATAAATAATAAATAAATATAGATAATAAATAAATATAAATAATAAATAAATATAATTAATAATTAATAATTAATAATTAATAATTAATAATTAATAAATAATAAATAATAAATAAATATAAATAATAAATAATAAATAATAAATAAATATAAATAATAAATAATAAATAATAAATAATAAATAATAAATAAATATAAATAATAAATAATAAATAATAAATAATAAATAATAAATAAATATAAATAGTAAATAAATATAAATAATAAATAAATATAAATAATAAATAATAAATAAATATAAATAATAAATAATAAATAACCAGTAAAAAATATTATTATTATTAATAATATTTTATTATTAGTAATAATAAATAATTAATAATAAATAATAAATAATAAATAAATATAAATAAGAAATAATAAATAAGAAATAAGAAATAATAGATAATAAATAAATTAAAGTATATTATAAATAATAAATAATAAATAATAAAGGAAACACATGAAAAAGTATGAAAAGACGTGATAAGGGATGGAAAATCATGAAAACGTGTGAAAACGGATGGAGAAGCATATGAAGAATGAGGCATTAGAAAAAATGAGAACGCATGAAAACTCATGAAAACTCTGGAAAACCCCTTAATAATTCAACATAATCATCATAATAACCCACAAAAAACCATTGATAAAGATAACAAGTCATGGAAACCCAAATAAACAGTAATAAATGGAGCAACCGTTAAAACCCGTCAAAACAATCATAAAGTGACAAGAACATTGGAATCACATTAATAGAGATAACTTATGATCCGAGAGTCCGTTTCAAGTCTGCGACCTGTCAAATCAAAGATCCTGAAACAATCTTCAACGTGATAGGTGAAAGAGTTCGAATGGACAGGCGGATCGGAAGTTATGACCATTTAAAAAAAAGCTGACGGGGAACGGGTGCTAGAAACGAGGCATCGAAAAACATAACAAACTCGATACCCACTAAAAAGGCCATAAATTATGATCCAAGAGTTCATGTGGGCACCGCGACCAGTCAAATTGAATCTCATGGAATGAGCTATGATCTGGAAGGTGGAGGAGTCTGAACTGACACGCGGATCGAAAGTTAGGTCCGTTTGAAGACAAGTTTGACGGGACACCGGTGACAGAAACAGGGTTTCGAAGGTCTTTGGAGGGGTTTTTAGGGTTAAAAAACATGAAAGAAGCTTGCTTCTGTTGAATTAGTGTGTATCTCTCTTCACTGGCTTTGATTTGATATGTGGTAGAGCCCAAACGGACACTCGGAGCGAAAGTTATGGTCGTTTGAAGTTGCAGAACATTTTTCAACTTTCTTATAACTCTCATATCTTCTGCACCTTATACCGTCTTATGGTTTTGATTATACGTGACTCTATATCTCTTCATGAGCTTCAGTTTGACTGGTCATGGCGCTCCAACGGATGCCCAGATCAAAAGTTATGGTCGTTTTAGTGATTTCAGGGTTTCTCATGTTTTTTTATTTTTTCCTTTCTTTTCGCGGCGGTTTTACCGAAACCGCTGCTATTTCGCGGTGGTTTTTTAAAAAACCGCCGCTAATCCTAGAAAAAATTTAAAAAAAATAAAAAATATATATATATAAAATATAAAAAAATTTAAGGCATTTCGCGGCGGTTTAAAAACCGCCGCGAAATGGCGGCCCGAAAAACGTTTAGCGATGGTTTTAAAACCGCCGCAAAAAAACCACCGTTAAACAGCCGTTTTCCTGTAGTGATACATCAACTGTCATGATGTCCAAAGTTTATGTATCACAAAGTTCTGTCACGTCAATAGGAATTCAACGTGACAGACGGCGCGTCAATCGGACGCCTGGTCTGTGAGTTATTGGCTTTTTCGTCCTAGGGGCCCGGTTGGTTTTTAAGCTATAACCAACCTGACCATACTACAGCTACGTCCAAACCTAAAGCGGAGTAATCCAAAATAATTTTCTCACTAAGAGGAATCCAACGAAGTCGATGACACGTCAATCGGACGTCTGGAGCTCAAGTTATAAGCGTTTCCGCTCCGAGAGCCCGGTTGGTTTTGTGTTCGAACCAACCCAGCTGTACCCAAAGTTCTTCGAAAACTTAATTGTAATATACCTAAACGACCTTTTTGATCCAAGGATCCCAATGCAACTGACGGTGCATCGATCGGAGGTTCGTAGCACAAGATGTGGGCGAAAGACCGAAAACGGTCCGAAATGGGGGGTCTGGGCCCGACCCGACCCGGCCCAACCCCCCCCCCCCCGGGTCAACCCGAACCAGGTCGACCCAACTGGGTCCATCCCAGCTGGGCGCGGCGTGGCCCAGTCCGCGCGACCCGCCCCGGTCCGGCCGGGGGGGCGCGCTGGCTCGACCAGTGGGCCGAGCAGGGGAGGACGCGGTCCCCCCTCCTTTGCGCTCCACGGACGCAGCGCGCGGTCGTCGCATCCCTTTCGGATCACATGTGGCCGCGGGATCCATCCGCCTACCACCGCAGCTTCAACCGCGCCGGCAGCACCTTCCGCGGACCACCGGATGCGCTCCGGTGGTCCGATTTGCCTGTCGTCGGCGCATGCGGCTCTCCCGGGACCCGTTCTTCACTGCGACGACTTCCATACGCCATTGCGGTCTCATTCCATTGTCACTCGTCAACACGCGCACAGAAAAACAAACTGCGGAGGGTCGTTGGCCGTGTTTGTTCGGCCCGCGCCCTCTGCGTTAGTTGATAAAAAGGGTCGAATAACAATAATGGTCAACGACAAACGAGGCACAAAAATTAGTTAGGATTGAATTTAACTCCCAACAATTTCCTCGTAAATAATAATTCCCAACCCACAAATAATAATTTTTCGCAGATTAACATGATATTGAGTTGATCTGTGTTCATGTTTTAGAGGAAAACAACATGGGAGTATTAACATCCTCAAAATAAACCCCTACCTCGACAAGGAAGACGATCATCAGCGTCGCGGTACACAGCGTCGTGGAGAAGGGGATCGTAGGTGCCGCGGTACACGGCGTCGCGGAGGAGAGGATCGTAGGCGTCGCGGTACACGGCGTCGCAGAGAAGTGGATTTGGCGGCGCGTCGTCGATCTCCGAGGAACCAGCGTTCTTCGTCGTTCTTCGTCGGAGGCCGGCGTTCTTCGTCGCACAATGAAGCTCTCTCCTTGATCACCAAAATAATAGGTCCCCCCTATTGTTTTATTAAACGCAAAGAAACTCTCCTACAATTATTTCACCACACTAATTAAAATGTGTTGACATTTAATTAAAGGAGGGAGAGTGAAGGTTCCCCCATAATTAAACGCGTTGGCAGATTAAATTAAAAAGGGGAAAAGGAAGGTTCCTCGTTAAATTTTGGGTTGACATAATTTAATGGGTTGAGGTGACAATTAATGGAGGTTTGTCAAAATTAATGGGGGTTCTAAAAGAGATTTAGATGTAAATAAATGGTGGGGCTCATGTGGTCCCCACCTCTCTTAAATCCACACTTGGTTAGTTAAGTGGATGTGGGCCCCACCCTTAACTACCCATGGGAGGAAAAACCTCCTCATGAAATAAAAATTGATCCGACAATTTTTATTTATTCCTTAAACAAACCCCCTAAAAAATATCTTCTCCTCTTTCGCGAACGCATCTGCGGTAAGTGTCCCTTTAAGCAATTACAGGTGTTGTGGATTCATCGGTGCCCTCAGATTTTAATTCCGAGCACCAGTTCAAAAGTTAGAAAAACCCGCTCGTTCGTTCACTGAACGTACCCGAGCTAAGCTTCGAAAATTGATTCCGGGCACACCGGGCCTCGGAATCAAGCGCCGTCAGAAACTGCGTACTCGTAAAATCACAAAGAATTTAAAAAAAAAGTTCCTTGAAATTTACGGGTCTTTACAAATATAATATATTTAGAGGAGTTAAAATAAAAATTTAAAAGAAAGTGATCTGTTAAGATTATTACCTCTTCATTGAAACGACTCATTTATATCTACTCTAGAGGGCTATAGGGATGGTCTTTTAGGAATAAAAAAACCTACTGAATGTGAATAGGTATGTGTATAAGAGAAATTGGTAGATTTTTCTTGACCTAGAAGGCTCAAAATGGTGTGAATAAGAGAAAAGAGGGTGCCCTTTTATAATTGATGGGAGGGGCACTCTTGAAATTTCTTAAAATAATTAATTAATATAGGTTAATTTTGATGTCCAAATGGATCCAAATTAATAATATTCGAATATAAGATGATTATGAGTCTAAATACTCTAATTCAATAAAATTTTAACATGTTTAGATCATATTTTCACCCATATATTTTAGTTTTAACCCCCCGTTAACCCTTTTGATAATTACTGTAATATTAAAGTTTTGTGCCATTTATGGGTTAATAATGTTACTATAAAATGAAAAAAGACCATAAATGGAACATAGTTGATGTTTAAAATCATATCCTATTAATTTTTCCAAATATAATATTTTTATGAATTTTATATCATTTAATAAAATATTATTTATTATTAAATACCATTAATGGCATTTTTAACACCATTAACTTAATTTAACTTTCATAAAGACAAATGTGGAACTAGAATATAATGATTTAAAACCTCCCTAATATGTCAGGTATATTTATAAAATTCCTTGGACACATTAACTCAATCTAATTATATCACTTTTAATATTTTTAAAATCATTTATTATATTTTTTATTAAATGGAGGAATATTGCATCAGTGTTTCATAAGCTATTAAGGTATTTATATAATTAATAAGAATTAAAAATAAATTTATATTATAAAAATAATTCTATTAATATCAAAATAGATACTTAGATTCATTCATAACTTGTTTTTGTTTCTATGTGAACACATAAGAGATATTAAAAACAAAAATAGTGACATTTTGTAATTTTCTTTGAATTAAATATTATATAGTTAATTTTCATGGAAAATTATTCATTAAAATAATAAATGTAAAGCCTAAGTTGGTAATGGTTTAATTAATTTCACACAATAATAATTTGGATGAAAAATCATGGCATTACCACTTAGTTTTAACTGAGATTAACCTGATTTAACATTTATTGAGGTGATAAATTTTACTATGGTTACTATTCATATTGATGAAAAATAAAAGGGGACTATTTAAAAAATCTATACCCCCTAATTATAAATATTTAATTAATTATATCTAATTCAATATATGTAAATGGCATAAATTAATTTTAATTCAAGTTCGTAAAATGTGACGAAAACCGCTTTCTAGAAAAATGCATTTTTAAGCATAAAAGCGGATTTATTATTATCCTATGCATAATAAAAAAATTTAGATGAATATTAAAGAATTTTATTAAATATATAATATATAAATTTCATTAAAATCATTCACCAACAGTGATAAATTAAATTTATTATGATAAAAATTCACTGCGCACATAAAAAAGGTTTTTCAGAAAAACATATCCTGAATTTTTAAATGATTTTTATTTTCATTTATAATTAATTGATAACTAATGAATTAATTTTATACATATGTAAACCATACATTTTCATAATTTGGTTAGTCTTATTCATACCCTATAATTCAATGACTAGGTGATAATAATATTTTAATAGTATATTGTGATTTGTCTGAACTCGCTATTATGTGTAACGCAAGCTATCGAAGAAATTAAATTTATTTGAAAAAATATATTTCTTAAAATATCAAGGTATTACATAAAGTGACTTTAACTAAACCAATATGACACTGAATCATGTTAAATTCATTAACATGGTTCATAAATAGTCTTCCTTCCAAAAATCTCATGTTGAACAACTTACGAATTGTAAACACTTTATTTAAAGTGGTTGGCTTTTCATACATGTATGTCAGGATCATAATCAGTTCTACTAATATTTTCTTTTCCTAAATATTGAAAGCAATATTCTTCACCCACAAAATTCAAATCAACTCAAGTTCCTTATAATCCAATCATTCCCATTCAGCTTTCTCCGTATTCTTTGGTTTTATTCGAGTCAATGAAACTTTGTGGTCATTTTGGATGAGATAATATTTGTCTACATCCTCTACAAGTCATAATACCTTTTATCAAATTTATAAATCCTAATATTTTCATATTAAAATCCCATTATACTAATGCAGTAACTCTTGTTGATTTAAATAACGTCAAGGCATAAACTAAAACAAATATACCTAAGTATGTTATAGGTAATCCTTTGTCGTAAACCAAGCTATGATACCACTTATTGGGAGAAGACAAGAAAAAAATAGTGAAACCATTGAAAGTTAAACCACCAAAAATAGGATATTGAAACCACCAGAAGTTCAAGCCCTCCAGTATTTGCACACAACAATGTGCCAAACCTCATTGACTAAGAGCTCCAGAACTTAAGAATCTTTAAAGCACTATAAATCACCACGCACAACATCTTTCTGATGAACATACACACAAGTGTGAAAAGAAGCAATGAAAATGAAAAAGTAAAGAACCCTTTGATTTTTGTGGTTTATATTTTCATTCTATATCCATGAAAGAACACTCTAATAGGATTATTTCTCTAAAAGTATAAAGATTACAATTATTGATTTTTCATCCATGTGGATCACTTAAAGCAAGTAATCGTGTTACATCTCAGTAGGTGGCCCCACACCATATTCATAGTGGGGTCTAATCGGTAAACAAGTCACAATGACCTCCCACTTTCACGAACCTCCATTTTTTGACAACAGTAACCATCAATCTCTTATAGATTTTCTTGTCTTGACCACCAATCATCGATAAATAAACAGTTCATCTATGCCCACTCCTTCCCACAAACTTCATGCTTGGAGTGATTTGATCATAGACATAATCCCCCTTCCAATGATCCAACGTCAAAGATTTTGGTGAATTTTCCACCTTAATTTCCATTGAATTAACCCCATGATCTTTCAGTGAACTATCAACCCATTGAAAATTCCTCCTGAACAACCCGTCATCTATTGAAGTTTGGATGCCACTATCTCCTTTCGATGAACTAAATTTGGAGACTTGAAGTGACTTCACAATCTTATCAAGGATGATTCCCTAATGTCCTCAAATTCAAATTCACTACAATTGAGAGACTATTTCAAGGTGTTTTTTTGGGTTTCAATGTTCTCTGGAGCAGTTGGATTAGGAGTGCTTGAAATTTGAGTTTATTAAAGATAGTTTTGATTCATCTTTACATTATGACATTTTTTGTAAAGTAATTTTATTTGTATCTAGGGATAAATCTAGTGTGTTATCTGTGATTATGTAAAATGTTTGTGGAGTTGCTAATATTAAAAAGGTAGGAGCTCATTCCCTTCTCTTGGAGGCATGGTTGGCATGCATGTCTTCATAAACTAAGGTAGTATTTAGATCTAATTATCTGACTATCTTACATGAGTTAGAGCACTTTAAATAGAGATTTACTAGTTTTCTCATCTCCTTTGGTGGGTTCAGTGGTTTACACGGGTCTTAGAAAATTTTAAGTTTAGACAAGTTGTTCTGGAGGAAAATATGGTTGGTGATGCTCTCACTCAACTTATAGGTTCAACAGGATCCATGGTTTCTAGATGTTGGATTTTCTAGGTAATATGTTGAAGGTAGTGTCTTTTGAATCCACCTCATGATGTTTTTTTTGCATGGGTTAATTGACTGTTGTTGATATTTTTGGTTTGTGTATGAAAAAAAATTACCACTACTAGAAAAACAGGTATTTGCGACGGGCTATTTGCGACGGGATCCCGTCGCAAATGGCTTTTTGCGACGGGACCCCATCGCAAATAGCCCGTTGCTGAAAACGCCGTCGCAACTACACTTATTTGCGACGGGCCCGTCGCTATAGCGTTTTTTTGCGACGGGCATTCTCCCCGTCGCAAATAGTATTCCGTATTTTTGTAAAAAACTTTTAAAATAGTTTTTGTGACGGGTCCCGTCGCAAATACCTTTTGCGACGGTACCGTCGCAAATACTATTTGTGACGGGACCCGTCGCAAAAACGTTTTTAAAAAAATAAAAAAATATTAATAATACTAGTATTTGCGACGGGCATCACATCCCGTCGCAAATAATATTGATAGTATTTGCGACGGGACCCGTCGCAAATAATATTTTTTAAAAAAATAAAAACTATTAATAATACTAGTATTTGCGACGGGTATAGTATCCCGTCGCAAATACTATAAAAAAAATAAAAAAAATAAATTTTTAATAAATTATTTTAATGAATATAATAATAGAATTATAATTTACAAATGAAAATAATAAATTATTTTAATTACTATAATAATAGTAGAATTATAATTCAAAAATAAAAAATAATAGAATATTAATAAATGATTTAATTAATATAATAATATTACAATTATAATTCATAAATAAAAAAATATTAATAAGTTATTTTAATTAATATAAAAATAATAGAATTATTTTACATTCAAATATTAAAATAATTCAAGTATTACAATAAGAATGGTTCATTTACTGCGAGAACACTTTTACATTTAATATCGATGATTCCATGAGTCGGATGAACACGCACGGCTCTCTCTGTATCCAACCAACGACATTTGAACATGGTTATGTAATGTTGTCCAAGATAACAGAGTTCAATGATTTCATCAAGTATGCCATAAAAGTCAACTTCATTTTCTCGATGATGAGATCCTCTCAAGCTAACTCCACTGTTCATTGTTTTTTTTTATTCCCCATATGCATGTGTGTGGAATCGAAATCCATTCACCACATATGCATTATAAGTTTTAACAAGTTTGGAAGGTGGGTTACTCAATACACACAACCGTTTGTCAATTTTATCAGCATGTCGAGACACCTGAAAATTTGTGAAATAATTATCAATATAGTAAACTATACATTGAATGAGTTGCTAAAAGATAAAGAATTTATGTTACCAGTTTTTGAAACCACTGAGAGAAATTTTTCAGTCGACGTTCTTCGAGAGCAGCTGCTGTAATTTGTGGAATTTGTTTCTTGATATGATTATCATACAACCTATAAAAACCAAAGTTATTTACTGTAACATAAATGATAGAATAAGTGATATAAACACTTACAGTACAACTGATGTCATCTCTTCACAGTTGAGCAGAACATACGTATGAGCTGTATGATGTTCATCATCTGAAAGCCAGCGTTCAGAAACTCCACCAAAACCAAGCTCTGACTGGTTGAAAACAGATAATTGATTGTCGATTTCATCAATATTTCTCTCATTCCGTCCCATTCGGTTGTGTTTTGAAGGATACTCAGATTCAAAATAATGGGAGCAGAAAAAAGATATTTCCTCTTGCAAATAAGCTTCTGCAATAGATCCTTCAACAGATGCTTTGTTGCGTACTTTTCTTTTCAATTTTTTCATGCATCTCTCAAATGGGTACATCCATCAAAACTGTACCGGACCTCCACATTTGGCTTCATATGGCAAATGTAACATCAAATGTTCCATTGAGTCGAAGAAAGACGGCGGAAATATTTTTTTCAGTTTACATATAATTACAACAACATCTTTTTCAAGTTTGCCTAGAGCATCATAATCTGCCGTAGCCGCACAAATTTCCCGAAAAAAATGAGACATGTCTGTTATGGAATCCCAAATCACAGAATTCAACAGACCTCTTAATCCAATGGGTAGAAGTCTCTCCATTATAACATGACAATCATGACTTTTTAATCCAGTAATATGACCATTCTTTACACATCTACCCAAATTGGAAGCACAACCATCTGGAAGTCTCAAATCTGCAATCCACTGACAAAATAATAAACGGTTTTCTTTAGACAGTGTATAAGCTGCTTTTGGTTTTAGTAACCTTTCTGTTCTGACATTCTCAAATAGTTCCAATTCTGGACGCCTGCAAATTTGGGCAAGATCTAAACGTGCATTTACATTGTCTTTGCTCTTTCCTGGCGTATCCAAAACTGTATGAAACAAATTATCAAAACAGTTCTTCTCAATATGCATGACATCTAACATGTGTCGGACCAACAAATCAGACCAATATGGCAAATCCCAAAATATGCTACGTTTAATCCAATTGTGTTCTTTCCCAAAACCAGAAATTTTCTGTTGGTTTATTGTGGGACCAAAAGTGATGGGAGGTAATGAAAATACAACCGATTTTAACTCTGAACCTGATAGCATTTTTGGAGGTACATCCCTTTCAGCTGTTCCTTTTCTGAAATGAGATCTGTTTCTGCGAAAAGGATGATCAGCTGGAAGAAATCTGCGATGACAGTCAAAATAACAAGGTTTCTTTCCATGAATGAGCATAAATGCTTTGTTCTCTCCCATACAGTAAGGACATGATTTCTGACCATGTGTACTCCAGCCAGATAACATCCCATAAGCCGGGAAGTCACTTATTGTCCACATCAATGCTGCTCTCAGTATGAAATTCTGTTTCGTTGCAACATCATATGTACTGACACCAGTACTCCACAGTAAATTTAATTCATCAATCAATGGCTTCAAATAAATATCAATATTTTTCTTCGGATGTCCTGGAATTAGTAAAGTCAAAAAGATATATGGCTCCTTCATCAACATCCATGGAGGTAAATTGTACGGAGTTAAAAAAACAGGCCAACATGAATATTGACTACCATAAGATCCAAACGGACAGAAACCATCAGTGGAAAGGCCCAGTCGAACATTTCTAGCTTCTAAAGCAAAGGATGGATGCACTCTATCAAAATGTTTCCATGAATCACTATCGGCTGGATGATTCAAGCTTTTATCGGTTGAACTATTCTCTTTATGCCATGACATCATTGTCGCTGTATTCTTAGACATGAATAAACGCTGAAGTCTGGATGTAAGCGGAAAATATCTCAACTGTTTTACAGGAATCAAACCAGACTTCCCGTGTTGTCCTTCTTTATATCTCAGTTGCCCACATGTGGGACAACTATCCAACGACTCATTTTCCCCTGAATATAAAATGCAGTCATTTGAACATGCATGAATCTTCTGACAAGTAAGTCCCAAATTTCGAACCAACCTCTTAATTTCATAGTAATTTGCAGGTAAAACATTTCCTTCGGGTAACAGTGTTTTCAGCAAAGAAAATATCTGGTCAAAACAGGTGTTTGACATTCCGTTATCTGATTTGATAGCCATAAATTTTGCAACTGCTTCTAATTTGCTCATCTTGCAGCCAGGATATAATGCATCCTCAGCAGACTTCAACAACTCATAAAATTCAGACGGTCCCAACTCAGGATTTGAAGCTATATCAGCCGGAGTTTCTGTATGTTGAACAGATGAACCTGCAACATCATGTACTAAATCTTGAAACTGGGATGGATCCGGAATCAAGTTGGTATCACCTGCTCTGGAACTGCGTTCACCGTGTTGATACCAAAAAACATAATCTGCTTGAAAACCAAAACGCAAGAGATGTTCCCCCACTTTGTCAAATGTGTCAAACGTTCTCAATGCACATTTTCTACAAGGGCATTTTATCTTTCCTTCTGAAACAAATTCTGGATTTGATGCCGCAAATGATAAAAAACTCTCCACACCCTCTATATATACTGGATTTAAACCAGAACCATTTGGATTTCTACGTTGATTTATCCATATGCGGTCATCTAATAATGACTGTTGACGACCTCGTTGTTCCATATTTTTCTATAAAATATAAAAGCATTACTGGTTTTGAATAATTTGTTAGAAAAAACACAAGCAAGGATTGAATATATTGAGAATAAAGCAAAACCTGTTACAAATATTGATAATTTTAATATTATATTGATTTTTTATTTTTTTAATAATACTAATATAATTTTTTTCATAAATATTAATTATATAATAATAACATCATTACATTATTAGTATATTTTATTATTAATATTAAAATAATATAATTTTATATATTATATACAATTCTCCTTTCATCTGTGTGTTTCACATTCTGTCTCCACATGTAATATTGGCATTCACTTTCACCTCTCCATTGGCGAGTAGGTTGATAATTTTGAAAAAGAATGCCAATATTACATGTGGAGACAGAAGAAACACAGAAGAAAAGAGAATTGCATATAATATAGAAAATTATATTATTTTAATATTAATAATAAAATATACAAATAATGTAATAAGGTAATTATTCCAAATTATAGGTAAGTATTTCAAATTATTGGTAATTATTCCAAATTATTGGTAATTATTCCAAATTATTGGTAGTTATTCCAAATTATTGGTAGTTATTCCAAATTATTGGTAGTTATTCCTAATTATTGGTAAATATTGGTAATTATTGGAAAATATTGGTAATTATTGGAAAATATTGGTAATTATTGGTGATTATTGGTAATTATTGGTGATTATTGGTAATTATTGGTAATTATTGGTAATTATTGGTGATTATTGGTAATTATTGGTGATTATTGGTAATTATTGGTGATTATTGGTAATTATTGGTGATTATTGGTAATTATTGGTGATTATTGGTAATTATTGGTGATTATTGGTAATTAATACTAATTATTGGTAATTAATAATCATTATTACTAATTATTGGTAAATATTACTAATTATTCCTAATTAATACTAATTATTCCTAATTATTCCTAATTATTACTAATTATTCCTAATTATTACTAATTACTGGTAATTAATACTAATTATTGCTAATTATTACTAATTATTGCTAATTATTGCTAATTATTGCTAATTATTGCTAATTATTGCTAATTATTTCTAATTATTACTAATTATTGCTAATTATTACTAATTATTGGTAATTAATACTAATTATTGGTAATTATTACTAATTATTCATAATTAATACTAATTATTCCTAATTATTCCTAATTATTACTAATTATTGTTAATTATTCCTAATTATTGTTAATTATTGTTTATTATTGGTAATTATTACTAATTATTGGTAATTATTACTAATTATTGGTAATTATTACTAATTATTGGCAATTAATACTAATTATTGGCAATTAATACTAATTATTGGCAATTAATACTAATTATTGGCAATTAATACTAATTATTGGCAATTAATACTAATTATTGGCAATTAATACTAATTATTGGTAATTAATACTAATTATTCCTAATTAATGCTAATTATTCCTAATTAATGCTAATTATTCCTAATTAATGCTAATTATTCCTAATTAATCCTACTTATTCCTAATTAATCCTACTTATTCCTAATTAATCCTACTTATTCCTAATTAATCCTACTTATTACTAATTATTGTTAATTATTACTAATTATTGTTAATTATTACTAATTATTGTTAATTATTACTAATTATTACTAATTATTACTAATTATTACTAATTATTACTAATTATTGTTAATTATTTCTAATTATTGTTAATTATTTCTAATTATTGTTAATTATTTCTAATTATTACTAATTATTGCTAATTATTACTAATTATTGCTAATTATTACTAATTATTGCTAATTATTACTAATTATTGCTAATTATTCGTAATTATTGCTAATTATTGGTAATTATTGCTAATTATTGGTAATTATTGCTAATTATTGGTAATTATTCCTAATTATTCCTAATTATTGGTAATTATTGTTAATTATTGGTAATTATTCCTAATTATTGGTAATTATTGGCAATTATTGGTAATTATTGGCAATTATTGGTAATTATTGGCAATTATTGGTAATTATTGGCAATTATTCCTAATTAATACTAATTATTGGTAATTAAAACTAATTATTGGTAATTAAAACTAATTATTGGTAATTAATACTAATTATTGGTAATTAATACTAATTATTGGTAATTAATACTAATTATTGGTAATTAATACTAATTATTGGTAATTAATACTAATTATTGGTAATTAATACTAATTATTGGTAATTAATACTAATTATTGGTAATTAATACTAATTATTCCTAATTATTACTAATTATTCCTAATTATTGGTAATTAATACTAATTATTGGTAATTAATACTAATTATTGGTAATTAATACTAATTATTGGTAATTAATACTAATTATTGGTAATTAATACTAATTATTGGTAATTAATACTAATTATTGGTAATTAATACTAATTATTGGTAATTAATACTAATTATTGGTAATTAATACTAATTATTGGTAATTAATACTAATTATTGGTAATTAATACTAATTATTGGTAATTAATACTAATTATTGGTAATTAATACTAATTATTGGTAATTAATACTAATTATTCCTAATTAATACTAATTATTCCTAATTAATACTAATTATTCCTAATTATTACTAATTATTGTTAATTATTCCTAATTATTACTAATTATTGGTAATTAATACTAATTATTGGTAATTAATACTAATTATTCCTAATTATTACTAATTATAGGTAATTATTACTAATTATTGTTAATTATTGGTAATTATTACGAATTATTGGTAATTAATACTAATTATTGGTAATTAATACTATTTATTGGTAATTAATACTAATTATTGGTAATTAATACTAATTATTGGAAATTAATACTAATTATTGGTAATTAATACTAATTATTGGTAATTAATACTAATTATTGGTAATTAATACTAATTATTGGTAATTAATACTAATTATTCCTAATTAATACTAATTATTCCTAATTATTACTAATTATTGTTAATTATTCCTAATTATTACTAATTATTGGTAATTAATACTAATTATTGGTAATTAATACTAATTATTGGTAATTAATACTAATTATTGGTAATTATTACTAATTATAGGTAATTATTACTAATTATTGTTAATTATTGGTAATTATTACGAATTATTGGTAATTAATACTAATTATTGGTAATTAATACTAATTATAGGTAATTAATACTAATTATTGGTAATTATTACTAATTATTGGTAATTATTACTAATTATTACTAATTATTCTTAATTATTGATAATTATTAGTAATTAAATGAATAATTATCAATAATTAGAAATAATTACCAATAATTACAAATAATAACATTATTAATATATTTTATTATTAATATTAAAATAATATAATTTTCTAATTTATATAGAGTTCTTTTTTCATCTGTGCGTTTTCTATCTCCACATACAAATAATACATGTGAAGACAGCAAACACACAGATGAAAAAAGAACTGTATATATATAAAAAATTATATTATTTTAATATTAATAATAAAATAAACTAATAATGTAATAATGTTCTTATTCCTAATTATTGGTATTTATTACTAGTTATTAATATTTATTCTTAATTATTAAAAATTATTACTAATTATTCCTAATTACCATATAAACAATACTAATAATTTAAATTTATTAAGTAATAAAACAATGTAAACATAATTAAATTACAACTAATTAATAATAATAAAAACTAATAAAAAATTAAAAATAAATAAAAAATTAAAATGAAGATAAATACCTTGAAAATTGATCTGTTCTGATCGTCCTTCAAAACTTTAATATCAGCTCCGGAGAAAAAACTTAAACTGGAGAAAAACTCAACTCTAGAAATATGATTCTGAGAGAGAGAGAAGATAAGGAATGAGAATGAAATGAAAAAAACGGATGGGGGTATTTATAGGTTAGATTAGTTGCGACGGGCCCATTTGCGACGGGATTCCCGTCGCAAATACCTTAGCCAACATTTATTACGGTCAACCGGTAAATAGTTATTTGCGACGGGTCCCGTCGCAAATAACCCTCTGCCGACATAGTATTTGCGACGGGGGAATATTCCCGTCGCAAATACCATTTACCGCCGCCGGTTATTTGCGACGGGGAAATATTCCCGTCGCAAATACGTTTCCCGCGATTTGGCGCGCATCGCGGGAAAACTATTTGCGACGGGGAAAGCAATCCCGTCGCAAAAGCCTCCTTATTTGCGACGGGAAAATACCCCCGTCGCAATTGCTCATTTTTCCCGTAGTGTACCATGGAAACTTTTACTTATTACTTTCCTAAATTAAACCTTAATGGTAAGAATAAAAAAAATAAAGATATTCCTTATACACATATGAATTGAATATGAAAATTGAATTCATTATAGAATAATTTAAATAGAAAAAAACACAGCTTTATAAAAGTGATTCCTAGTGCGAGTTTTTTTAAACAGGTTTATTTATTTATTTTTAAGGGATAGGGTTTTAAATATTTAAAAAAAGGTCTGGAGAAGTGTGAATATTGTTTATACTTCTCTTTTGGACCCCAAGTAAATTTGAACCCCTTTCACGCTTCCTTCAAAAAATTTACAAAGGAGGCGTGAACAGGGTTCACACCTCCTAGCTAAGAAAATATATAAATTGAGGTGCCCCCTCCCTCAATTTTCAATTGTTTTTCTATATATTTTGCTGAGAATTCCTACTGGATTTCTTTCTCAACATATATTTCCTACTTTTAAGAAGGTGAAATTTCTATTTAAAAAAATTAATTTTTTAATCATTTTTATTTATTTTGGTTGTATGGTTTATTTATTTAATATGTATGGAAGTATAGATGTATGGATTTGTGAATTATTGTCCTTTGTATGATTTAATTTTTGAACGAGTTATTGCTTTTTGTATGATTTAATTTAAATTGAATGATTTAGAAAATTTAAATATGGTGTTTATATAATTTAATTTTTATGTATAAAATATAATTTATATTTAGGGAAATGTTTTTGTTTAAAAAATGTATATATTTGTAATTTAAATGGTGAGTAATTATATTTGAATAGATTTATATATATATATAATATTATAATCAAACTAACATAAATTTAAATTATAATATTACATACACATAGGTAAATAAAGTGAATCTAGATAAATATTTTATAAAAATTATATTATGAAAAAAATACAATTTATATTAAGTATCATATTTAAATCTATTTAAATATATATATAATATTATTTTTGTTAATGGTAAAAAAAATTTACTATAAATAATAATTTTAAATTATATTAAGTATAAATTATTATTATTCTAAGTAATAATGTATATAATATAATTACTTAAATTTTGAAAAGTATAAATACTACAAAAATTTTATATGTACATATGTAGTTTTATAAAATTAAAAATAAAATAATTTTGAAATATTTTAATGGTTATTTTTAAGTATAAATTATATTAATTTTATTAATTAAATTTAATAATATTTATTATTAATAATATTTTTAGTATTTAGGTATAAATTAATAATACTTATATTTAGAAAAATATATTTGTTTATAAAATTATATGAATTATATTTTAAAATATTCATAAATAAAGTTGAATATATTTATGTTATATTATTTAAATATATTTATATGTATATATTACTATATATTATATCTAAATTAAAATAAATCTAAATTATAATATTTGATACACATGGGAAAATAAAGTGAATCTACCTATATATATATACACGCATTGAAAAGTTTAAATTTTGAAAGGCACATAATATAAATATATGGATACATATATATATATTTATTATATATTAGATACAGTTATAGGTAAAGTTATAATATTTATAACATAATAAGTATCCCAAA
Source organism: Viscum album (assembly GCA_963277665.1). Classification (NCBI taxonomy): domain Eukaryota; kingdom Viridiplantae; phylum Streptophyta; class Magnoliopsida; order Santalales; family Viscaceae; genus Viscum; species Viscum album. The sequence continues at coordinate 1,581,123,981 of OY728132.1, forward strand.
AAACATGTTAAGGGTATTATGGGATGATTGGTCTTGAGATGATCGACCAATACATAATTGAAATTGAATGTCCTTTCTTGTATATGTGGTTATATAATTCGTATTAATTGCATTTTATTTTCCTCATTGATTAACTATGAGTCCTACCTCTCTCTAAGTATGTAAGGACCCATGTGTCTGCATAAAAAATGTTATGTCAAACCCCTAGATCCAATCACTTTCATATGATTAACATTATAATAAAAAGGCGTTCTACAAGAGGCATTATTTTTTTATTTTTTTTAAAGGTTGGGGTCGAAGGCTCATTTGTTATTTAAATCAAATACCTCTTTCAAACTAGGTAGAGGGAGACCCATTACATATCCCAAAGTCCCAATACCATGCAGTCTGAAAACAAGGCATAAAAGCCCATTTTTTGGCCCAAAGGGCCCTTTCAGTGAATAGTATTGCTACAGTACTCGGGCTCCTACAATACCTGTTATAGTACCACCACTGCCATAGTTCCTTCTACAGTGTCTCCACTGCTACAGTGCCACTACTACTACAGTATCTCCACTGCTACAACACTGATGCAGTACCTACTACAGTGCTGCTACAGTACCTCAGAAATTTTTCCCTACCCAGATTCGATCCTAGGTCTTTTTTATGCCAAGTAGGAGCCTTTACCGCTTGGGTACAGGCTCGTTGGAAAAACATGTGTAAGGGTAACATGCCTAGTCCCATTGAGGCCTCTTCCAATCCAGAGTGTGGCGCACGTTCCCCAACTAAGCAACGACTTTGAATCGCCCTGTGCATAATATGCACAGTGTCCTAGGTTTTGGTTGGTTTATCAAATAATGATAAACTAATCCATATAAAAAGTCGCAAGATCAAGTCATAGTTATTTATTCATAACTAATTAAAATATGTTAAACATTTGTTGATGTGTTATAAGTATATATAATGTTTTATTAAATTTTATTTGGTGACCATATCACCGTCAATATACTTCAACACTGAGGTTATTTATATCAATCAAGGTTTTAGTTATATTTTTTCACCTAAAAGAGTGAAAATCTTCTTGAAAGCCTGAATATAAATAGATGATATATATATATATTATTTATTAAATGTAGTTATAAGTCAAGTTATAAGATATAAAACATAATAACTATCTCAAAAAAATATGTTAGCAATCTTGTATGATGGTTGATCTTGAGATGATCATCTAATGTATGATTGAAATTGCATGTTTTATTTTTTTGTATCTAATTATTTAATTTTTAATAATTTAATGATCTTGATATGATCGAAAAATGTATGATTTAAATTACATGTTGTGTTTTTTCAGTTATATAATTTTTAGTAATTGCATTTTATTTTCCTCATTGATGACTTATGTGTCATCCCTCTCTCTAAGTATGTAAGGACCTGCGTGTCCGTATAAAAAATATTATGTATCAAAAAATTCTAGACCTCCTCACTTTTATGTGAGTAACATTATAATAAAATGTCATTTGATAGGAAGTGTTATTGTTTGAAGATGGTTTTTTACACCATGCCTGGAAGGAGACTGATGGTTGCTAAAATCTGAGATAATAGAGGCATTAGGATCCCCCCTAGGTTTTGGTTGGTTTATTAGATAATGATAAAACAATCCATAAAAAAAGTCTCAAGATCAAGTCGTAATTATTTAATCATAAAAAATTTAAACATTTTAAACATTTCATGATGTAGTATATAGAATTTTATTAATTATTTTTTCTAGGTAATAATGTATGTTCAAATATATTATAACGGTGAGGGAATTTATACTTAGAAAGTTTTTAGCTATATTTTTTCACCAAAAAGAGTGGAAATTCTTCATGAATGTGTGACATTGGATAAAGTTTGTATAAAGATTCATAGTTTGTTACAACTGAGGGCTGATCAATTAATTACTTCAATTACATATCGACGTCTTCAATATCCTGAACTTTTATGACACACTGAGTATCCTCTAGTCGATAATGAGGATTGGATGGATTCATCATTGTTTTCTATGCAATAGTATAGCAATGGTCTAATGGAATTATATGTGAAGATTTCTGATATTGATGAGGTGAAACCCATGTTATGTGAGCTCTATAGAAGTTATTCCTTCACAATACTCTCATTCATCTCCTACTCATATGACTCCAGTAATAGAATCAAAGTATGAAGAAGATAATTGGGATTTGGAAGGAACTGTAGGGGACATCCCTATGTGTACTCCTAATTTACTGAATGACACTTTATCTGATGAAGAAGTATCTAGTGATGCATCAGGAGATGATGTGGATGAGGTTGATAAAGTGAATGAATCTTATTAGGTTCCTTTGATAGATAGGCAGCCACCATTTAGTGGTAATCATCCCACATTATTGAATTCCTTGGTCGAAGGAATGTCACGTGCCCAACATTTTTATTGGGATGTTATTACATTGGCTATTGAATTCTATGGCATTATAGGAAATAGAACTACATAGAATGATAACATCATCTATATTGTATAGGAGTTTAAAAGTAAAACTACCTTGAAAATGTGACAAACAATACCACATATAGTGGTATTTTTTTTGGTTTGATGAGTCAAAGAAGGAAAAATATCTCATTTGATGTGAAAAATATGGGTCAGAATATAAATTCTAAATGAGGGAAATATATGATAAATTTTTTTCATGTTGGAAGATAACAAAATTAGAAGGTCCACACACTTGTGTACATCCAAACTATTGCAGGACCACTCTTCACTTGATGTAGAGTTTATATAAATTTTTATTGTAGATATCATATGAATTTTTTATGATGTTCTAGTGTCCCTTGGTAAATAATGAATACAACAATTATTTAAATATAATATATCCTACGAAAAATCTTGGAATGAAAAACAAAAGGAAATTGTAAAAGTTTATGATGATTGGGATGAATCATATGCAATGTTGTCACAACTTATGGGATTGTTGTCTATCAATAATCAAGTTATTTATCATTTTTACATTTTTGGGTATGTCTCCCCAGATCACCGAGTTGATCAAATAAAGGTGAAGTTCCATAGGTAGTTTTGGGAATTCAGACCATGTATCATTTTTTTCCATATTGTAAAAAATCTATTCAATTTAATGAAACTTTTCTTTATGGTAAGTATATAGGTGTTATACTTATTTATTCCACATTGGATGTTAATCGTACTCCTCTACCAATTTCATTTTTCATTGTTGAAAAGGAGAATTTTGAATCCTAGAGATGGTTTTTGGCATGTATATGCATTCATGTCACACAAAGCCAGGGTGTCAGTCTTATATCTGATCCTCATCGAGCGATTACATAGGTTGTTGATAATTATGGGGTTTCATGGTGATAACCGAATTATTTTCATTGATATTGAATTATACATATTTCTAGTAATGTGCATAATCATTTTAGATATGGGGTAATAAAGAAGGTGATCATCAAGTTGGGTATGTTTTCTTAAATTTGTTTTTTTGGAAAAAAATAATATCCTTTTAAATACATTATTATCTTATGGTTTCATCATATGATCTCCAACAAGAAAATTTTGATCAACTTCTTGAATAAATTTGAAGGAATAATAAGATTGTGTATGATTATATGATGCAGATTTCAAAATACAGATGGTTATTAGCATATTATGGTGGTAGGAGATGTGGTCATATGATACAACATTTGTCAAACATAAGGGAATACTTTTAAGACATGTCCCCAAGTGGCAGGATAGAGCTCCACTTCTTATCATCCTTGATTGATTCTATGTATTTTATCATGAATGTGTACATTTTTTCATATGTAGACTTTTTATTAATGGATCCTTTTATTTCTGAATTGCTTCATTTCTAGCATGTTTTATCCCTAGTTTGTTTCATTTATGGATTCAATTAGAGAAAATTTTTTATACTTAAATTATTAAAAAAATAAACACATGATGAAAATGAATAAAAAATGGTTCAGCCTCTAAATGAATTTTCTTCAAATATATCCTTCAAATCACATGGTTAATTGACAATATCATGAAGCCACATGTTCTATATAGGATTTTTATCACAAAAAAATATACATTAAAATATTTAGAAATAAATTAAACATGATTATAGATCATTAAAACAAGAAATTTATAAACTAAGACAACAACATCATTCACATCTATTTGTTTACCTCATTTTTCATGATAATGCTTAATTATGAATACTAATTGTCTACCTTATTTTTCTTCTTTTAGTTTTAAAAAAAATAGTTTATAAATTTTATTGAATCAACTATAAAAAAGTAATGATGGTATCAAATGTAGAGATAGTGGTTCCTACATTACTCACATTCCAGGATGGGAATGTTTCACAGCTAGTCATAGAGTGACGTTCAGTTCCTGCTTTGAGTGTATGAAGGTCTCATCAATTCCATTATGTTTCACCACCTCTTGTCATCGTCTCTCATCTTCATCATGTTGGGTTCTATTGTGTAGTGATGTGTGACTTCACATTTTTTGATCATCAGCTCATTATTGTGCTCGTAGAGAGGTGAAGTCTAGAGTCGCAAACATTCCATTTTTCAGAGGGGGAGATGACTATTGCACTTGGGGATGTGTCTATTATGTTGGGTCTCCCCATGGATAGTGTGGCTATGATGGGTCAAGTGGGTGCAGATTGTTTTGTTCAAGTTCACAGATTATTGGGAATTGAGGTCCAAGATGATGATAGGTTCATCGTTGTTAGTAGATTATGCATGAAATGGATAGATGAGTACTTCTCTCATCTAGCTGATGATGTCGATGAGATCATTGTGCTTATATTTTCACACACATGCATTTTGAGGCTTATTAATGGCACGATCTACGTTGATCATTCGACTATATTTGTATATTTGATGTATTTACTGTTATTAGAGAACTTGGAATAAAGAGGGTGGTATAGCTGGGGGTCTGCATGTCTTGCATATACATATAGGGTGTTATGTAGTACATGTCACGTCGATAAAATGTAGATTACAGGATGTATTATTCTGATACAAATGTGGATATAAGAGTACAACCTTAGCTTAGCTCCACATGCACGCCTGTTATTGTCTTCCGATATTTTAGCAAAGTCTCCACATAGATGACGATATGTTTTTCCTTACTTATAATGTCAAAATAAAATGTATAAATTTCTATTATAAAATATAAGTATAAAAATTCTATCTACGAGTGGAGTCAAACACATCGATATTCAAATACATCCAGACATAATGTTCACACTTATAGGCTTATTATGGGCAGTCTTCAATCGAATGACGTACGACATTATTAATTATATAGTTAAATTATTATTATGTATAGTTCATGTCTTCATTTATTAATTGATTATTCATTTTTTTTTAATTTTATGGATGTCATATAGTGAGGCTATCATCCAGATTCTCCAACCATATTGTACGATGATGATTATTGTTGGATCATGTGTTGTTCCTATGATTCATTTTCATATTGTTGAGTGGAATCATACTAATAGAGTTGTGAGTTAGTTTGGTTTTTATTATCCCATTACTACACCTCCTAGTCTGTTACCTTCACTTCATTCTCTGAAAATGTCAGGTAAGTAATACTTTGATAGGAGGAGATATCATACACGATATATTGAGATGTAAGACATGGGACATGAGTCTTTATTACAAGGGACTGACATAGTATGCATTTATTTATCAGATTAGTAGGATTATGGTTCTTGGTACCACATGTCCTCAGTGAGATATCTTACACGACATAGATGATACTATCATGACTTCATAATAATTTTTCTTCCCACCATTGAATAGTTTAATTATTAACATTAGTTAACTACATAATTTTTTTTTTGCAGGATGATCATATCACCTATCTTCTTTACATATCTGATCCCATAGAGGGAGAAATCTTTGACCAGAATTAAATTCATAGAGCAGTGACAGAGTTACTTCCTCCGATGGATGAGATTTATCTTGATATTTTCTTTGATGTGTCAGGAGATGTTTAGGGTACAGAGACTGATATATGTGTTAGGGATGATGACCCTATTATGGGTGTAGATGTGACATGAAATGAGGGTGTTTATCATGACCAGATAGATTCTCCTTTAGTTCCTATTGCATATGAGTTACAAACACAACCAAAGATACATGAACAAACAGAGTCTATTGGCATGTCCGATTTTGTTGCAGAGATAGACGATGATTGGTATGTGTTGTATTCTTTATTATCCTCTAATTTATAGATATTAACTATAAAAAAATCCACATTCTTCACATATTGGAGATAGTTCCAGCTAGAAACCACTATCCTTAGAGGTGGGATAAGGTACATGTTGTGAGACTGTAGATTCATCGCTTATCACATAGGATGATATAGAGGTAGGTGCCAAAGATGATACACAAAAGTTACATACGCTAGAATATAGACATAGATAGACATGGCATGGACGTGGTATATATACACTTGACCATAGAATAGAGGAGTTGTTGTAATAGTGGGTACTCTAAACCCAACTTGAATGGTACTTTTGATTATCATATCATGTATAAAGTTAGATATACATGATATAGCCTTACCATTATAGTGTAGATATTTTTGTGTCCACTATTTAATGGTGATGTCCATATATTAATTGTCAAATCAAAAGTTTATAGTAGATCTCATATTATAATGAGAACCTAGAAATACTATGACATTAATCTTAAACAAAAGCCATATGGTCTAGATACATTATACTAACTGGATACAATTGATGTTTGACTATCAAGTGCTAGGGGGTCATAATAATAGAGGCTTATTCTTATAAAGTTCTCACTTTTTGATCTATATTAGTGAGATCATAAGTACATACCCGCCAATAGGGACACCACATGTTTTGGGTTTCATTGTTTGTTCCTATCTACGGACATGTGTATTGCTCTCCTAACTTAAAATCATTACCAGTGTGTGCCATTTGATCATGTACTTTGATGTAAGGTAAAAACCATGAAAATGGAATCGTGGAAGGGTAGCTTGTGTTGGGTGTGTCATTGGTGGTATGAAATTGGTTTAATGGTCAAGAAATGATTTGTTACTTCCAAGTTAAGGAAGTTATATATCTCAGGCCTCGTTGATTAGGATAGTGCTACCTTTATAAGTCTTTATCCAAATCAGTTGAAAGGTAAATCCATCTTGTTAGATCAAAAAATAATATATTAAGAAAAGAGCAATGACATAAGTGTGTGTCCTACTTTATGAGATATTTAAAGACAAAGAGATTATAGTACATAGTACATGTTTGTAGGTTGGTTGTCATTTTTATTGTCACACTCTAACTTTTATGTTTATTTTTATTTTTATTATTTCATGGCTTCGTTCAACCTCATCGAGGTGCGGGTTGAGTGCGGGTCTAAATTTTTTTTGATGTTTGATATTTTTAGTGGGTTTCGAACCCGTGCGCAGTCACCGCACAGTGGGCGGTAGCCGCACGATCGGCTTAGGTGTCGTACAGGTGTCTATTGCTCGGAACAAATAATGTTTTACGCAAATGAAATAAATACAATGTTTAAAATGTGATTATAATAATTAATTATGGTGTAGATAATAATGTTATTATTAAGAATGGTTAATACTATTTTTATTATCTAAAATTTTCTATTAATATAATTATTAATAAATTGTAATTTAATTGTAATTTTTATTATTTAGATTCAAATTGTTATTTTATTATTATTATTATTATTATTATTATTATATTGTTATTGTTATTTTTATTATCATTATTTTTTGTTATTTTTATTTTTTATTTTTGTTGTTACTATTATTATTATTATTATTCTTATTACACTATAATAGAATAAAATGAAAAAAAACTAAGAAACCCTAATCTAACCCGCTCAGCTAGTGCCCCCTTTCCCCCATTCCTGCTTCTCCCCTGCGCGAGCCACCTAGCAGCTTCGGCCCTCCCTTTTCCCCTCTGCTTCCACACTCCAGCAGGTCGCAGTGCACCCGACCTCTCTAGCTTTGGGAGCTCCCCCTCACCATCCTCGGGTCTCCCCTGCTCATGTTTCCCTCACCCATGTGAGTCCTCCACCACCCACACCTCACGACCCTTCGCTGCCAGCCACCCGCTGCACCCACCTCCCTCACGGCTCTGCACCTGGGTCCTCATCCTTAGTCGCCCTTTCCTCTCGCCCCTCCAGCATCACCTCCACCCTGACCCCAGCGGCCCTCCGCGCTTGCTCCAGGACCTCGGACTCGCCTCCCCCTCCTGCTCCCCCCCCTGCCTCCTCATGCAGCTATACTGGCCTCTGAACTCCTAACAGTGGCCCTCCGCCATTCCTCCCCATCACAATGCTCCCCTCCATGCTCGCCCTTTTCAGGCCTTCCCTCACCCTTCCACACCTTTGGCCAGCCGACCCCCCCCCCCCCCCCCCCGGTTTTCTCCTCCCTCATAGGAGCTCCGGCGAACCCGCACCCCTCTTCTCCGACCGCCAACTGCGGCACGACCAACCTGCCCTAGCATCTCCGACATCCAACCACCTTACCCTTGTGCGTGTCGAACCCCTCCCATGCTCTGGTATATTTCTTTTCACCTTGTGGTGTTTTTATTTAAGTTGGCACCTCTTTAACACCCTTGTTGATCTTATTGTAACTTTTTGAAATTGTTTTGGTTTGTGAAAACCAGATTTTTAAGGTTACTTATGTGAAATGCCTAGAGTCTTAGCACTTAGTGTGTTTATTTTAAATTCTATTATTCCACTAAATGGAATGGTGGATTTCATTAAATGTTTAGCATTAATTATGGTGTGATGGCAATTTTCTATTTGTGAACTTGGTTTGGTATGTTTGAATTAGTAATGTTGGGACTTGTTTAATGTGTAAAATATTTTGGAAATGGGTTTTATGGTTTCAAGGGGCTTGTTTTATGTTCTTTAAATTATGTGAGTAGTTGGTTGTGGTTTTAAAGAAAGTGGTAGTTTTCTGAAAATAGTTTTGGGTATTCTTTTGGTGGTTGGGTGTTTTTATTTTCTACCTTTTTTGTATTTTTATTTATTTTGGCCAAGTCCCAACACCTCAGTTTTGATTCGCACATTTCCCTCGTTGTTTTAGGTGTGTTATTGGTGTGTGGGAGGTTGTCCTTCCTTCAGCTGAAGCATTGATTCATCTGTGCTTGGTTTGAGGTAGGCGAAGCCAACTTTTCCCTTCTTGATTAATTCCTTTGCACTTGTATGCTTTCAATTTCTCTAAAATATTGTTCGCACCTCCGTGGCACCCTTAGTTATCTTATTACATTGTTTTGGAGTCCGTTTAATTTTCTAAAAATAGGTTTTCATGGATATTGGTGTGAAGTGCCTCGTTTTATCGCACTTCGGGGGTTTTATGAAAAGTATAGCTTTAGCGATGTTGGGATGATAAATAGTTGGATTGCAAACTTATTATGGCATGTTCGATTAGGTTCTTTTATGGCTTTGTGTGATTATATGAAAATGTTTTAAAAAGAGTTTTATGGTGGTGCTCAGGTTGATTTATGATTTCTAAGTGAGGTGGACAGTGGAGCATGGTTTTATGATAAATGGTGGGTTTTATGGAGACGTTTTGGAAAACATGGTTTATAATGGGTCCTTTAATGTTTGGTCATTTGGTTTGAAACATGTTTTGGTGTGGGTTGGAAACAGATGTTATACATGAACCTTGATTTCTCAAATGTTTTCTCTTCTCTCTCCCTTTATCTTCCATCTAAAATGGATCTTTAATTTCTAAATAGTGTGTTGGTATTAAATGTTGCTTTAAAATGATTTTTGAATGTGTTCTTTAATGTTTGAACCATGAGGAATTTTGGTACATGGTTGGCTTCAAAAGGTTTAAAGGTCCATTTGATATATTATACTTGGAAATGGTTTTAGAAATGATTTAGAGCTATTTTGGTAAATGTATTTGGGTGTGTAAACTTGAAGTCCCATGTGGTGTTGTACTTTTAAAGGTGATGTTTTGTGGTTATTTTTTTAAAAGAATGTGATTCGAAAAATATGAATGCCTGGTTGGCAACTTAAGGTGTTTTAAAAGATGTTTTGAATGCTTATGTGTTGTGATGACCCGGTTGGCACTATGTTAATATGAAATATTTGAATGTGTATTTGGGGGCGCTCATGTCTAGGGTAGCCCTTTATGGTTGAATGCACAGGAAGCATCCATGTTTGGGGAAGGCAAGTGTGGTGAGATGAGGCACGCGTGCGAGGGCCTTCCTACTTACACTATACTATTATAACCACTATGGGTTCCTGGTAAACTTTTAGATGATTGAGTGATTGTTGCTGATCAACCCTGATTAGATGGGTTGGTACCCCCTGGATTGGTTGTTAGGCCAGGTGGGCTTTGTCATTGGATTAGTCAGTTTAGGGTGGCTAGTTGGTTATATACTTAGGAGCTTCACTATACGCTGGTAGGTGGTTCCGAAACTAACTACATTCAGGGGTCTTCTAGGGATGTTTAGGATCACCCATGGTTACTGGATTATTTACATTGCTTGTTTACTTTCCGTTGCACTAGTTTATTTTCAGTTTGCACTTTTACTTGTTTTACTCTAGCCCAACTCTAGTATATTCTGTTTTGGATTTTATTTATAAAATGACAAATGGTTTTGTAAATGGTATGTAGCATGTTTTGGGGTTTTAAATGGGAAAAACATGTTGCTTATTTTCAAATGTGAAAACCCTACTTTTATATTTGTATTTCAAACCTGTGTCATTAGATCGTTTTGGGAAAGGAGATGTTGGATTATGTGGTTTAGTTTGGAATCCCTACTGAGCATCTCAGTGCTCACACCTGTCATATTCTTTCAGTTATAGGTTCATTTCTTGTTTAGCTTCCTGGTTCAGCTGCTCAGTGTTGGAGCAGGCTTGAGTATGAGTTGGGTGGTGACTTAGAAGGTCACAAGGAGGTATGTTCGGTTTTATTTTATTTTTTGCTACTAGTTTTCATTTTTATCATTAGTTTTGTTTTATCTGTTTATCTTTTTTTTCATGGGACAAATCATTCACAATAGTTAAATTTTGATGCCTAGTACTGGTTGTCAGCCCGTGGGGATCGGGAACGCCCTTTGGGCCATGTTGCGGATCGGCTCGGGTGACCGGTTTAGGATTGACCTGGGTTGGTTTGTGATAGTTATGACTTTCCTTATCTCTTTAGAGGCCTTGATGAGTTTCTAGACTCCGTTCTTGGTCTGTGGACATTATTCATTACTATTGAGATAAGGTCCTAGAGGTTCACATACAGTAGTGTATTCAATAATCTTCCTTATTCAGTTGAATGGGTATATTAGACATGGTCGGCCCCACCATGGGGTCTGAGTGTTGTCCAAGGTATCAATTACTAAAAAAAAAAATCATTATTATTCAAGTTATGAATAATTGGGTTGAATTTATTTAAATTATTTACAAGTTAAGTAAATAAAATAAAATATTAATCGAATAAATATTATTTTAATATTTTAGGTTCATTTAAAATTAAGCAAGAATTAGGATTCGTGCTAAATGAATCGAGTATTATCATGTAATATATTTTAAATATATTACAAGTATATGATAAAATAATAAACAATATTGATGTAGTTTAGTTCATCATAAATATATATTTAGTGGATGTTAAATAAATGGTGGTTGGGGAAGCCTGCCGGGTATTTTGAACATCCACTATTTATAGGAGGATAGAGGCTCTCACCATGTACTATTAACTATGAGAAATACAGAGTCTCTCTCTCCTCTTATGCTTTTTAGAGAGATAGAATCTTGATCCAGGCACTCAGATCGAGTTCTCCCCTACGCATCGAAGGCACGCTGATGCGGTGATCATCGGAACGTTAAAGGCATCATCATATCTTTGCACTAGCACCTAAAATTTGATGATCGATGCTCCAGCTGATTTTGAAGCATGTGTTGATAATCTAAAGGGATCCTGCTATGGATACTTCAAGCAATGTTTGCCAGTGATGAATTGATTTCGAGCACAACTTCATATCTGAATAGGTATGTTTTTCAATTTTAATTATGTGCTCTTTTAATTTATGTGATATTTTCATACTGTATTGGGGCTTGGATCATTGGAAACGATAAGTTCCATCATCCCTATGATGAAAATTTTTAAAATCTTCAGGTCCACCAGCTTCTGCTGCACACCTCAGTACCTTCAATTGGTATCAAAACGAGGTTTCGTAAATTATCTTATCCAATAAAAATTAATTTGCTTTAAATTTAAGTACAAGTTTTAATTTCGGTCTCAACGATTCCAACCACGAGTCGATCCGAAGTCGGATGACCAAGTTATGGTTATCCAAAAAAATCATGGATCGTTTGTGGCTTGTTCCCAAGTATTATTTTCTTTTGAATCCTACTATTATGGCTGCAACACCATGGTCGTAATAGCATTTTCCGACTAAATCATGTTTCACCAGAAATGTGAATTACTCATACAAAAATAATAATATAATTTTTATTTTATTATTAATAATTATTATTATTATTTAATAATTATTATTATTATTATTATTATAATATAAAGTCTAATTTAAGCCTTTGGAAAAAAATTAAAAGGCATTGGACTTTTATTTTTGTTTGGTTGTGTTAAAATAAAATAAAAACTGGCGATGGAATTATTTTTTTGCACCTGACTTTCCACATAACAAATAAAAAAAGTTATAAGAAAAAATCTGAATGTGTTGGGTCCCTGGTCCCCTCCTCCGCCAGACCTCCCCCTTGGTTGGTGGACTGGACCCGCAACCCCTTCTCCTTCCTATGGAAGACTTCCCTTCCGTACATCCTGACTAACCATCCACCTCACCCTATCATCGGCGAAGAACCTGGTGCTTCTCTGCACACCTGATAAGCTCTCTCTAGCCTTCACAATGCCAAAAGAACCCACACAACGGGACCCCATCTTACCCTGCCTCCTAGTCTCCCACATCACCCAACCGACCGACGCCTCGGGCAGACCCCACTCCACCAGATCCGGTCGAGACCCAGCACTCAACCCTCATTGAATGCCTCTACACCACTATCTTCTTTATGGGTGGTTGTCGTTGTGGATGGATAGATCTTGTTCCATCACGTTTTCCTCACCACCTCACTGAGTCATCCTCACCGTCCACTGGTCGAGATCCAACTAGACCGGTCAGACACCTTTTACCCTAAGTTGCCATCAGGTCGAAGCTATAAGCCTCACTGGTCGCTCCTCCAGCTGCGCCATGCCCTCCAGTTTGCCTCTATCCTGGTACCGCTAACTTGGGTCTCCCTTTTCGGTACCCCCTTTATTTCTAAGTTGATTCACCACCACATTGTGGGTTACCTGCATGAAGACCGCCCTTATCAGCATCAAAGTCATACTCCATGGGGATAGGTAACCTTTGCACAACTTGGATCCTCCCTGGAATTGATATTGGTTGGTCTGACCAACCTAAAACGGGTTTGCGTGGGTTCGGTGCGACCCGCATTGGGAATGCACGGGGTTTTGAGGCTCAGAAAGTTCTTTTAATGACCAAATTAATTAATTTAATTAATTTAATTTTAGAATTGAATTAAATTAATTTAAAATTTAGTTTTGGTTTAAAAAATTATATATCTATATATATACTAAAGTTGGGTTGTTTCTTTCCCATGTGTCACCCTATCCTTAATTCTATTAAATATACCATCTCCACCTGTTATTATTTTCTCCACAGCAAACCTCTTCTGCTCATGATTTCCCTCTCCCTATCATGGGGTTACTATTGAAAATCGATTCCTCCATCCTTGACTCCAATTGTTACTTCCTCTTCAACCACCTTTTTCTCCTCTGTCTACCACCGCTCTCAGGTTACCGGTGAAAATCTAATCCTTTGTCCTCACCTCTGATTTTTGTTTCATCTTCGACCACCTTCTCCTCCTCCATCTACCACAACTTTCAGGTTATCGGTGAAAAACAAATCTTCTATCCTTGCCTTTGTTTTCTGCTTCATCTTCGACCACCTTCCCCTACTATGTCTACCACCGCTCCCTCTCTCTCTTTCTCCAATCCCTACTCTTCCATCCCACGAGTTCCCTTGCCTTCTCCTTCGATTCACATCCTACAAGCCAGTCCATTTTTGCTTCACCATCAACCGCCATGGAGGACGCCTATCAACCGCTATAGAGGATTCCCGTCAACCGTCTAGAGGATGCCCATCAACCACCGTGGAGGATGCCCTTCAAACTCTTCACAAACCCCTTTACCATCACTGATACCTTCTTCAAAGATCATATATATTCAGATCTCTACAACATGTATGTTCTCCTAATATCATGGAAATAATCTCCCTTTTTCTATCATTTTTTTATTTGTATTTAATCACGATTTACTAAAAAATCCATACTATACATCTCCTATTATGATACTCCAACTATGTCACGTCCTTCTTCTGCTCGGCCATTGTTTCTTCATCTATAATTATTACCATGGTAGATATTGATTTCCTCTATCGCATCAAAGTTTGTTGCATTATTAGTATGTGTAACTGATTTCATTCAATATACAATTCTTCCAGTTTCACTCATGTAGATTTCATATATATTTCATTGATGTTCGTATAATTGTATTCGATTACATGCACAATAAACTTATTGTGTGCCTTTACAAGGTATATTAAATTTACTCTTATCATAGTAGTGAATAACAATATTATTTTGAACTCCTTGATAATTAAATAAAAATATAAACAATACAAACATGAAATCCCCTTCGAGATCTAGAAAGACGAGGTTTCAAATAAGACTATTAAGGCAACAACGGCAAACAGGTTTTCATATTTCTATTGTCTTCACCTAAAAATGTTCCTTTATTTATCATTTAACTAGTATATATATTTACTATATTTTCACTTTTACAGGATCGAGATCTATTAAAAATATTTATGCAACTGAACCTCTAACACCAACAGGAAGCACATAAAGAGGAACACACATGCCATTGTCACCTATATCTATCAATGGTAAGTTAATTTCTAAAATGGCCATTACAATTAGTTTGCTTTCATTATACAAAAAAAGTTAGCATAAATTGATAAAATTATCCTCTTTTTGTTTGACAGTATATATTTTTACTATATTTTCACTGTTATAGGATCAAGATCTCTTGAAAATTCTTCTACAACTGAACTGCTAACACCAAATAGCAGCACACAAAGATGAACATGCTTTCATTATCACCTATATCTATCAATGGTTAGTTCCTTTTAATATATCCATAACAATTAGTTTGATTTCATAATGAAAAAAAAAACCATATATTAGTAGAATTTATCATCCCTTTGTTTAACAGTGCATCAACAATGTTCTAATCTGTCAGCCTTATTTTTTTTTGTTTCTTCACATTACATTCATTTAGAATGATTTGTTTAAAATTCTTCTAAATCTACATGATGCTTCTTCACTCTTATTTTGGAATTGGTTTCACTATATTAATTTGGGAGTTTTATATTTATTTTTCTTGGTTTGTTTCTCACATTGATTTTATAGAAATCATGTAATGGGGGTGATCTGAGGTTACACAATTGCAAGTTCAGTTGTATTATTGATATTAATTATTCTTTATTTCTTTGAAATGTTACAACAAACATAAAATTAAAATAACTATGTTTGATAGTGGTCATTGAAAATTGTTTACAACATCATAATGATAAATCATTTTCCTATTCTTGATAAATGGTGTCTATTTTGATTCTAAAGAACACTTACACTTACACATTAAATTCATTTTATGTTTACTCTATTGTCTGTAATTTTACATTACATATTTAATTTTATATTTTTTATATTCCACTTCTAGGAACCTGAATATTCTATAACTCTAAGTTCAATATTCAAAAAAATTGTTTAAAAATTACATCCTCTCTAAGTGGAACAAAAGGTACTCACCTCCTCTCTTCACTATATTTTTTCATTCAAACTACTAATTATAATATTTATGTATAAAATAAACTATATAAGGTTACTGTCTTAAACCATGTTTTAGTTATTTTTTGATTTAATTATAGTTCAATAAGTGTTTATTTAAAATATAGTTTTGGCATATCATGCTTATATATTCCTATGATACCATCCTTTAAAATTTTAATGTATTGATTCTTCATAAACGAAGTTCAAATCATTGATGAAGAGTCATTAGTGAAGGCATTGGAACAAATTTACCAAAATATGCCTCCATTAACAATTTTTCATTAAAATTGTATTCATATAACTGCATGAAATGTTTATGCATCATTATTATGAAAATTTGCTCGTTAAATTCTGTTTAGTGGTTTTGGTGAATAACCCTTTTGCAACTTACTTATTGAAATTTCCTTAGATGTGATGGGTTATATTTATTCATTATAGAAGTTGTATTAGATTTCACTTAGAATTTTTTACTTTGGTTTCCCAAATTAAACAATTATTTTTTATTATTTTTTATTATATTTATTCTAATTAACATTGATAATGCTGCTAATAAAACTAAAAAAAGTTTTCATCACAGAGCTTTACAAAACATGTGTATTGGCTGCATGTGTATTCTTATTAATAAAAAATTCACATTTCTTCTAATATTGAATTCATTATAATAACATATTTAATTTAATTTTTAATTTCTAATTGTTTTTATTTTTTAAAACCATGCAGGACTTTACTGATGACTCAAACTAAGAATTCATTGGGAATTATAAAGGTTTGGTTGTCCCATATAAACAATTTGTTTGTCTTGCTTTATAAAATAACCAGTTGCATAATTTTCATAGTTCTATTTCATTTTTTCACAATCTTTATTAATTATACTTTTCTATACATGTTTTCCAGTTCATAAATTTTGTGATAAGGATCATATTTTTGCCCATTCATTATAAATGTATGGTTTTCATAGCCACATACCTTTTCATTATTTTTTATTTTTATTTTATTTTTTGATTATTTTTATTCTCTTCCTTTGTTAATAGATTGAATTTTCAAAATTGAAAACTATAAATATGTAAATAAAAAGTTTAACTATTTTTATGGTAACCTAACTATCTTGCGTGAATGCATGATCAAAATTATATAAATATATATGAAAAAATTTCCTGCACATTCTTCAATATTGAAGCCACCAAGGATCGATCCCATTGTGGAATCCATTTTGGTCAATATATGTTTCTTTAATTTCAATATAGTTTGAGGGGGTTAAATGAAAAAAGACTAATACCTAGAAATGGTGTGAAGGTAAGGAGGATAAGGATTTATTACACATTGCTCTATGGAAATTTTCATTCCATTCTGATCATTATTGGCTTGGATTTTTCATTCACCTCCTTGCATAAAATCAATAATATAGTAGAGGATGAAACTTTTGGTGAAGCTTCATGCTTAGGTTATTCATGGAATATTCTTGTGGGTTTTAGATAAAAACTACATATATGTGAAGTTAATATCCATTTACCCTATGACCATGTCTTCTAAATTTATATTGCAATAAGCTATGAATCCTCCTAAACTGCATGTTTTTATAGCCTTTTGAAATATACTCAAACTTATTATTATTTGTTCACATTGAGAGTTTGTTTGTCTGTAATGATCCAATGATTCCAAGGGTGATTTGAAGCTTTATGTTCATTATTCATTAAAAATATATTTTTTCAATCTCTACAACACTCTAAAATATGTGATGGGGATTTCTACAGGACTACTCTAAATTCTTCATTCAGTAATTATCGGATCCATAATTCTATTAATGTAGTAGATCATCCTAACATTTATACATATCTCGGGCAGGAGACCAGTTATTGTGTGGGAAGAGTCTCATAGGTCACTATAGAAACCCAGGCTTAACATACATGGATATTACCCCATTTTAGATGAATATTCAGTACATTACAACAATACATTCTTGAGGACCATAATAGTTTAGCGTCTTTGGAAACTTGGAAACAAAATCTTTTACCCTGGTGAAAGATCTTCAACATAACCCATAAAGATCTCCACCTTTAGTACTTCTACCTAAAACCTTTCTTCATAACCTGGGGAAAGGAAACATAAGAAGGGGTGATCTTAGATGCCCGGTAACAGTAAATAAATGAAATTTGTAATCATAACATGAACAAAGGGTATGGAACTTGAGCATAACATGTGAATATCATACCCTAAATATTAGAGATCATAATAAATATTGGAAATTCATAAGACATGGATCATAATGAAATTAAGATTATAAGTCATGAAACCACAACATAGGATTAAAACATGTAATTGTGGTAGAAACATAAGCATATAATATGATTTCTATAGTAGTTAAGGAATCACTGTCAAGACCATCTTAGTAGTATGGTTTCACTCTCCATACCATCTTGGTAGTCATGGTTCACTCACACGGTCATCTTAGTAGCATGAGTTCACTCCTTATACCATCTTGGTAGTCATGGTTCACTCTCATGGTCATCTTAGTAGTCAATGTTCATTCCCAAGACCATCTTAGTCCATCTCATGAGATATAAATATTTGCCTGCCACTCATCTCATAGTTAAATCATACATACATGTGCCAAAAAATCATAAATAGTCATATCATAACCCATGCAATGAAAGGGGTATCATAAACATGTAAACATATCATAACCTGTGGAAAAAGATACAGGTTTCATAATGTAACGACCCGAAATTTTGAATAAATCTTGTTTCCTAATTTTGTGTGTTATTTTATTTTTATACTCAATAAAACTGTTTCATTGGATAACATGAGTATAATTAAAATGAGACTGTTGGGTTTTGACTTTTATATGCCCATTGGTCAATATGACCGTTGGAAACTAAACGTTTCATTTTCTTTTGTCTCTAAATACAAGTGATCTTGGTTGATTAATATAGAAAGAAGATTTGATGGCCTCACCCAGTAGTCTTGGACCGATCGAAGCCCATCTAACAGAACTTGGGAAGGAGGTAGCCCCACTGGGCTTTGCTCTGGACCAAACCCAAGCTGAACTTCATCGTGTGAAGCTAGAACGGAATCGCATTCGCGAGAAGTTCGAACTGATAGAAATTACTACACATGCGATGTTGGTACAGCCTCCCTCGGATTCTCTCACCTTAACACACCTTACACTTAGGTCTTATGCTGGTGTGATAAGGGGCTGTGTAAGGAGACCGTAACTGCCTTGTGTAATCCTTTGTTTTAAATAAAAATTTTGATTTCTTCTTATAATGAAGTTTATGAATTTTTAAATGTCCGGATAAATATAGTATGCATATTTTTAGTGAATTTTAGAGAAAGGATATTTTAAAAATGTTTATTTAAACCTTAAATAATTAAAAATGTGTAATGATTTTCAAAAAATGGTCTTCTACAATTATGTTCAGTACGAAATTTAGAGTCTAATAAGATCAACTTAATTTTTGATGAATAGTAAATTATGAATAGTGATTTTATGCTTAGGATTAGTAATGTGACCAAATGGATTAGTAATCTCACTTAAATAAAGCATTAATATAATCTAGGCACCTTGATTAAGTAATGTGATTCAATTAAATGGTTAAATAACGGTTTCATAAATTATTAGTCAAGTATTAGTTTTTTCGGGTGAATAGTGTTTTTTAATTAAAATTTTAATTAAAAATATTTAGAAAAATATTTTGATAAAATATATTTCATTTTTGAACTCAGAGCATCGATATTATGTTAAGGTAATTTTTGGGGATTTTTCTGAAAAAAATGAATTTTTGGTGAATAGTGTATTTATTTAAAAATTAAATTAAAAATATTTAGAAAATTATTTTTATAAAATAGAGTTCATTTTTGAAATCATAGCATCAATATTTGGTTAAGATGAAATTTTGGGATTTTTCTGAGAAAGTTGAATTTTCGATGAATAGTGAAAATACAGTTTTTAAGTTACGGGTGTTTAATGACATCATTAAATGATGTAATAAGTATTTAATCAATATGGTCGACTTATTAATAGTAAGATAAGGTATGGGGTGTCTCAAGTGGCCAATACCATGGGCAAATACCATGGGAAAGCCCATGGTTTTTCCAAAACAACTAATGAGGTGTCCCTTGGCCATTAATGCCTTGTCCCCTCACTTTCCCTATAAATACCAAGCCATCCTCTCATCCATTCGACTCCCAACTCTCCCCCAACGAAGATCTGGTCTCATTACCTCCCAAGGAGTCCTTCCAAGGTGCCCCCAATCCCTCAAGGTCCCAACCTTTGAGTTTTAAGAGTTACGTTTTAAGGTAAGGGATCTGACCCCTCTCTTTATTTTCAAGTGATCTCTTTTATGTCATTTATTTTATGCTCCATGTTCTTATGTTGGAGGATGTTCTTTTATATTCATTATACTGTCCTTTTTATGTTCATATGATGAGATACCCCCTATTACTCTCATCATTTCGTTTTATGAATGTTTAAGTGGCGTCGTTAGGCTGCCGAATTTTTAAGGGATTCGTTCACCTTTCTCATTTTTCAAAGTTCTACTTTCATGTCAAGTCTTTCAAGTTCCTTTTTATTATGTTGGGGTATGATATCTATATCTATCATACTGATATTTTATTTTCATATGATTAGAGACCCCATTTGACCTCTTCAATTCAGTATTTTGAAGTTTTAAGTGGCGTCGTTAGGCTGCCGAATTTTTAAGTGGTTCTTTCACCTTTCTCCTTTTTCAAAGTTCTAATTCCATGTCAAGTATTTAAAGTTACTTTTTATTATGTTGGGGTATGATCTCTATATCTATCATACTGAAATTTTATGTTCATATGATGAGAGAACCTATTTGATCTCGTCAATTCATTTTTGTTGAAGTTTAAGTGGTGTCGTTAGGCTGCCGAATTTTTAAGGGATTCTTTCACCTTTCTCATTTTTCAAAGTTCTAATTTCATGTCAAGTATTTGAAGTTACTTTTTATTATGTTGGGGTATGATCTATATATCTATCATACTTAAATTTTATTTTCATATTATGAGATAACCTATTTGATCTCGTCAATTCATTTTTGTTGAAGTTTACGTGACGTCGTTAGTCTGCCGAATTTTCATAAGAGAAATCTTATTTTTGTCTTCCTTTCATGTTCTTCATTTCATATGGTATGTCTTTCAAATTTCATTACCATGTTCTTAAATCCTTTATATTCTGTTACCCTACTATTTTATGGATCATTTATGATTGGGTGACCCATGTCCCCTCTCTTTTCAATGTTTTCTAAAACCTCGTAACATAGCCTTTATGTTGCAGAATTTCCGTCTCAAAATGTCTCTCTCTTTTTATAAAGTTATTTTATTTTATTAAGTGAATACTCAAAGCTCTCTCTTATATAGTTGTATTCACATATATACCAAGTTGTTCTATTTTAAATTCTGGGATTTACATACATGAGACCCACCTTCCTTTTCTGTGGGTTTTAAAGTGACACAAAGATCATGTCTCTAAAGCAGTTTTAAAACGTTATGATTATGAAATGAAACCCATTTCTTTTATGCTATATGGGTTGTTTATGAAATGATTGATGATGATATATGTGGCTCACATGATAATAAATACATGTCAAGGGTCTTCCCAGATAGCGCTCCAATGTATTGGGTAAAGACTTAATCTCTAGAGATGGCCTTTTAGACTGATACCTTGGTGAATAACCTTGGTAATTTTTAATGACACCTTGGGGATGGACCTTGGTGAAACGAAATGATTGTCAATATTAAATGTTGTAGCCACATATTCAAGTTATGAAAAATGTTATTTTTATTATGATATGCCTCACTATTTATTTCTCATGCCTTAAAGGTCTTTTTCATGACATTGTTGATGTATCTCAAGTTCGCATGTTAAATGTTTCCCCTTGTTTCCCTTACTGGGTCTTCTGCTCACCCTTTCTTTTGATGTATGTCCCTAGGTTATGAGATGCAGTAATGAACCTAGTATGAACATAAGGAGAAGCCTTTAAAGTGTTTAAAAAGAATGTTTTATGTTTTCATGTTTTAAGTTCCTGGTTTCCAAGACACTAAACCTTAAAGATCCTCAGTTTTGTAAAATGTAATGAAAGTTTATGTGATAAAAAGGAAGGATGCTATAGTTGGTATCAAAGGATGGTTTAGTTATTTATGGAAATTAGGATATGAAAACTTTTGTAAGAAGCCTATAGAAAAGTTTAAATATAGGAAATCTTCCTGGTATTTTGGTGAGTATTGAGTAAGGGGTTGTCGAGCAAATACATCCATGTATGGATACGAGTAGGTAGAGGTGAATCTGGCACAAATGTACATAGGGGTAAAACCCGAAAACACCGCTTTGAGCTAGACTCGAACGGGAACTGGTACATGACAACGGGCCTTGTTGCACTCTTGGTTACGACACTCTCAGGGGATATACTTTGGTAAATTCATAAGCTTAGTATGAACTATTATTAAAGGGACAAAGATAAAATAAAATAAAGATTCACATAAGAATATATGATCATGGATAACCTAGATTGGAACCTAGGGTGTCACAAGTTAGGGTATACTTTTCTTCTATAAGTTATCATTCTATGATTTAAGTTCCTTTTCATGATTATTGGCTAAGTATTTAAGCCCCAAATTGGACTTTCTTTCCTTAGTTAATGGTGGGAAATGGAAGAACATGTCCCAACAACCAATGTGATAGGAAATGTGATGATTGTCGTATTAATATGACAGAGATGATTAGGGAATTAAAAGATTATTATTATTTTGGAAGACGTTCACTATTTTAGGAACCCTATTTGATCGAGGCAAATATATTACTACGGTATTTTCTTTGAGGAGTAAAGGTTGAATTATATTTTGAAGAATCGATGAATTTAAGGTGAACTTATGGTATTTTAGGTTACTTATGGAAATGATTGACCTATCTTGGGTAAAATATGTTTAGGTTATCTACTTTTGTTATAAGATGTTAGGAGCGGTTGATGTTGTTTGGAGATGAACAATGAAGTTTATTTTGGAAGACTATGTTATCAAATCTTTCTTGTATTTGGGTTTCAATCTTAGTTTGGTTTATTTTGAGGAATTTTAAGGACCGTTATTTACGGAATGGTCTATGATGAACTCTGGGTAGTACCGTGGAACTTTGAAGATTTAAAAGTAGTTTCCATTCCTATGGGATTCTTTCTTTTTGAATATTTGTGTTATCTTACCCTTTCTGTTTTTGGGATAAATGTTTAAAGATAGATAATTTTTCTTTTGTGGAATACGTGATTCTCTAGAAGATTATTCTTGTGCTTTGATGAGACCAAGTAGTTTTTAATGCTCATCGTTTGGAGAAAAGATTAGTTTTGGTAGAAACTTATTAAAGGATGAAACTCTACTGGAAGGTAGGTATCTTTCCTTATGTTTTTGTTCTATGTAGTAAATGAATTCCTCAAAATTATGAAAAGGAATGTAAAACAAAAATGTTGTTGGTTTGCGTTTCCTACTAGGTAATCAAAGACCGTTTACACACATCATAAGTTTGGGATTTTCTCGTGGTTAACTTTTTCCTAATCATGTTTTCTATCACTATCCCTTAGAACGTGACCCTTGGTTTTTTTCCTCCATGTCTATGTTTTCCTACATGGTATCCTAGTATGGGTTAACTCGGGTGACCTTTTTACTTCCCTTTCTTTCTTTTAAAGTAATAGTTTTACTGACTCCTTTTCCGGTGTGGGACTTTCAATGAAATTTCAAAACCCAATTTTAAAAATTGCGAGGACGCAATTTCTTAAGGGGGGAAGATTGTAACGACCTGAAATTTTGAATAAATCTTGTTTCCTAATTTTGTGTGTTATTTTATTTTTATACTCAACAAAACTGTTTCATTGGATAACATGAGTATAATTAAAATGAGACTGTTGGGTTTTGACTGTTATATGCCCATTGGTCAATATGATCACTGGAAACTAAACGTTTCATTTTCTTTTGTCTCTAAATACAAGTGATATTGGTTAATTAATATAGAAATAAGATTTCATGGCCTCACCCAGTAGTCTTGGACCGATCGAATCCCATCTAACAGAACTTGGGAAGGAGGTAGCCCCACTGGGCTTTGCTCTGGACCAAACCCAAGCCGAACTTTATCGTGTGAATCTAGAATGGAATCGCCTTTGTGAGAAGTTCAAACTGATAGAAACTACTACACGTGTGATGTTGGCCGAGCCTCCCTCGGATTCTCTCACCTTAGCACACCTTACACTTAGGTCCTATGCTGGTGTGATAAGGGGCTATGTAAGGAGACCATAACTGCCTTGTGTAATCCTTTGTTTTAAATAAAAATTTTGATTTCTTCTTATAATGAAGTTTATGAATTTTCAAATGTCCGGATAAATATAGTATGCATATTTTTAGTGAATTTTAGAGAAAGGATATTTTAAAAATGTTTATGTAAACCTTAAATAATTAAAAATTTGTAATGATTTTCAAAAAATGGTCTTTTACAATTATGTTTAGTACAAAATTTAGAGTCTAATAAGATCAACTTAATTTTTGATGAATAGTAAATTATGAATAGTGATTTTATGCTTAGGATTAGTAATGTGGCCAAATGGATTAGTAATCTCACTTAAATAAAGCATTAATATAATCTAGGCACCTTGATTAAGTAATGTGATTCAATTAAATGGTTAAATAACGGTTTCATAAATTATTAGTCAAGTATTAGTTTTTTCGGGTGAATAGTGATTTTTAATTAAAATTTTAATTAAAAATATTTAGAAAATTATTTTGATAAAATAGATTTCATTTTTGAACTCAGAGCATCGATATTATGTTAAGGTAATTTTTAGGGATTTTTCTGAAAAAAATGAATTTTCAGTGAATAGTGTATTTATTTAAAAATTAAATTAAAAATATTTAGAAATTTATTTTTATAAAATAGAGTTCATTTTTGAAATCAGAGCATCAATATTTGGTTAAGATGAAATTTTGGGATTTTTCTGAGAAAGTTGAATTTTCGATGAATAGTGAAAATACAGTTTTTAAGTTACGGGTGTTTAATGACATCATTAAATGATGTATTAAGTATGTAATCAATATGTTCAACTTATGAATAGTAAGATAAGTTATGAGGTGTTCCAAGTGGCCAATACCATGGGCAAGCCCATGGTTTTTCCAAAACAACTAATGAGGTGTCTCTTGGCCATTAATGCATTGTCCCCTCACTTTCCCTATAAATACCAAGACATCCTCTCATCCATTCGACTCCCAACTCTCCCCCAACGAAGCTATGGTCTCATTACCTCCCAAGGAGTCCTTCCAAGGTTCCCCCAAGCCATCAAGGTCCCAACCTTTGAGTTTTAATAGTTACGTTTTAAGGTAAGGGATCTGACCCCTCTCTTTCTTTTCAAGTGATCTCTTTTATGTCATTTATTTTATTATCCATGTTCTTATGTTGGAGGATGTTCTTTTATATTCATTATAATTTCCTTTTTATGTTCATATGATGAGAGACCCCCTCTTAATCTCATCATTTCGTTTTATGAATGTTTAAGTGGTGCCGTTAGGCTGCCGAATTTTTAAGGGATTCGTTCACCTTTCTCATTTTTCAAAGTTCTACTTTCATGTCAAGTATTTCAAGTTACTTTTTATTATTTTGGGGTATGATCTCTATATATATCATACTGATATTTTATGTTCATATGATGAGATACCCCATTTGATCTCTTCAACTCAGTATTTTTAAGTTTTAAGTGGCGCTGTTAGGCTGCTGAATTTTTAAGTGGTTCTTTCACCTTTCTCCTTTTTCAAAGTTCTAATTTCATGTCAAGTCTTTGAAGTTCCTTTTTATTATGTTGGGGTATTATATATATATCCATCATACTGAAATTTTATTTTCATATGATTAGAGACCCTATTTGATCTCGTCAATTCATTTTTGTTGAATTTTAAGTGGCGCCGTTAGGCTGCCGAATTTTTAAGGGATTCTTTCACCTTTCTCATTTTTCAAAGTTCTACTTTCATGTCAAGTATTTGAAGTTCCTTTTTATTATGTTGGGGTATTATCTCTATATCTATCATACTGAACTTTTATGTTCATATGATGAGAGACCCTATTTGATCTCGTCAATTCATTTTTGTTGAAGTTTACGTGACGCCGTTAGTCTGCCGAATTTTCATAAGAGAAATATTATTTTTGTCTTCCTTTCATGTTATTCATTTCATATGGTATGTCTTTCAAATTTCATTACAATGTTCTTAAATCCTTTATATTCTGTTCCCATACTGTTTTATGGATCATTTATGAGTGGTTGACCCATGTCCCCTCCCTTTTCAATGTTTTCTAAAACCTCGTAACATAGCCTTTATGCTGCAGAATTTCCGTCTCAAAATGTCTCTCTCTTTTTATAAAGTTCTTTTATTTTATTAAGTGAATACTAAAAGCTCTCTCTTCTATAGGGGTATTCACATATATACCAATTTGTTCTATTTTAAATTCTGGGATTTACATACATGAGACCCACCTTCCTTTTCTGTGGGTTTTAAAGTGACACAAAGATCATGTCTCTAAAGCAGTTTTAAAACGTTATGATTATGAAATGAAACCCATTTCTTTTATGCTATATGGGTTGTTTATGAAATTATTTATGATGATATATGTGGATCACATGATAATAAAGACATGTCAAGGGTGCACCCAAATAGCGCTCCAATGCATTGGGTAAAGACTTAATCTCTAAAGATGACCTTTTAGACTGATACCTTGGTGAATAACCTTGGTAATTTTTAATGAAACCTTGGGGATGGACCTTGGTGAAACAAAATGATTATCAATATTAAATGTTGTATCCACATATTCAAGCTATGAAAAATGTTATTTTTATTATGATATGCCTCACAATTTCTTTCTCATGCCTTAAAGGTCTTTTTCATGACATTGTTGATGTATCTTAAGTTCGCATGTTAAATGTTTCCCCTTGTTTCTCTTACTGGGCCTTATGCTCACCCTTTCTTTTGATGTATGTCCCCAAGTTATGAGATGCTGTAATGAATGTAGTATGAACATAAGGAGAAGCCTTTCAAGTGTTTAATAAGAATGTTTTATGTTTTCATGTTTTAAGTTCCTGGTTTCCAAGACACTAAACCTTAAAGATCCTCGGTTTTATAAAATGTAATGAACGTTTTGTTGGATCTGAATCTACGGATTATACACAAGAGGGGGGTGAATTGTGTCTTTTTCAAATTATTACAATCTCTTCAATTTAGACAAATTCTGTTCACTATGCTTTTGCACGATTAAATATGCAGCGGAAAAAGTAAAAGCATGAACACACGGATGTATAGTGGTTCGGGGAACAGAAGGCCCCTAGTCCACTCCACCAACGCTCAAATCCACGAGCTTGGCGATTTTCACTATCTGGTCCTCGTTTCCACAGACCCGTCCACAACTGAGTACAGGCAGTTGACACCTTTACAAGATTCAGGCAAACACAGCCTTCCTGGTTCAAACACGAACCCACACAGCTTAGAACGAGAAGCTGATCACTCAAAAATAAAAGGGTTTCGATAAAGAAACACTTCTCCAGTTGTTCTTCACAATTGCAACAGAATGCAATTGACAGTAGATGGATCGTCGTCTTCAGAAAATAAAGATCTGTAATCAAAACAGTTCTGAGTCGATCCAGTTGCAATAGATATTACCAGAAACTTCACAACTTCAGCAGTAGTAGATTCACAACAGGTAGTCGATGTAGAACACGTGAATCTGCTATCAAGATCTTCCTTCGGTAATAAAGGTCTTACGCTTCTTCTCGATCACCAGAAAAGAACGCTTTCATACAGTCTCTGTTTTCTTGCTCGTCAAAAGATCAATCTCTTTATCACACACTTTCCTGTGCATATATATATCTCCGAAGTTTCCAAGATAGAACATATATTCAAATATGAGAAAATCTTTCGCATAAAATAGATCCATGAAAATCTCCTTTAGATTCGCGATTTTAAATGAAATAACAGAGCCGTTGTAACTCCCCTGAAGAATCGGCATAAAAAGCTCCGTTTAAATCAATCATTAATCCGTTGTAAATCGTCTTTGATTCAGTCAAAGTCGTATTTAAGAATCAGCTCGAAATCCGCCTAATAATCCGCTTGATTGACTAATTCAAAAAAGAAATATCATCTGTCAAAAATATCCCGACGCCAAACGTAGGGTTGATGACGTGGCTCCAAACGTAGGGTT
Organism: Viscum album; assembly: GCA_963277665.1. NCBI lineage: Eukaryota > Viridiplantae > Streptophyta > Magnoliopsida > Santalales > Viscaceae > Viscum > Viscum album. Next base: position 1,581,152,116 of record OY728132.1, read on the forward strand.
CACAAACGTAAGGTTCAGAACGTAAGGTTCAGAACGTAGGGTTGAACATACATACTTTCTCGTGCTTCAACTCTCCAAAGAACGTACGGTTGATTATAAAAGTAAGGTTGATGATCCATACTTTTGAGAAACAAACTCAACACTGAAAACTAACGTACGGTTTCTCTTCCATACTTGTCCAACAACAAAAACGTAAGGTTCCTTCCAAACGTAATGTTCTTCTTCCATACTTTTCAACAACGTAAGGTTCATTAACCATACGTTTCAAAATAACATAAAAAGTAAACTTTTCATCCATACGTTACGTTCAGCAACGTAGGGTATGAACAGTGATTCCAGTACGCGCTAAAATTGATCTTGCGCTACAGTGATTCCAGAATACGCTAAAATTGATCTCGCGCTACAGTGATTCCAGAATACGCGCTAAAATTGATCTCGGAATAAATGAAGTATAAAATCTCGTTATATAAAATAAATTCCTGCAAAATACTCAACGAAATAATTAGTAAATAATTAAGGGTATTTGTGAGCATCAAAATCATCATAAAGAGACAGAGTATTATTTAAAATAATCTCCCCCTTTAAAAAACATTATTTTGATTTGTTTAAATACATTGCTCAACAATCTCCCCCTTTTTGATGATCACAAAACCCATAAAATAATAGAACTAATTTAATTGCAATCTTTATTAAAAAATTAGTTTTATAAAATTTTAGAATTTTGAAAGGATTAAAACAATATTTAACTATAAAATTTCTCCCCCATAATGCTCATAAAAATAAATTTTCAAATAGATAAAAGAGAAATGTCGTATATATCCAAATGCTCTCATATATTCAAATTTCTTCATAGAACGAATGAATTTAAATGTTGTGTTTATCCAAATTCTCCCCCTTTTTGTGATATCAAAAAGAATGAAAAAAAATTACGGATTTGAACACATTCAATATTGCACTGAACTATAAGTAAATGCTATAATTAACTGTGTATGAATAAGTGAATATCTTATACTGGCTAACTTAATCATAAATCAATAAATAACAAAACAAAAAGATAAGAAAAGAATTTTCATTCACAAGCTACGACAGTGATATACAGAGGAATCAAGGTTTAGGGATAAGACAGGGAAAAAAGGTGTCTATCTCCTTTGGATTGCGGTCTTGATCTCTGTAAACTGGTCTCGAAGCCTCTTCATCATCCCATCTTCTAACTTGATGATAAGATCTCTGTTCTCCTGAGTCATATGAATATCTTCAATCAAATTAACTCTGAAAAACTCATGCATTCTTTCTTCCTTTTCAACAAAAAGAGCCAGCTTTTCTGATAACTGATTCAAAAGAATCCTAATCGGTTGCTCTCCAGATGTCAACTGATCTACCAAAAATTTCTGATTATCTAGCAAAACTGACAAAGGGGCACTATTGCACTGAAGATCGTGTAATCTGTCACTCATATTACTTAGTGCTCCAGTTATTGCTTGAAATCTTCGAATCAAATCAGGTGAAGAACCTGATCCACTCACAGCACTATTTGCAACAGATTCAAATTTATTCTCCATGTAAATCTTCATCTCAGACAAATCATCTTTTGTTACCATCTCTGATTTCAACTGATCAACAGCATTCAACATATCAGTCTTAAACAAATCTACTTCTTGTCTTGAAACAGTAGATTCTCTCAGCTTCTGAAACTTCAACTGCTCTAAGTTCAGAGAATTCCTGAGACTAATATTCTCAGATTCTAACTGAGAAATACGCTTGTATAACTCAACAACTTCTTCTTCTCTCGAATCAGGGGCACCCTGTGCTTGATTCTCATGTCCAGAATCAGATTGACGAAGCAGGACAAGGGGTAAAGAATCTGCATCTGATTGTTCTTTGTCCTGAACAGGTTGATCCACTGAGCTATCCTTTGAAGCTTGAAACTCTTCCACTGAAAAATCTTCCTGAAGTACCTCTGTATTTACTTCAGAAGTATGTTCATCACGAGCAGCAGTCTCTCTGACTTCTACTGAATTATCAAGAACAATATTTTCATGAACTTCTTGAGGTCGGGCCACTTCTTCACCAGGCACTGCCTCCATAAGTTGTTCTTGTGGAATTGCTTCTTCAATATCCACAGCAGCAGTCTGAGGTTCTAGCTGAATTTCCGGTTGAGCTACTGGTTCCTCTATCGGTGCAGTCCTCTCCACAACAGCTTCTCTCACAAATGAGTAAGAAATTACCGGATCAGAAGATTTCAAGACAGGAGAGATAATTTCTTCATCAATTGACCTCTTCCTTCTAGATTGAAGTCCTTCTTGACTTCTCTCTTCTTCAACTTCCTCCATCTCAAGGCGAATTCTTCTTGCCACTGTACTAACTCTGGATTCTGCCTGTCCCTCCTTGGACTTAGCTGGTTGAGCCTGAGCACTCTCCGAGTCTTCCTCAGCTCCAACAGGTAAAAGTTTTCCTTTGATTGTGCTCCAGAAATATCCCACTTTCCTCAAAGTTCCAGCATTAAAAACATTACTGTGGTGACATTTCACCCCAGCACTTACCAGTCTGATCATTCCTCTTTTATATAAAAACAAAGAAATGAACCTTCCATATGGGAAAAAGGTCATTCTTGCTTCACTCTGACAGCAGTATCTTAGATATCTTATCATAAAACGAGGAAAATTAAACTTAATATCACTCATCAGAAGATACATTATATACATGTCAGGGTATAGAATTTTCTCCATTTCAGCCATCCTTGGTGCTAAACCGGTCTGAACAAACTTTACTAAGATTTTCTGATCGGGCTCCAAATCCTTAATAAACATCTTCTTTATCACTTTGGTTCCAAACAGAAAAGACATAATGTCTTCAGACTTATGTACAGAATCTCCAATATTCCGTAAATCAAAATGAAAAACTCCTTCATGAGGGCAGTTAAGAATCTGACTTATCTCTACAGATGATATGGAAAAGTCCTTATCCTCTATCTGAGCCAATAAACTATCCTCCGTATCCCCAAGGCTAAACTGAACAGTTCTAAAGAAATGTCTCATTTCTGCCTCATATAGAAACTCAGAGTTTTCAGTATTAAAAGCTTGCTCAAGGCCTTGAAACGACAACGCTTGCTTCAACAGCAAATTAGTTTCAAACAGCCATTCTAAATCGATGACTTTACCTTGCAGTATTTTCCGACCAACTACTTTAGATTTCTTTGCAGCACTGCTCTCAGCTTCATCTGGACGCTTAGTCTTCGCCATTTCAACAACGATTTCTGAAGGTTCGTAAGTTTAGGGTTTGAAGATTCAGAAAAGGGTTTTGGAGCAGATGTGCGGTTTTAGGTTTTCGAAAGGGTTTCCGAAAAAGGTGAAAACAGTTTAGAAGGTGAAACGGTTCTGACAGCCTTGATTCCCGTGTAATCACTAATCATTACTTTTATTTAAAACAAAATAAAATAACTTATAGCGAGAAACAGAAATTAAATAGAATTCGAAAACAGAATAAGATTAAAAAGAAACTATTTAAAATTAAATAAACCTAACTCCCCCTTAATAAATTCAAACCTTGCCGTGGGAAGTGGTTTAGTAAAAATATCTGCTAATTGATTTTCTGTATTTACAAATTCTAAAAATATATCCTTTTTTAACACATGATCTCTTAAAAAGTGATGTCTTATATCAATGTGCTTAGTTCTAGAATGACTAATAGGATTTTTTGAAATATTAATTGCACTAGTATTATCACATAAAATAGGTGTATTATTGAAATTTAATCCAAAGTCCATAAGAGTGTTTTTCATCCACAACACCTGTGCACAGCAACTACCTGCAGACACATATTCTGCCTCGGCTGTTGACAGGGCAACTGAGTGTTGTTTCTTACTAGACCATGATACTAAAGACTTTCCTAAAAAGTGACAAGTTCCTGAAGTACTCTTCCTATCTAATCTACAGCTTCCAAAGTCTGCATCTGAATATGAAATTAAATTAAAATCAGAGGTTTTTGGATAAAGCAGAGATTGATAAATAGTACCTTTTAAATATCTAAAAATTCGTTTAACAGCAGTTAAATGGGATTCTTTGGGATTTGATTGAAATCGAGCACAAAGACATACTGAATACATTATATCTGGTCTACTAGCAGTAAGATATAATAAACTACCAATCATACCTCTATATAACTTGTTGTCCACTGATTTTCCAGTTTCATCCAAATCAAGTTTTATATTAGTACACATAGGAGTTGTAAATGTCTTGCTGTTTTCAAGTCCAAATTTCTTAAGTAAATCAGTAATGTATTTACATTGATTTAAAATATTTCCAAAATCTTTTTGAAATATTTGAAGACCCAAAAAGAAATTTAATTCTCCCATCATACTCATTTCAAATTCTTTTTGCATTAATTCTGAAAATTCATGACAAAGAATTTTATTGGTTGATCCAAAAATTACATCATCAACATAAATTTGAACCAACAAAACATTATTTTTCACAGTTTTCTTAAAGAGTGTTGGATCTGCTAGTCCAACAGTAAAATCATTTTTCAAAAGAAAAGAACTTAGTCTTTCATACCAAGCTCTAGGTGCTTGTTTAAGGCCATAAAGAGCTTTAGTAAGTTTGAAAACAGAATCTGGTTTTTGAGAATTTTCAAAACCAGGAGGTTGCTCAACATAAACTTCCTCCATTAAATAACCATTTAAAAAGGCAGATTTAACATCCATCTGAAATAATTTAAAATTCATATAAGATGCATAGGCTAAAAGGATTCTAATAGCTTCTAACCTGGCTACAGGTGCAAAGGTCTCATCATAATCTATTCCTTCTTCTTGATTGTATCCTTTAGCTACTAATCTTGCTTTATTTCTAGTTATTATCCCTTGATCATCCTGTTTATTCCTAAAGACCCATTTAGTTCCTATTACTGGATAATCATGTGGTCTTTCAACTAATTCCCAAACCTTATTTCTCTTGAACTGGTTCAATTCATCTTGCATTGCTATTACCCAGCTCTCATCATCTAAGGCTTCTTCTATGGTCTTAGGTTCTTGTTGGGATAGGAAAGCAGAGAATTCAACTATGTTTTCAAAGTTTCTTCTAGTTTGAATACCAGTCTCTAAGTCACCTATCACAGATTCTAAAGGGTGATTCTTTAAGGTTCTAGACTGTCTAGGCATTACATTCAAAGGCTCTTCAGTATCATGTTCTTCTGAACTGGACTGAATTTCTTTTATATCATTTTCAAAATCATTCTTTAAATTCTCAGGTCTCATGTTGTCATTAGAATCAGGTTCATCTATTTGTTCTATCCTTTTCTCAAAAGGATCAGATTCATCAAATTTCACATGAACTGATTCTTCAACAATCCTTGACTTTTTATTATAGACTCTATAAGCTTTGGAGGTTGCAGAATATCCTAAGAAAATACCTTTATCAGATTTTGGATCAAATTTACCAAGATTATCTTTGGTATTCAAGATGTAAACCTTGCATCCAAAAACTTTAAAGTAATTTACTTTAGGTTTTCTGTTATTCCATAGTTCATAGGGTGTCTTTTTCAAAATAGGTCTTATTAAAATTCTATTCATTATATAACAAGCTGTATTAACAGCTTCTGCCCAGAAATATATAGGTAGGCTATATTCATTTAACATAGTTCTAGCCATTTCTTGAATAGTTCTATTTCTTCTTTCAACAATCCCATTCTGTTGAGGTGTTCTTGGAGCAGAGAAGGTGTGTTTAATACCCATGTTTGAGCAAAAGGAATTAAATTCCTGGTTCTCAAATTCTCCACCATGATCACTTCTCAATGAGATTATATTAAAACCTTTTTCATTTTGAATAGATTTACAAAAACCTTCAAATAAACTAAAAGCTTCACTTTTAAATTTCAAAAAGAAAATCCAAGTAAATCTAGAGTAATCATCAACTAATACATAAACATATAATTTACCAGCTAAACTTGCTACTCTTGAAGGTCCAAACAAATCCATATGGATAAGTTCTAGAGGTTTAGTTGTAGCAACTTTATTAACAGATTTGAATGATGATTTGTGTTGCTTGCCAAGCTGACATGCATCACAGAATCTGTCATTTTCAAATTTGAGACTAGGCAAATCAGAAACTAAATGTTTCTTAGATAATTTATGTAAAGCATATATATTGCAATGACCAAGTCTTCTATGCCAGATCCAGGATTCACTTATATTAGCAGTTAAGCAGTTTACTTGTTGTTTACACAAGGAATACAAATCCAAAGTATAAACATTATCAGTTCTGGGTGCTCTAAACTTAAACAGTTTATCTTTAGAAACGGTACAACTATTGTTAGTAAAATCAACAGTGTATCCATCATCACAGAGTTGAGAGATACTTATCAGATTGTGTTTTAACCCTTGTACATAAAGTACTTTGTTGATTGAGACTGTCTCTGGATCTCCAACTGTTCCAATACCAATAATCTTTCCTTTGGCATTGTCACCAAAGGTGACAAGTCCTCCTTCCTTTCGAGTAAGAGAAGAGAAATTAGCTGAAGTTCCACTCATGTGTCTTGAGCAGCCACTGTCCATATACCATATTTCTTTCTTTCTTTGGTGACCTGCTACCTGCAAAGACATTCAAACAAATTGCTTTGGTACCCATATTTTGTTGGGTCCAGGAGTGTTAGCAAGCAGTGATCTGGGTATCCAGATTTGCCTTGTTTTCTTAAAATTGATTGAATCATATAGATCGTTGGAAATATAAGCTTTCTTAATTCCACATATCTGAGGTTGTCTTAGAAAACAGTTTTTAGCTATATGACCTCTTGTTCCACAGAAGTTACAAATAACCTGTTTAGAGCTAGGAACAAAATAATTTTTGTATAACTTAGGTTTTTCTCCTTTACTTCCAATTCCAAACCTTTCCTTTTTAATTACAGTTTTTCCAAGTATCTCATTTAAGGTGTTTTCTCCTTTTGTAAAAATTAATGCAGCCGTTTTATAAGATTCTACTTCATCCTGTAGAGTTTTTATTTTTGATTCAAAATTAATTTTATTTGAGTCAGCAGAATTGTATTTGTCAATTAATTCCTCATGTTGTTTTAGCAAAGTATTTCTCTCATCTGAAATAGCTTTGTACAAGTTCTTTATAGATTTATATTTATTAAATAATGAGTCATATCTTTCTTCAAGCATATTGCAGTAAGCTGCAAGTTTTCTATTTGAGAGGCTTGTTTCAGAGTTTGATTCATTATTTGAGTCAGAGGAATAGTATGAGTGTACCTCATCAGTTTCAGCCATGAAACACATATTTGCTTTTAAATTGGCTTCCTCCTTCTCTGAGCATGATTCAGAATAATTACTTGAGTCTTCAGAAACACTCCAAGTAGCTTTCATAGCTTTCTTGTCTTTCTGCTCATAATCATCTCTTTTGAAGAATTTCTTCTTCTTTGCATCTTTCAATTTTGGGCAATCCGGTCTGATATGTCCCATCTTTTTGCATTCATAACATCTCACTTCCTTGCTATCCTTTTTAAAGGATTTCTTGAAGTCTTTCTTCTTACTATAGAACTTTCTGAATTTTCTGGCTAGCTGTGCCAGTTCTTCATCCGAATTTGAAGAATCAGAGCTTTCTGATTTAGCACTCACTTCTCTGTTCTTCATCTTTCTATCCTTTTGTTGAGAAGTCACTTTCAAAGCAGTATTTTCCCTTTTTATGTAGACTTTATGCTCATTTACCTCATCTTGCATTTCAGCTTCGTACATCATCAGTGTACCAATCAGTTCTCTCATAGTTAGATCTTTAACAGAAGTTGATTGTCTGATTGCTGCAGAGATTCCATTCCATCGAGTAGGAAGTACTCTCAGTACTTTCAACGCTTGATCAGCTTGCTTGATTGGTTCTCCTAGAGCTGTTATATTATTGACAATTTCTGTCAATCTTCCATTCATCTGAGTGATGCTCTCTCCTTCAATCATTCTGAAAGTATCGAATTTTAACTTAGCAGTTGCATATCTCATCTGTCTTACATTATCTATTCCTTCATAAGCAACAGCTATAGTTTGCCACATTTCATATGCAGTCGGGCATTGAGATACTCTGTTAAATTCGTCTGGTCCTAGACCACAGATGATTGCATTCATAGCTTTTGAATTTATGTCATACTCAGCTTCTGTAGCAGCACTCCATGTATCGGGATTTTCAGGAATTTCATAGGGAGTCAGAATCTTTGAATAGACTCTGTAACCAAGATTTTTCAGGTAAATAATCATACGTGATTTCCAGCAGCCATAATTATCTCCATTAAAGTAAGGTGCTCTGACCATTGACATTCCCTCTCTCATATCAGCCATGATACACTATGTATAATCTTTAAATACTTCTAGGCCTGATAAGACTTTAGAATTAAGAAGCTCCTCCTCTGATACCAATTGTTGGATCTGAATCTACGGATTATACACAAGAGGGGGGTGAATTGTGTCTTTTTCAAATTATTACAATCTCTTCAATTTAGACAAATTCTGTTCACTATGCTTTTGCACGATTAAATATGCAGCGGAAAAAGTAAAAGCATGAACACACGGATGTATAGTGGTTCGGGGAACAGAAGGCCCCTAGTCCACTCCACCAACGCTCAAATCCACGAGCTTGGCGATTTTCACTATCTGGTCCTCGTTTCCACAGACCCGTCCACAACTGAGTACAGGCAGTTGACACCTTTACAAGATTCAGGCAAACACAGCCTTCCTGGTTCAAACACGAACCCACACAGCTTAGAACGAGAAGCTGATCACTCAAAAATAAAAGGGTTTCGATAAAGAAACACTTCTCCAGTTATTCTTCACAATTGCAACAGAATGCAATTGACAGTAGATGGATCGTCGTCTTCAGAAAATAAAGATCTGTAATCAAAACAGTTCTGAGTCGATCCAGTTGCAATAGATATTACCAGAAACTTCACAACTTCAGCAGTAGTAGATTCACAACAGGTAGTCGATGTAGAACACGTGAATCTGCTATCAAGATCTTCCTTCGGTAATAAAGGTCTTACGCTTCTTCTCGATCACCAGAAAAGAACGCTTTCATACAGTCTCTGTTTTCTTGCTCGTCAAAAGATCAATCTCTTTATCACACACTTTCCTGTGCATATATATATCTCCGAAGTTTCCAAGATAGAACATATATTCAAATATGAGAAAATCTTTCGCATAAAATAGATCCATGAAAATCTCCTTTAGATTCGCGATTTTAAATGAAATAACAGAGCCGTTGTAACTCCCCTGAAGAATCGGCATAAAAAGCTCCGTTTAAATCAATCATTAATCCGTTGTAAATCGTCTTTGATTCAGTCAAAGTCGTATTTAAGAATCAGCTCGAAATCCGCCTAATAATCCGCTTGATTGACTAATTCAAAAAAGAAATATCATCTGTCAAAAATATCCCGACGCCAAACGTAGGGTTGATGACGTGGCTCCAAACGTAGGGTTCACAAACGTAAGGTTCAGAACGTAAGGTTCAGAACGTAGGGTTGAACATACATACTTTCTCGTGCTTCAACTCTCCAAAGAACGTACGGTTGATTATAAAAGTAAGGTTGATGATCCATACTTTTGAGAAACAAACTCAACACTGAAAACTAACGTACGGTTTCTCTTCCATACTTGTCCAACAACAAAAACGTAAGGTTCCTTCCAAACGTAATGTTCTTCTTCCATACTTTTCAACAACGTAAGGTTCATTAACCATACGTTTCAAAATAACATAAAAAGTAAACTTTTCATCCATACGTTACGTTCAGCAACGTAGGGTATGAACAGTGATTCCAGTACGCGCTAAAATTGATCTTGCGCTACAGTGATTCCAGAATACGCTAAAATTGATCTCGCGCTACAGTGATTCCAGAATACGCGCTAAAATTGATCTCGGAATAAATGAAGTATAAAATCTCGTTATATAAAATAAATTCCTGCAAAATACTCAACGAAATAATTAGTAAATAATTAAGGGTATTTGTGAGCATCAAAATCATCATAAAGAGACAGAGTATTATTTAAAATAATCTCCCCCTTTAAAAAACATTATTTTGATTTGTTTAAATACATTGCTCAACACGTTTATGTGATAAAAAGGTGGGATGCTATACATAATCATTTCATCAAAAGTATAACCTATGAAAGAGAAACAGATTTCATAAACATATAACCTATGAAATAGAAATGGGTTTCATAAATTACATGACATTAAGCATAAACCATTCATATAAATAATATGAATGGAACCTTTAGATCATTTCCTAGAATGGAATGAATAACATCAATGGATTTCATCTTATATGGAAAATAATTTTTAAATATCATTCAAAAACATTTCTTGAGGAAAATATCCTTTCTTATTTGAAAAAGGATTTTTAATACATAAAACCATTTGAAAACCATTTTCTTAGAAAACACCTTGAAAACATATAAATAAGACTTGAAATCATTTTGAAAACCTTTTTCCTTGAAAACTTATAAAATAATATTCAAAATATTTTAAAAACATTTTTCTTTGAAAACACTTTGAAAAATTATAAAGAAATCTTGAAAATATTTTGAAAACCTTTTTACTTGAAAACATATGAAAGAAGCTTGAATTTTTTTTGAAAAAAATATTTGAAAATCCTTTGAAAACTTATAAATAATTCTTGAAAATGTTTTGATTTTTTTTTTAAAAATCCTTTGAAAAGATTTAAATAAATCTTGAAAATGTTTTGAAAACCTTTTTACTTGAAAACATATGAAAGAAACTTGTAAATGTTTTGAAAATAATTTCTTTGAAAATCATTTTAAAACTTATAAAGAAATATTGAAAATGTTTTGAAAACCTTTTTACTGGAAAATATATGAAATAATCATGAAAATGTTTTGAAAACCATTTCTTTGAAAATACTTTTAAAACTTATAAATAAGGCTTGAAAACATTTTGAAAAGAATTTTCGTTTAAAACATATAAATTAAGCTTGAAAATATTTTGAAAACAATTTTTCTTACAAATTACTTTTAAAAACATTTTCTTAAAAATTATCCATTTAAAAATGAAAATGAATATTCAAATAAATGACGGTGGTTAAATTCGTACATGACGTACGAGGTAAAAAAACATTTATTTTTCATGATAAAAAGGATAAAAAAATGTATTGTTTGGAAAGAGACAATAATATTTCTTTGAAGAGATTGGTAAAAGAAAAAAAGGGTAAAAAATAAATATTACAGGATAATGATACAATATTCTTAGAAACCCTTTTTAGAAAACATGGTTTTGAAGGAACGTAGATTTCCGACCAAAGAGAGGGTAAATTCGGGCTTTCTTAAAAACACTTTCTTAACTATATTATGTACCAAAGAGTGGAATAAATAGTACTAATATATGAATAAATCATTAATAATTATAGGAGAAGAAAATCATGAATTTTATTGAGATATGGATCATAATATTTCATCAAAGGAAACATAAACATAAATAATCTTGAAAAGCGGTGAGGTTGTCTCAATAAACTCTTATAACTTGGTAACTTAGAATCATACTCTCCATGTAAGAAAAGGAAATCACATGAAGCTTAAAATGTAATTAAAATAATTAAATTCATGATATAACATGTAAAATGGAAGTATATACACCTCGAAAGATAATTTAAGTGCATAACAAAACATGAGTCTCAAAGAAGGAAAATCGAGACAAAACTATTTCACCGATTTGGTAACTTTTGAAGCATAAACCACATGAAATAAAGGTCATAAAATGGATATGTTAATACCCATAAATTTAAGTATAATATACATAGAATATAATCATGAGCAGTATATACACCATATATAAGTAAAGAGTGGCGAACATAGCATGTATCTCACAAAAATAAAAAGTGAGATGAAATCCCCTTAACTTGTGTCTTGACTCTCATCATACTTGTTCAAACCACCTATTTAATAAATATAAATTTATTATAAATATTTTACATAACCATATTATTATATCTAGTACCATATATAGTTATATTATGACCTTATATTACCCTCTTGTTAACCATCCTATCTTTAGATAATATACGCTTTGTTCTTCGCATGTATCTTAATTTGTTATATTGTCAGTCTTTATAATTATACCATGATTCCAAAATGTAAAACTTGATATAAATAACATTTATATCCATTATATGGTTATTATAATAATCTATTGAATATATAAGTACAAAATTGAATACAACATTCATGGAGACGGTAAGTCGTACGTACGCATGAACGTTGTTTCCGTTTTTATTGTTGTATTGAATGAAAGAAAGAAAATAACATATATGTATACATGTATATCATTATTAAAGTATCTTTAAGATATCATATATATAATATATAATCACTAAACCCATACTTAATACATTCCATGTAGTGTATGAATGAATCATATCGCTTGGAGGGGGTGGTATTCCACACTTCCTCAAATGAAATTATCGTATTAACACTAAATCGAAATTAAAAAAGATATGTGTTGTAAAAAGTAATAAATAATCTTAAATAAATAATAAATATAATATATGAAAATAATAAATATATTTTCCATCATAATTTTCACCATGAGAGGCGGTAAATGAAAAATTAACAATCATCATTTAGTGTGGCGGTAGTTCACCGTACAGATAAATAGTATGTTTGTTACCCATTAGATGGAGGTGTGTGTGAGTTTAGGTCTAAACCTTAGCATAAAAAAATCATGCTATATTTAGGATATTTAATTTTTTATACAATAATTTAATAAATAGATTTTGTGGGGTGGAGAAAGAAAATAAAATAAAGGGTATTGAGAGAAAACGTTACCTCTTAATCGGGTAACTCCTTTTGGCTTGTGCCAAAAGGATTCATTTGATAGATTTCTACCAAAGGATAGTATTATATGAGTAAGTTAGGGATGTTTTTAAGTTTATTGGGTAGATATTGGATGAACTTAAGAGTTTTGAGAGGTGTTAATAAGAGAGAGAGGTGGTGGCCTTTTATAGGGAAGGAGGAGTGACACTCTTATAAATATTTGAAGTGAGAATTCCACCCACATTTTTCATGTTTTATGTGGATAAAATAATGATAAAAATCCAATAAAGGGGATTATAGGGTCGAAATATATCCATAAAATATATTTTGGACAAGTTTATAGGTCATTTTGGGCCTTAAGGTTATGGTTTAGACCCTTATTAAGCTTAATTTAACCTTAATCGATGTAATTAATTTTAATCGCTTTCATTAATATTTTTGGTCAAAAATTAATTTAAACTTATTATAAATTATAAATTATTCTGATTCCAAATATATAATCCATTTTTCCAAATTCCAATCACATAAGTGGCGGATATTAATTTAAAATTAATCATGTTGATGGGACGACACTGCGAGTTTTAAAAGTAAAAATAATCAAAAGTTTGCTAAGTTTTATATCTAATTTTAATGTGAAATTGATTAAAATTAATTAAATTAGATTAATTTATAAAAATATTATCTAATTAAACTTTTAAACCAATTTAAAATATTATTTAACATTATAAATAAATTTAATGAAAAAGTAGTTTTAAGTTAAAATCTAGTATTTTTAACTATTCATTAAAAAATGAAACCTTACAAAAAATACTAAAAAACTATCCTAACCTAATTATTATGTTTTTATTCTAAATATAAAGTTTATTTTGACATATTAAATCTATAAAAGTTTTAAAAATTGTATTTAAAATGGGTTCGCCATTAAAATGTGTTAAAATTACCTTTATAAAAAATATAGGCTTTTATGCATAAAATTAGGTTTGTTCTTATCTTATGTCTACCCAATATATTTGATGAATATCAAAAATATTTGATTGAATATATAACATCTATATTACATTAATATCACTTGTTAATTCTATTTAATTTTATTTATTAGATAAAAACATCTTTGTGACCATAAAAATAATAATATTACATTTTTTATTCAATCGGCTTTCATGTTCATTTATAATTAATTGGTAACCTATGAATTCATATTATATTATGTAAACCATATATTTTCATAAATTAGTTAATAATATTTATAACCTATAATTTAAAATCTAGGCTATGTCTTATTATATTAAATAATCATATTTTAATAATATATTATTGTTCGGTAAACCTCGATCTTACGTGTTACGCAAGACATCAAGGAAAGTCTTTTTTGTGTATAATTCAAGTTAACCTTGATGTTCCTTAGAGAAATATAATGTTTATGTTGTGTGTAGTGCACGATTAACTTGGTGTTGCATATATCTCAAGCCAAACCGAGTGCTAAATATAAAATAAACTATTTTCAGTATTGTGTGAAATGAAAAATATCCAAAAGATTAAATAAAATAAAATAATAATAATTCAAAAAATATAGGGGTGTTACATTCTACCCCCCTTAAAATTAATGTTTCCCTCATAATTCATATGGGTTATCAAAGGTTTAATACTTTAAAGTTTCATTCATAGAGACCCACATCATAAAAATGAGTACTAAAACATCCTTTAAAAAAGGAAAGTTGGAAACATGGTGGTTACCTGATGTAAAATATAACTAGGTTTCAACATAGGAGAACATAGGTGGGAAGTGAAAACATGGACATGGAAGGAAAATATAACTATAAAGTTCTGATGGAGAGTGATAGTGAACAAGGTCAGGATAAAGTTAATGATCAGAAAGCCATAAATCTATGATGAACTAAAGGACTATCCGATTCATCGGAAATAGAGGTACTAGGATAAATTTTTTGGTTTCAACATCCTTTTTCCTAAAGTTAAATAATTTTTATAAAAAGATATACTTGCATGATTTCACGAAAACTTCACCATTTGTTGTTCATTGATCCACTTCACCTCTTTCTCCAAAAAGTAAGGTGAATTTTTCATTCCTGAAGCACTAACAGATCATGAGATCCATGATATGTCATCCCATTTTTCATTAATTATCATAAACACCATGTTTTTATAATAGGTTGTCCAATGTGCTTAAATAATCACATGTTAAGATAATGATTTATTCTCACAAACTTCATCCAAAGTTTAACTTAATATTTTCATAAATGGTTAACCTTATAACCTTTCCGAAATGTGAAAATTCAAAACTTTAGAAAGAGAGTCACGAAATTAGCTTAACATTGATCCCCCATATATCACAAAGTAGCTTTTGGTTGTCACATTCCAAGCATGTGAATACCCTCATGGTAAATTATCTTGGAACATGGTAACATCTTGAATTGCCATAACTACTTCTGGAAAACATGAATTATTCCTTATTCCATATATTACTGTATATATTCCACAAATTCAAGAAGTTGTAAACTTTATCCGTGATAGCATAAACTACTTGTCAACAAGTCCTTAATTAGTTCCAAGGTAATAAGTATCATCCAATTTACTTATTCATATCCCACCTACCTTTATCCAAACAACATTATCATAACATAAGGAATATATTAAGGGTTATATTTTCTTTAATCATGTGTTTTCCATAGACATCACCTTGCCATTATATCACTTTTTTATTCCATCAGAACCATTCAATGTGTTCATGTAAATTCGCAGTGAAAACATAAACAGAACAATCCTTATATATTTCACCTTTCATATAACATACTTATTGAATATAAATACATAAAAGCATTTATTAATTCATCCTTAATACATTGAAAAGGCTACCACATCATAATACCTCTTTCTATTCACATTTCATTTGTAGTCTCTTCATCATCAGCAATGTAACCATTACTTGCACCACCTTGCTGATTCTCTTCAGGAGCTTTCCTCTTAGGACATTGAGTTGCATAATGATCATTTATTCGACACTTAAAATAATTAACCTTCGATGATGCCTTAGGGAGGCCAATATTTTTATCCATTTCATTAACCAAACTCATAATTTTTTCCTTGCAGTCACTTGATTTGTATCCTTCTTTTCCACATCCAAAACATCTTCTTGTTTCTCTAAGACATTCACTTTGGTGATTCTTTCCACATTCTTGAGATAGAGGGAACCGAATATTCTTTCCTCCATGGTCTCCACTACCCTAACTCTCAAAGAAATCCTTATTTCTCTTCCTTGGTGAGTTAGAGAGTAGGCTAAGCTACATATTGTTAATCATGTTCCATGAAAACTAGTTATACATGATCACAACATCTCTCACTCTAGTGATCACCCCACTTGATTTCTAATCAGCAAATCATCCATCACATTCAACATTAATCTAGTTTTTTTCAATTACCTCCATTGAATAAAACCATAATCATCGTGTGAGCATTACTTATCATAGTATAAAACCACATAGTCATGAAAAGAATTACTTATAGGATGTCTAAATTATGACAATTTCCTTGATATATGACATCCTAGGTTCATCCTAAGTTTTTCATAGCCAACTTATATTTAAATCCTTCATAATGGTTCATGAATAGTTTGTGAATTCCCAAATCATATCCCCTGGGAGTGTCAAACTAGGTGTGCAAAAAGACCTGTTTTCGTGTACCAGATTACCCCAAGTCATTCCTGAAACATTTTGTCGAAGTTGTTACCCATAGGTAAATTTTTTCCAAATTCACATCCACTTGTAGTATCCAGATATGGATGTATTTCTAGGATACCACTCACACTATCCTTCCAAAATTCTAGGACATTTTTCTATATGTTAACTCATCCTTAGTTACATCCCAAGACATATCCTTAGAAAGATACCTAGGGATCTAACTAAATTTTTCTCATCTTAGTTTCCAAATGTTGACTAAAACTTTCATTTGATACCAAATATAGAGACTCGGGCTTAACATACATGTATATTACACCATTTTAGATGAATATTCAGTACATTACAATAATACATGCCTGAGGACCATAATAGTTTAGTGTATTTGGAAAATTAAAAACAAAATCTTCTATCCTAGTGAAATATCTTCAACACATCCCATAAATATCCCCACCTCTATTACTTCTACCTAAAACCTTTCTTCATAACCTAGGGAAAGGAAACATAAGAAGAGGTGATCTCAGATGCTCAGTAAGGGTAAATAAATGAAATATGTAACTATAACATGAACAAAGGGTATGTAACTTGAACATAAAATTTGAATATCATACCCTACATATTAGAGATCATAATAAATATTATAAATTCACAAGACATGGATCATAATAAAATTAAGAGCATAAGTCATGAAGGCACAACATGGGATTAAAACATGGAATTGTGGTAGACACATAAGCATATAATATGATTTCTATAGTATCCAAGGCATCGCTGCCAAGACCATCTTGGTAGTATGGGTTCACTTCTCATACCATCTTGGTAGTCATGGTTCACTCCCATGTCCATATTAATAGCATGAGTTCACTCCTCATACCATCTTGGTAGTCATGGTTCACTTTCTTGGTTATCTTAGTAGTCAAGGTTTATTCACAAGACTATCTTAGTCTATATCATGAGATATAAATATTTAACCATTGCATTGGAGGGAGATATAGGTCCCACCCGTATCATAGTGGAATCATACATACATGTTCCACAAAATCCTAAACAATCATATCATAACCCATGCAATGAAATGGGTATCATAAACATGTAAACATATTATAACCTATGAAAAAAGATACATGGTTCATAATCATTTCATCAAAAGAATAACCCATGAAAGAGAAATAGATTTCATAAAAATATAACCCATGAAAGAGAAATGAGTTTCATAAAGTCCATGACATTAAGCATAACTCGTTCATAAAAAGAATATGAATGGAACCTTTAGATCATTTCCTAGAAGGTAATGAGTAACATCAATGGATGTCATCTTATATAGAAAATAATTTTGAAATATCTTTCAAAAATGTTTCTTGAGGAAAATATCCTTTCTTCTTTGAAAAAGTATTTTTAATACATAAAACCATTTGAAAATAATTTTCTTAGAAAACTCCCTAAAAACATATAAAAAAGACGTAAAATCATTTTGAAAACATTTTTCCTTGAAAACTTATAAAATAAGATTCAAAATATTTTAAAAACATTTTTCTTTGAAAACACTTTGAAAAGTTAGAAAAAGGTTTTGAAGATGTTTTCAAAACCTTTTTACTTGAAATCATATGAAATAATCTTGAAAATTATTTGAAAAAATATATTTAAAAATCCTTTGAAAACTTATAAAGAAAGCTTGAAAATATTTTAAAAACCTTTTTTCTTGAAAACATATGAGAGAAGATTGAAAATGTTTTGAAAATAATTTTAAAACTTATAAATAAATATTTAAAAAAACTAAAATCATTTTTACTTGAAAACATATTAAAGAATCTTGAAATTTTTTTGAAAACATTTTTACTTGAAAACATAAGAAAGAATGATGAAAAATGTTTTGAAAACCATTTCTTTGAAAATACTTTTAAAACTTATAAAGAAATCTTGAAAATGTTTTAAAAAAAATTTACTTTAAAACATATGAAAGAATCATGAAATTTTTTGAAAACCATTTCTTTAAAAATTCTTTGAAAACTTATAAACAAGGCTTGAAAACATTTTGAAAACAAATTTCCTTGAAAAAATATAAATGAAGCTTGAAAAAATTTTGAAAAAAATTTTCCTTGAAAATTAATTTTAAAAAAATTTTCTTAAAAATTATCCATTTAAAAATTAAAAGAAATCTTCAAAGAAATGATGGCGTTTAAATCCATATATGTTGTACAAGGTAAAAAGAACATTCATTTTTTCCAGTAAAAAAGGATAGAAAATATGTTGTAAAGAAATAGAAAACAATATTCCTTTAAAGATATTGGTAAGAGAAAAAAAACAATAAAAATTTATTTTAAATATTATAGTATAATGGTATAATATTCTTGAAAACCCTTTTTATAAGACATGTTTTTGAAGGAACGTAGATTTCCGACCAAAGAGAGGGTAAAGTTGGGCTTTCTTAAAAACATTTTCTTAAATATCTTATATACTAAAAAGTGGAATAAATGGTACCAATATATGAATAAATTATTAATAAACATAGGAGAAAAAAATTCATGAATGTTCTTGAGAGATGGATCATAATATTTCCTCAAAGGAAGCATAAACATAAACAATCTTGAAAAGCGATGAGATTGTCGCAATAAACTCTTATAACTTGGTAACTTAGGATCATACTCTACATGTAAGAAAAGGAAATTACATAAATCTTCAAATATCATGAAAATAAATAAATTAATGATATAACATGTAAAATGGAAGTATATGCACCTTTAAAGAGAATTTATGTGCATAACAAAACATGAGTCTCAAAGAAGAAAAATTGAGCCAAAACTATTTCACCGATTTGGTAACTTTGGAAACTTAATATAGATAAAATAAAGATCATAAAATGAATATGTGAATACACATAAATTTAATTATAATATACCTATAATATAATCATTTTCAGTACATACACCACACAAAAGGAAAGAGTGGGGAACATAGTATGTATCTCACGAAAATAAAAAGTGAGATGTAATCCCCTTACTTTGTGTCTTGACTCTCGCCATACTCATTAAAAACACATGTATAATAAATATAAATTTATTATAAATATTTTAAAGAACCATATTATTATATTCAGTATCATATATGGCTTTATTATGACCTTATATTACCCACTTGTTAAACATCCTATCTTTGGATAGTATACACTTTGTTCTTCGCATGTGTCTTAATTTATTATATTGTTGGTCTTTATAATTATATCATGATTCCATAATGTAATAATTTATATAAATAAAATTTATATCCATTATATGTGTATTATAATAATCTATTAAATATATAAGTACAAAATGGAATACACCGTTCATGAAGACGGTAAGTCGTACGTACGCATGAACGTTGTTTCCATTTTTATTGTCGTGTTGAAAGAAAGAAAGAAAATGAAATATATTTATATATGTATATCATGTTACAGTATATTTATGATATCATATATAATCACTAAATTCATCCTTAATGCATTCCATGTAGTGTATGAACGAATCATGTCACTTTGAGGGGGTGGTGGTCCACACTTCCTCAAACGAAATTCTTGTATTAACACAAAATGGAAAGTAAAAAAGATATGTGTTGTAAAAAGGAATGCATAATCTTAAAGACATAATAAATACAATATATTAAATTAATAAATATATTTTTCAACATAATATCTATCATGAGAGGTGGTAAAGGAAAAATGAACAATCGTTGTTTAGTGAGGCGGTAGTTTGTTGTACACATAAACAGTATGTTTGTTGCCTATTAAATGGAGGTGTGTGTGAGTGTAGGTCAAAAACTTAGCATAAAAATCCTAGTATATTGAGGATATTTTATATTTTATACAATAATGTAATAAATAGAGTGTATGGGTGGAGAAAGAAAATAAAATAAAGGAGTTTAAGAGAAAATATTACCTCTTAATCGGGTAACTCCTTTTGGTTTGTGGCAAAAGGCTTCCTTGGATATATTTCTGATAAATGGGAGTCTTCTATGAGTAATGTAGGTATGTTGGTAAGTTTATTGGGTAGATATTGTCTGAACTTAATATGTTTGAGAGGTGTGAATAAGAGGGAGAGGCGGTGACCTTTTATAGAGAAGGAGGAGTGGCACTCTTTTCAATATTTGAAGAGATAATTTCACCCACGTTTTTCATGTTTCATGTGGATCCAATAATGATAAAAATATGATACAAGGGAGTATAGGGTATAAATATGTCCATATAATATCTTTTTTTACAATTTTATAGGTCGTTTTGGGCCTTAAGGTTATGGTTAGTCCCTTATTAAGCTTAATTTAACCTTAATCGATGTAATCAATTTTAATCACTTTCACTAATCTTTTTGGTAGAAAACTAATTTGACATTTTTAGACATTATAAATTATTATAATTTCAAATATTTAATCCATTTTTCCAAATTCCAATCATATGAGTGGTGTAGATTAGTTTAAAATTAACCATGTTGGCGGGATGACACTGCGGGTTTTTAAAGTAAAAATGATCAAAAATTTGATAAGTTTTTATATCCAATTTCAATGTGAAATTGGTTACAATGACCTATATTAGATTAATTGATAAAAATATTATCTAATTGAACTTTAAACTAATTTAAATTATTATTTTACCTTATAAATAAATTAGATGAAAACGCAGTTTTGAATTAAAATCCAATATTTTTTACTATTCATTAAAAAAATGAAACCTTACAAAAAAATACCAAAAAATTATACTAACCTAATTTTTATGTTTATATTCCAAATATAAAGTTTATTTTGAAATTTTAAATTTATAAAAGTTCCAAAAATTGGATTTAAAATGGGATCTCCGTTAAAAGGCGTTAAAATTACCTTCATAAAAAATATAGATTTTTATGTATAAAATTAGGTTTGTACTTATATTATGTCTATCCAATCTATTGGATGAATACCAAAAATATTTTATTGAATATATGAAATATATATTACATTAATATCACTCACTAATTGTATTTAATTTAATTTAATAGGGAAAAACTTCTTTATGGCCATAAAAATAAATATTTCCTTTTTTATTCAATCAGATTTCATATTCATTTATAATTAATTGGTAACCTATGAATTCATATTATATTGTGTAAACCATATATTTTCATAAATTATTTAATATTATTCATAACCTCCAATTTAACATCTAATTTATAGCTTATTGTATTAAATAATCATATTTTAATAACATGTTATTGTTCCGTAAACCTCAGTCTTGAATATTACACAAGCCATCGAGGAAAGTCATTGTTGCGTATAATGAAAGTTAACCCCAGTGTTCCATTCAGAGTAATCTAGATTTTATGTTGCGTGTAGTGCACGATTAACTTGGTGTAGCATATATCATAATCCAAACATAGTGATTTAATATAAAATAAACTATTTTCAGTGTTGTGTGAAATGAAAAATATCAAAATTATTAAATTAAATAAAAAATCACAAAATCTCGGGGTGTTACATCTACTCTTTTTAGAAGCTATTTGTTTTGTTTTTTCATTACTATATTATCATGTACAAATATTGTATTACATTACTATATAATGATGACATATAATATCTTTTTTAAAAGTTTAGTCAACATTTTAAAATACTTTCTTCAAGGAACAAATATTTCTTATACCATTAGTAGTCATCACCTAATCACCAAGTACAAACTACTATTGTGTAAAGGTTTGTGCTATATTTTTCACATCAACCACATATGTTAGTCCATCTGATGCTCAACTACTACTGTTCAATTTTGATTTTAATTCTTTTGGTGGCATTATTCGCAGAAGGGTTCTAGAACAACATCTAATAGGTACATTTTATTACCACTGTAATTTATGTATTCATATGTTTATTCAACTCAAAATAAATTTTCATTCCTTTAAATTTTTCATTAATGTTTTTTACTATATTGATGATTTATCAATAATTTCTCTACTTGTATTCCAATATTATCTACCACTTATTTGTGATTTTAATATATTCAATATCGATGTTTATTATTATCTTTGTAAAATAGTATTCTATTATTAAAAATAAGCATTGATTTATAGCATTGTGTGAATGCATGAGCAAAGTACTAGTAATTTTAATATGTGGGGTTAAATTAATTTAATTTCGGTATTAAATTAAATGAATGAATTAATTTAATTTTTAATATGAAAATTAAATTAATTGATTGATTTAATTTTTAATATTAAAATTAAATTAATTGATTGATTTAATTTTTAATATTAAAATTAAATTAATTAAGGGACCGAATATGAAATAAATAAATCATTTGAATGTTTAATTCATTTAATTTATTTAATACCCTTGTACTTAAGTTAAAGCAATTTAATTTTATCACACTTTAATTCATATCGATCGGTCTTGAGCATTGACTCGACTGGTGTATGTTTACTTTTATTTCATTATTATTTTTAAACTGTGTATGATGATTGTAATTAATTAAGACAGTTTTTGCATCGTCATTTTTTTCAGTCAAAATGTATAAGGGCCTGTGTGACCATTTTTATCTGATGTACATTACACCCCTAGTTCCCCTCGTCTACACGCAAGTATATTTTTACTTTGAATGAAGATGATGTATGGTGTGGACCCCACCAAGATTAGGCGTATTCTAGGCAGGAAGTGGACATACAAGATGGTGGTAGGCTACATCACGAGTTAAATGGTGACTAAGGTATGATGTCCCTTAGGTTGTCATTGGTCCATTGAATTTAAATGGATCAACCAATATTAAATGCTCAAGATCAGTCTGGTAGTAGATTTCCTTTATGCATTTATTTATTATTTTATGCATTTTATATCAGTGGGAAAATACATAAAATAATGAATAATAAAATTTATAAAGAAGCAACGTATGTATTTCTATTAATTTTCAGTTGTGAGCACGACAATATAGAATGAACAAGATTAATAGAAATGGACTGCATTCATCGAGACAAAAAATACAAAAACTCACAGAAATATTAAGTCATTAACCACCTTCCATCATTCAAATTTGAACAAAACCGGGTGTTTGGGGTGCTCTTCATGCCAAAGATGAGGGCGCCTATTACTACCAGGGAGTTCTTATGAGAATGGTGGCTCGATTTAACTAGAGTGGCAGTAAGGATTATCCAAAGCTAACTTGCTATCATTTTAGAGACAAGTATTGAGTAAATCAAGTTATGATTTTAGAAGTTGGGACTTCACTCAACAAATCAAGGAACTGTGAGTTAATGCATTTGGTCAGTCAAACACCTATGTTGAATCCTCCGAGTAGTGGTGCATCCAAAGCTTGTATACTATGAGGGGAGGTTCAAGGATCCTTACCACTAGAATTGTAACATCCCCAAATGATAAAGGGTTAAATGACTAAATGATATGACTCATGTCAACAAGGTGCACCTTCCTTTTCAGGAGCCTGTCTGATTAGAACTCCACAGTTAAGCGTGCTTGGATTGGAGTAGTGATCAGGATGGGTGACCTTCTGGGAAGTTTCCCAGGGTGTGTGTGAGTGAGGACAAAGCACACTGAAAAGGATATATGTTGGCCTGTGGAGACTATCATTAGTTAGATGACCCGTTCAGGCACATGGGTGGACCCTGGGGTGGGCCCCAGGTGTCTGTGGGGCAACTGGTGGTACCTGGTGGGCCAGGACCCGACGGCCATGTTAAGGCGGGGTGGTTGTGCTGTCACCAGGACCCAGTTGTCACAAGAATACTCAAGCAACAGAGTATTCTGATTCTAGTACAGAGGTTTCCTAGAATTTGATAAAATAGTGGGAGATATTTAATGATTTAATTAATAAATCAATAATGTATAAGTCAGTAATAAATGTAAAAGTATTAATCTACTAGAATTTATTTTTATAGTAAATGGAAAGTAACACCACATAAATTAATTATAATAATAATTAGACAAAATTCAATATCTTATCCATCACGAATTTCAAAATTCAGTACAAGTGTTTGCGCACAATACTACTATATCGGAAATTCAAGGTGTCGGTGTCCCTATACCTTTTAAAAACTACCTTAGGAAGTAAGGGTGTAAAATTACTTACAGGAAACTTATGTATAGAGTGTATGATAAATGGAAAGTAACACCACATAAATTAATTATAATAATAATTAGACAAAATTCAATATCCTATCCATCACGAATTTCAAAATTCAGTACAAGTGTTTGCGCACAATACTACTATATCGGAAATTCAAGGTGTCGGTGTCCCTATACCTTTTAAAAACTACCTTAGGAAGTAAGGGTGTAAAATTACTTACAGGAAACTTATGTATAGAGTGTATGATGGTTATGTCATTATGCTATCATCAACATCTGATGTTTTTGTGGTTACAACATCAGGGCATGGATGATATAACATGTAGTCTTGTCTCTGAGAAGTTTATGAGGAGAAAGTGAAGTAAGATTTGAATGAGTGATCAATTACACTGGCTTTGTGTAAAGGACATATGTTGGCCTGTGGGGACTATCATTAGTCAGATGACCCGTTCAGGCATGTGGGTGGACCCTGGGGTGGGCCCCACGTGTCTGTGGGGCAACTGGTGGTACCTGGTGGGCCAGGACCCGATGGCCATGTTAAGGCGGGGTGGTTGTGCTGTCACTAGGACCCAGTTGTCACAAGAATACTCAAGCAACAGAGTATTTTGATTCTAGTACAGAGGGTTCCTAGAATTTGATAAAATAGTGGGAGACATTTAATGATTTAATTAATAAATCAATAATGTATAAGTCAGTAATAAATGTAAAAGTATTAATCTACTAGAATTTATTTTTATAGTAAATGGAAAGTAACACCACATAAATTAATTATAATAATAATTAGACAAAATTCAATATCCTATCCATCACGAATTTCAAAATTCAGTACAAGTGTTTGCGCACAATACTACTATATCGGAAATTCAAGGTGTCGGTGTCCCTATACCTTTTAAAAACTACCTTAGGAAGTAAGGGTGTAAAATTACTTACAGGAAACTTATGTATAGAGTGTATGATGGTTATGTCATTATTCTATCATCAACATCTGATGTTTTTGTGGTTACAACATCAGGGCATGGATGATATAACATGTAGTCTTGTCTTTGAGAAGTTTATGAGGAGAAAGTGAAGTAAGATTTGAATGAGTGATCAATTACACTGGCTTTGTGTAAACATGAAAGACGGATCACAATATTTCAAGTCATACCACTCTTAAACTCATTTACTCAAGTTTCATGTAATGTTATAAAACAAACAGAATGGATTAATTGCTTCATTACCTTTTAGGTAAGGTATGCCAAGTATAAGAATATTAAAGATAGTTTAATCTTTTGTTCTTATAGCGAAGAAATTGAAAGGAAAAGCAATAAGGATAATGGAAAGAACGACGCCAAATGCACCTTCGCAATTTCCTTTAAATGTAGAGGTAATAAACATAAAGGTTATTTTCATTGCATAACATGAAATTGATTTATGGAAATTAAAATCAATTAAATGAATTGAAGAACCAAGTACCCACTTCTTCTTCAGGTATATTCATCAATATAAAATGTAATGTTTTGAATATACTTCTTAGGTATTAAATATAGTATGACTTTCACATATGTGTATTGAAATATAGTAACCAAGCAAGTAATAATAACATTACAAGAAGTAAGGTGTATTCTCCAAGAGACTAAGAAAGGGTGATTACTAAGTCAGTAATGAGAAACACATAACTTATAATTATCTAGTGAATGATTCTAGTTGAACAAGTTGAGTATAACCAATACATTTATCTCACATGTAATTTCAACATAAGGAGACATTATTCCAGGTTCAAGAATGAATGTTGTTTGTGGTGTCTCAAACTCAATCAATAGTTTAGTGATACTTGAATCATATGCAATATTTGATGAATATAAAAATGTGATACTTTTACCCAGTTGTGGCAAGATTATTCTTTGTAATGTAAAACTATAAGTGGACGTCAAAGATATGCCTAGTTTGGTATTTAGGATCGGTATAACTAAAAATATTTGGTATTATCGAGGTATTTAGTTTGGACAAAGAAACCATTTGAAATAAAGGTATGCCACAAAACTTCTAAGATTAGTTCAGCAAGAGAGCCTGAACTATTCCAAGGGTTCGCTAGTGGTAAATATACTTCATAAGGTTCATTTAAGTAATTAAAGAATATGATAGTGAAGTATGATATGTTCATGGTCAGATGATATGAGATCCTTTGGGTTGTTATGCTGAATAATATCTTGACCAAGCATTCATCGATCATGATAATATAGCATAGAGTAATTTCTAAATGCATGTTACTTTATCTACAACATGACGTTGATGCTAATAAGGAGGATCGATGATGTCATGAACCAACCCGGGTCGACCCTGAACTGGTTGCTCGAGCTAGCCCGCAACATGGACCGAAGGGCATTCCCAATCCCCATAGGCTGGCAACTAGTGTCGGGCATCAAAAGTTAAAAATTGGGAACAATCTGGACCATAAATATAAATAAATAAACTAAAATAAATAGAACAAAACAAGATAAAAAAACGATAAAAAAAAAACTACCAAAACATGACTAACCTGTCCAAGACTAAGACTCCAGTAACCCCATGGGTTACTCTCTGATACCAAAACCAAACATTACCCAAGGTGATCTGAACCAGAGATGGAACCTACAAGAGAAACTAAAAATAAGAAAACACTATAGGCATGAGTATTAAAACTTAGTAGATAGGCCCAACTAATCTATTCCCAATGCACATTATTTAAATAAATAAAACATTGATTTCAGGATTGAAATACAATCTATAAATATAGAATTTTTCTACACTTTTCATTTTTAAGGTAAACAAATCACAATCATAATCCATTGCCCTAAATTTTAAAATAAGGTGCAAGAGGAAATAAAAGGAGACCAAAAAGGAATCATTCATTTTTCATAAAAGTGTCAAAGGAAAGTGTGATTGTTCGTTTAAATCATTTTTCTTGAAAAGATCTTTAGCAACCACACATTTACAATTTTACAAGAAAACACCAAAACTAAGAACAATGGGTATCACTTCATATAGTGAGGGAAGCAGTACTAACTATACTAGTGTCAAAGGAACACGGGGAATCCTAGGAACTCGGAGGAAGACCAGAACGTACTAATACATGTGATTCATCCTGAAGGCATGCCTACTCTCAATGATGTCATAACGCCGAAAGCTCGGTGTTACCCTACATGGCCTAACCGAGGGACCCAATCCCCTAGCAGAGAAAAGTTCGTACTAAGGGCCACTAGCCAGTGCATAGTCTAAACTTGTGCAACAATCATTCTTAGTAAACCTCTTTGCTTTGCTAGGTTACCATGTATAGTTCTCAAGAGGGTGTGTCATACATTTCAAATAACAAGCCACATGTATATAACTGAACACTCCATACAACTTAGCACCACCCACAACCACCTCAAGGGTAGTCCTTGCCTTAAAATAATAATTATAAAAATAAGGTCCCATACCGAGGACTCTCTAGTCTCATGATCAATCAATGAGGCAAGAGACCCAACCCAAGAGGGGTTTTCCAAATAACCATTCAAAAGTGCCAACTGGGACTTTACCTATGAAACACTTCAAAATTTATCAAATCATTTAGAAAACCATTCCCAGAGCAAAGAAAAACTTCATTTTACATAAACCTGGCCAAACGGGCCCTTCTTCCAAGTGTTCAACAGTTTTCAAATTTTAAACCTTTTTATGAATAGTCATACATAGGTTATATTCAACACCAAACCAACTTATAAATCCACTTTGGAAACACCAACCACTATTTGAATGTCAAACTATCATTTACAAAACCAATTCATGCCTTTAGAAATCACGAACTACTTAGAAAACCCAAACGGGCACTTAACTAACCCTTGGTGTGCAGAACCTAAAAAAAACACACCACACATTTATAAAAAAAATCCATTTTTAAAACCATACACACTCACTTTGAATTACAAAGATCTACTTGGAAACCAATTTAAGGAAAACCAACCACCTCTTTAAATCCAGAAAAAATTTATAAGAGCCTGTCGGGCATTTGATAAATGCTTAGTTTGCACAGCACAATCCGACCACTTAAAAAATGCCAAACGGGGTTTACATATTTTCCTCAAACCAACTATTCTCATACAAAATTGCAATAATCCAATTTTAACTCAAAACCCATTGAAAACCCATTTGAGAAAATTTCAATAACCATTTTCGTAAACATCACAAATATATTTTTAAGACCAAAACATGCTTCTAAAAAAATTAACCATTTGCAAGAGCCAACAATGCTATCAACCAAAAATGAGGCGTGTTTCATTCTTCAAATCCATGTCACACATTCAAAACAATCAGACAAAACACTTCATTTCACATAGAACAAATATTATAAAAATAGTGCATTACTAATTTAATAACTAAGGAAGTGCGAAAAACAAGAAACCAATGAAATCATGAATTTAAAGGCAATGTGCAAAGGGTCCTACCTCGACTCACAGCTCAAACATGATGACGCGACTCACATCACACTTGTGCATAAGTACCCATGAGCCAATGACTACGGTATTGTAGGTTTACCTCACCAACACACTGCAATAAACACGAAGTATCTAAAAACACAGAAACACTAACTTCAAATAATCCAAACTAATAAACAATGCAAAACTCACCTCGATACTGGTGCAAGAGAAATGACGCAAATCTGAACCTCTCGCCTTCGATGGTGGGTGTTTTTCACGTGCCCAATTGAGAACAAGGTGTGCGTGGTTGGTCACGCGAACGAATATGGCACAGGAGCCGACGGGGCCGGTCGCTCTGCCTTGAAAGGATGGCAAGGGGCTGCGGGGCCCAGGAAAGGTCGTCGGTAGGGGGCGGATGGGAAGGGCATGCGGCTAGTCAGAGGGCACGCGGTGGGTCATATGGCACGTGAAAGGAGGGTATCGGCTGGTTAGAGCTTTGTGGCAACCGAAAGGAGGTCCGGTAGGTCAGTCGCTGTCTGGAAAAGTGGTCAGCATGAGGGCGCGCTTGGATCGCCAAGGCAGGAAACACGGAGCATGGAGCACGGTGTAGGGGGTGAGTGTGATTAGAACGATGTAGAGGGTTGGAACGTCGCCTAGTCGGAGACGGATTTACCGAAGCGTGGGAGGCCGAAGGTGTCATTGGTCAGTTGCGGACCAGGAGAGTAGGGTCGAAGCTAGTGGGTCACGAGGTTGGTCATCAGTTGGGGAAAACACGGAGGGGCCAATGGAGGTCAGGGTAGAGGCAGTGAGGAACAGATGTTGGATGAGGGAGAGGTTGGTGGCCTGGGCACGGTGGCCTGCTAGAGCACGAAAGGCTGAAGAGCTGGAGGGGGGGGGGTCCTGCAGGGGCGGCCAGAAGCCAGGGTGAGGGGTGTGTGGCCGCGCAGGAGGAGAGGGTCAGGGAGGGAAAGGGGCGAAGACGGATGGGGGAAAGGGTGGAGGTTCGTAGTGAGAGCGGGAGGTCGGTGGCGGAATCATGGGCTGTGGGTTGCCGGGTGGTGCGACGAACCGAGGAAACAGGGGGTAGGGTATGCATGTTGGAGGAAAGAAAAAAATGGGGAAGGGGGGTGCGTCGTCGGGTAGTTAGGTTTAGGTTTAGTTTTTTTCATACTTATAATAATATTATTATTACAATAATAATAATAATAATAATAAAACCAAATATAATAGTAATAATAATAATAATAAAATCAAAATGATAATAATAAAAAAACAATAATAAAAACAATAATAAAAAAATTAATAACAATAAAAATAATAACAATAATAACACCTTAGTAATATTAATATTATTAATTAAATAATAACATTATTATTATTACAATTTAAACATTTAACCCACTTTATGTACATAAAAATTTATTTATTTTAATCATTAGACATTTGCACAGGCACTTGGGCTAATGATGCAGCTACTGCCCACTGTGTGGTGACTGCACATGGGTCCAAAACCCACTAAAAATATTAAATGATAAAAAAATTAAGCCAGGACTCAGCTCGGACCTTGGCACGAGAACCCGGAGCCATGAAATAATAAAATAAAAATTAATTAAAAAGTCGGGGTGTGACAATTCTCCCCACCATGGACACTTTCTGCTCCCAGAAAGTCACCCAGCTGAATAATAGACCAAACAAGAAACCATACCTGATTGAAACCGAAATAAATCACAATTCAAGAGAATGGGAGAATGTGAGAGGGTTCTCCCCACCATAAGAACTCAACTGATTTGGAAAATTAACACCATAAAATATCACCCCGAGAAGGGGGGGGGCAACGCGGGAACTCCCAACCGATTCGAACTAAATTCTATAGTGCGAGCGAAACAACACCTCCGTTGAAACTTGGAACTCTCGACCCATACCAAAAACCTCCAACACTAGAAAAAAAACCCAAGCATAACCACAAACCTCGATCCTTCTATAGAATTTTACATCTCCAAATGAACACATCTAAACCAAGATCAACCCAGACAAGGGCCAAACACACTTTTAAGAAAAACGCATGATTCAGAAAACCATAATCTAACAAACATAACAGTTTAGATTACAATAGAACAAGTTCATCACATTTACCCATAGAACAATGAACTCACAATAATAGTAAAATTTTCACAATATAAAAACAATAGAAGAAAGACTTTAAATGTTCTACTACCAACACGGAACACAAAACTCGGACCAGGGCTTCACACCCCTGGCAACTCCTGATTGCGTGTGAGATTCACCCCAAGACCTGTGGTTGGGGATCTGATGGCTGAAGCATCTCCTACCTCATAGTCAGGCACTGGAATTCCTCCGGTCATAGTGTCTTCTTCGGGCGATGCTTCCTACAAAACTTCTTCAAATGACCCAAACAATCGCAATGATGCCACGTCTTCGGAGGGATGCACCATGACAGCTTCACATGCCCAAACTGGCCACACTGGTGGTACACCACTGAACGGTCTGACAGACTGGAAGCCAGAACCACTATAGAGGACTCTTTAGAAATAGGTTCCTCTAGCACACCATGTTCGCCAGATGGGGAACCTTCACGAGCAACTGGATACGCTGGTTTGCCAACCATCTATACTCCAGAGACCAACTCAGCTAGGAATGCCTCATCCACTAGCTTCTCAAAACGATGGTCCCTAGAAGGGAGGACCCACTCCTTGATCTCTGGATGAAGACCCCTGATAAAGATAGAATTCTTCATCAAATCATGTGATGCAACATCTGGAGAAAAGGACACAAGTTCCTTGAAATGGTCAATGTATGCTTTCACCATCCGTTGGTATTATTGAATATGCATGATTTCTTCCCTTTTTCATCTCCACCTCTTCAGGTATGAACCATCAAATGAAGACAGATTTAAAGAAATCCCATGTCATCCCAACTTTTATTGATGGCGGAGCAAACAACTCTCATTCATCCAAAGTCGGACCCTCAAATAATCCCAGGACAGCTCGAACTCTAATAGACTTGGGAGTTTCCAACATCCTAAGAACACACTCAACCTCTTCAAACCACATAACTTCCTTTAACAGACCCTGATCACCGTTAAGGACAGAAAATGTCCAAGAAGGACCAAAAACTGGGCATGACTTATCAAAAACCTTAGGGACCTTTCTGGGAAACATTTTCTGAAAAAAAAACTATAAAACACAGGTCCAAAACCAATATCAAGTCGAAGCAACATCATTGAAAGTGCCTCCATCGAAAAACAACCAGCTTAAAAACCAAACAAATACAAACACAATCCAAAATTCTCTTTTCAAAATCCCCTTTTCATTTTAGATTTAAAAACTGCCTTCTTTCAAGGCCACTTTCCAAATACCAAACCCACTTTTCAAACCAAATTAAATTTCCAAAAATCATTTTCCCTTTTTAAAATAACTTTATAAAAAAAAGATAAAGCCTTTAATTCTAAGTACACACCCTAGTAATCCCATGAACTGTTGTGCATGTCTTCATCATATTTCATTCATATGAACCAACACGCACTTACCATGCATTCCCTCACATATTCAAATGTTCATAGAGAGTACCTGAGGTTACACCCAACCCATTTATCTACCCATTCCAAGAAAACACCAGATCTTTTAGACAAAGAGCATTTAGTTTTAAAACCCTTTTTTCAAATTTTAAGCCATTTAAAAGAAATCATTCTCATTTCAAAACCCCTTTTTCATTTTCAAAAGCGCACTTACACCAACCATAACCAAGACAATACCCAACTTGCATCAAAAAACCAAAGTGAGGGACTAGTATTCATGATTAACCTGGCGACATGGTAGTGAGCCATGCCCTAAGTAAGCATCAAAAACTAGGAGAAACTTAAATCGTGTACTCGGGCTCCACATGGGTCACTACTCCATGTGAAATCACGATGTAACATCGGTTTACCTCTGTTGTCATCCCTCAATCCAAAACAAATCAGAATGAGACAAGGACTCAATTCCTGGACTACCCATGGTAACTTAGGTCTCGACACGAATGGTGGTGATCAGGAACCGACCCGTAACCTACCTCCTAATCCCCTACAATCCTAATCTCTATCTACTAGACAACACAAGTAACAAGGACCTCTTCTGATACCATTTTTTCATGAACCAACCTGGGTCGACCCTAAACCAGTCGCCCGAGCTGGCCTGCGACATGGCCTAAAGGGCGTTCCTGATCCCCATGGGCTGGAAACTAGTGTCGGGCATCAAAAGTTAATCATTGGGAACAATTTGTCCCATAAAGATAAATAAGTAAACCAGAATAAACAGAACAAAACAAGATAAATAAACGAAAGGAAAAGAAAGAAAATCAAAACATGACTAACCTATCCAAGACTAAGACTCCATGTAACCCCATAGGTTACTCTCTGATACTGAAACCAAACATCACCCAAGGTGATCCAAACTAGAGTTGGAACCTGCAAGAGAAACTAAAAACAATAAAACACTATAGGCATGAGTATTAAAACTCAGTAGGTAGGCCCGACTAATTTATTCCCAATTCACATTATTTAAATAAAGAAAACATTGATTTCAGGTTTGAAATAAAATCTATAAATATATAATTTTTCTACACTTTTCATTTTTAAGGTAAAAACATCACAATCATAATCCATTGCCCTCAAGATTAAAATAAGGTGAAAGAGGAAAGAAAAGTAGACCAAAAAGGAATCATTCATTTTTCATAAAAGTGTCAAAGGAAAGAGTGATTGTTCATTTAAAACATTTTTCTTGAATGGATTTTTAGCAACCAAACATTTAAAATTTTACAATAAAACACTAAAACTAAGAACAATGGGTATCACTTTATATAGCGAGGGCAACTGTACTAACTATACTAGTGTTAAAGGAACATGGGAAATCCTAGGAACTCAAAGGAAGACCAGAACGTACTAATACATGTGACTCATCCTAAAGGCATGCCTACTCTCGATGACATCATAATTCCCAAACGCTCGATGTTTCCCTACCTGGCCTAACCGAGAGACCCAATCCCCTAGCAGAGCAAAGTCCATATTAAGGGCCACTAGCTAGTGCGTAGTCTAAACTAGTGCAACAATAATTCTCAATAAACCTCTTTGCTATGCTAGGTTCCCATGTATAGTTCTTAAGAGGATGTTCCATACATTCCAAATAGCAAGCCACATGTATATAACTGAACACTTCACGTAACTCGACACCACCCCAGCCACCTCAAGGGTAGTCCTTGCCTTAAAATAATAATTATACAAGGAAGGTCTCATACCGAGGACTCTCCCATCTCATTATCAATCGATGAGGCAAGAGACCCAAATCAAGAGGGGTTTTCCAAATAACCATTCAAAAGTGCCAATCGGGCCTTTACCTATGAAACACTCAAACATTTATCAAATCATTTAGAAAACCATTCCTAGAGAAAATCCAAACTTCATTTTACATAAACCTGGCCAAATGGGTCCTTCCACCAAGTGTTCAATAGTTTTCACATTTTAAACCTTTTTATGAATAGTCATACATAGGTTATATTCAACACCAAACCAACTTATAAATCCACTTTGGAAACACCAACCACCATTTGAATGTCAAACTATCATTTACAAAACCAATTCATGCCTTTAAAAATTACTAACTACTTAGAAAATCCAAACGGGCACTTAACCAACCCTTGGTGTGCAGAACCTAACAAAAGCACACCACACGTTTATAAAAAATCCATTTTTAAAACCATATGCACTCACTTTGAATGAAAAAGATCTACTTGGAAACCCATTTAAGGAAAAACAATAACCTCTTTAAATCCAAAAAACATTTATAAGAGCCTATTAGACATTTGATAAACGCTTAGTTTGCACAACCCAATCCAACCACTTGAAAAATGTCAAACGGGCCTTACATATTTTCCTCAAAGAAACTATTCTCATACATAAGTGCAAAAATCCAATTTTAACCCAAAACCCATTGGAAATATATTTGAGAAAATTTCAATAACCATTTTCTTAAACATCACAAATATATTTTTAAGACCAAAACATGCTTCTAAAAAAATTAACCATTTGCAAGATTCAATAGTGCTATCAACCAAACATGAGGCGTGCGTCATTATTCAAATCCACATCACAAATTCAAAGAAATCAGACAAAATGCTTCATTTCACATAGAAAAAATATTATAAAAATAGTACACTACTAATTTAATAACTAAGGAAGTGTGAAAAACAAGAAACCAATGAAATCATGAATTTAAAGGCAATGTGCAAAGGGTCCTACCTCAACTCTTAGCTCAAACATGATGACGTGACTCGCATCAGCTTGCACATAAGTACCCATGAGCCGATGACTACAGCATCGTAGGTTTACCTCACCAACATGCTACAACAAACGCAAAGCATCTAAAAACACAAAAACACTAACTTCAAATAATTGAAATGAATAAACAATGAAAAACTCAGCTCGACACTGGTGTAGGAGAAATGACGTGAATCTGAACTTCTCGCCTTCGACGGTGGGCATTTGTTGCATACCCAATTGAGAACAAGGCGCGCGTAGCTAGTGGCATGAATGAAGATGGCACAGAAGCCAACAGGGCTGGTCACTCCACCTTGAAAGGATGATGAGGGGCTGCGGGGCGCTGGAAAGGTCGCCGGTAGGGGGCGGCCAGGAAGGGCGTGCGGTCGGTCGGAGGCAAAGAGACAAGTTAGATGGTGTGTGAAAGGAGGGAACTGGTTGGTCAGAGCTACATGGAGGCCGAAAGGAGGTCTGACAGGTCAGTCGATGGCTGAAAAAGTGACCGGTGTGAGGGCGTGCCTGGATCGTCGGGGCAGGAAACACGGAGCATAGTGTAGGGGTGAGGGTGAATAGAGCGATGCAGAGGGTTGGAGAGTGTCCTAGTCAGAGATGGCCTGATCGGGGCGTGGGATGTCATGAACCGACCTAGTGGGTCCCGCGTCGTGACACCCCAAGCTCGCCTCCAATAGGTCAGGGGGTGATGACTAGCACTGAGTAGGCATATTACTAACATGGGAGGCATTGCCTAAGTACCTATACACACACACACACACATCTCCAATCCCACAAATGTTGAAATGTAAAAGAACCACTAAGGAACATAATGCATGCATAGAACTAAACCCAACCAACAGAGTACGGTGGAAAGTAAAGTACTAAAAGTAAATTGGGCCAGAATACAAGCCCACCAAAAACAAGAGTCTGAAAACTAAAAAGTCCAACCTGTGAACACAAAGAGGTACTGGAACTACTTCTCGTCATCGTAGGAACACCTCGGCCTGTCGGGAACTTAGAAGGCTCGGTCCTATCCTGGTCCGCCCTAGACTCTGTCAAAAGGTTAATCGTCTACACAAGACACGACACATGTAGGAAAAGCCCGTGCAGGGGTGAGTATAACAATACTCAGTAGAGGAACCTGAAAACCGCAAAGAAATACACAAAGGAAAGGCATAGTCAGATCTACATAGTATATTTATACTAAACATATAATAGGAGAACACAATCTATATATACTCAAAACCTAGACCCACAGTCTAGAGACAAGTCACGCTATCGCATACCCTCGTTAGGGATTCAGTTTGAAGATTCCACAAAGCAATCTTCTGGGAGAACTCACTCCATGAGTCTGATAACTTTGATTATGTTCGTTCGAGAAGTACTGTATGTTAGGAAAAGTCGCGAGAGATGGATACACTCATTCCGGGAGAACACACTCCTGAGTGGGGAAAGATCTTGATACACAGATGAGGATCATTTCCAGGGCCTTGGCGGATACCGCGACTTCCAAATTCACCTGCTAAGTAGAGGATCGGTGCCCTGTGGAAGTAGTAACATCGATACCTGACTCTACCTAGGGTCAAGAATGGATAGAGGATCTCGCTTCGGGCCTCTCGGAGGGATACCTGACTCTATATTAGAAAGTCCTGCTAAAGAGATCACACTCATGTAGTAGGAAATGATACCTGACCTTTAGGGGAATAAGAAAAAGGGACACTAACCCAAATGAAACATGTCCAAGATATGTTGGACAAGAAGATAAAGCCATGTACTGAAAAGTACACGACATATAGTTCTATCACGCGCTGTGTCTTCTGACCCTGGGTACTGCCCATGTACAACGGCCCATGTCATAAGGCTTTTTGTGTAGAAAAGTAAGTACACAATGTGTAGTACAGATCACACATCGTGTCCGAGTAAGTGGTGTCGGCTCTGTGTACGTGGTCGTGTGCCCGTACATGGCTTTATCTCGTGTGCGCCATCCCATGTAACGGGTACACAGGGTAACCCGTGCAGCCGGCCTGGTCTGACTGTGTGGTGGAGTACACAGTCGTTTACTCTATCCTGTGTCTGTGTATCACCTAGGATACATTCTGAGTCCCACATAAGGACCCACACACCATGTTTCTCAGGGAACACTTCGTGTATTCTGTAATTTTCCAGAATCATGAACCTCCACCGTCGCGCCTCCCATGCGACCTCATTCTTCGATTTGTCCATCTGATCGCCATGAAACTCAAAGGTTTATGTCGCCCCGACACCACAAAGATGATTCTGTTGGTTTAGTACCTATGATCGGCTCTGAAATCACGCATCGATCCACCCGCATGAAGAACGCTCGAAGAAAAATCTTTCCTGATTCGGTCTGATTTGTCATCGGCTATTGTCGTCACACCTACACTAGGTCGTTGCGATGTCAGATCTTCAATTTGGGATCATTGCGTTGCAGAACGGATGTGAAACGATCTTTTGTTCATTGCTCTGTGAAGAACGTGAAGAACACAAGTAAAAAAGGGGGAAGAAATTCAAAGGAAAAATGAGGAACGAACCTCTATCGTCATTCGTCACGGAGTTGATCTACTCCCATTAGTAGGATCAAACAGAGCAAAATCAAACGATAAACAAACAACTATCATATCAATTCCTCTAAAGAAACGGAAAATAACACCCTCCCATAAGAACGCACGATCTGCAGATCAACATGTTCATGGGTTGATCTGCGTTCATCGTTAAATCCAAAAATGGGGAAAAGAATTGAAATAAGATCCCCTACCTCGATCCAGTTGAAGAATGATCGTCGCGTCGCGTTCGTTGGCATGGTTCGTCGGATCCGAGATACGTCGTCGTCGTCCGCCAATGGTTTATCCTCTGATGATCCAAGAGGCTCTCCATAAATTCATAGGGTTATGAGGCTAACCCTACGAACTTTCCATATGCAGGTATTTAAAAGGGAGGAATTAGGTCACTACGCAAAAAGGAAACTTTTAAATAAAATAAATCATTATTTTATTTTATTTCCATTAAACGTCCAAAAACTAACTCTCGCAGCTGACTCACGTCGATCGATGTTAGGCCTCACCTAAGATAAATTTGCTGCTCTGAACGCAACAGTTCCCTCAAATTTCTGATCTAGGCACTCATTTAAATTTTATTCCACTTTTAAAGGAAAATCACTCATGTGCACTGTTTAAAATTTTAATTTATTTCAAACATTTATTCTAGGCACTCTGGGCCTCAGAATCGCATGCTGTCAAAAGGTCTGGTCTTGAAATAATTCCCTATAATATTTAAAAATAAAACATGGAAAATCCTAGATATTACATTCTCCCCACCTTGGGGCTTTGCATCCCCGAAAATCCAAAACAAGAGCTAATAAAAAAGATGTGGGTACTGGGCACAGATATGAGTCTCCCACTCCCACGTGATATCTTAAAGATTCTTTTGTTTCCACTGAATGCGTACCAAGGGAATCAATCACCCACGAAGGATATTCTCCTGCCAATCCTTTATCTCTACTGGGTACTCAGCAAAGGTCACTCCATCCTCAATATCCAGGTCACCTTGTTGATGATGTGCGATGGGTCATGCACATACCTCCTCAGTTGCGACACGTGGAAGACATCATGTACCCGGTGCAATTATGGCGGTAGAGCTAGGTGGTACGCCACCTCACCAATTCTGTGTAGTATCTAAAAAGGTCTGATGAACCTCGAAGATAGCTTGCCCCCTCGGCCAAATCTCTGTAACCCTCGCCAAGGTAAGACCCTAAGGAAGACATAGTCCCCTTCCTCGAACTCCAGAGGTCTTCGTTGCCTATCAGCATAAGACTTCTTCCAGCTCTGTGCAGTCTTCATCTGCTCCTAGATGATTTGCATCTTCTCGGTGGTAGCTCACACCAACTCTGGACCCATGAGTGCTGACTCTCCGGGGTCGTTCTAGTAAATCAGTGACCGGAAGGGTCTCCCATATAAAGCCTCAAAAGGTGCCATACCAATGGAGAAGTGGTAGATGTTATTATACGCAAACTCCACCAGTGGTAGGTGGTCCTCCCAACTGTGACCAAAGTCCAAGATATAGTCTCGTAACATATCCTCCAGAACCTAAATGGTCCTCTCCGTCTGACCATCGGTCTGGGGATGGAAGGTCGTGCTCAAGCGTAGCTAAGTCCCAAAAGCCTCTTGAAATCCCTTCCACATCTGGGATGTGAAATGGGCATCTTGGTCCGAGACTATTGCCAAGGGATGCCATGAAGTCGAACTATCTACTGTACATAGAGGCATCCCAAGCTCTCTACGGAACTCTACTCCCTGACAGCTAGGAAGTGGGCTGACTTGGTGAGTCGGTCAATGATCACCCAAATGGAATCATGCTCCTTGGATGTTTGTGGCAAACCTGTCATGAAGTCCATCAATATTCCATCCCACTTCCAGTCTGGAACTTCCAGGGGGTGAGCTTATTCCATCGGAACCTGGTGCTCGGCCTTCACTAGCTAGAACGTAAGGCATCGAGAAACAAACTCTGCTACTACCTTATTCATGCCTGACCACTAGAACTATCATCAGAGATCCTGGTACATCTTCGCCACTCTGGGATGTACTGCCAAAGGATATGTATGAAACTCCCTCAGGACCTCATCCCGCAATGCCACGGGTACAACAGTGAGTCCCCTGAAAAAGAAGTATGTGCTCTCCACCTTGCGAATATCCATCAGGAGTATGTACTATGGATAACTAAGCACGTGAATCCTCATAGTCGACATACCCAAGTTGTGCCTCCCTAACTTGCTGTAAGAGTGGAGGGGTGACAACCATCGACTAAAGGTAATTTGTATCCTCTCTATACATGAAGGATAACTATAATGTGGCTAACTGCTCTGTCACCTCACACAATAGCTGTGAGATCAACCTTCTTCTAAGAGCATTCTCCACCATTTTCCCCTTCCC
Organism: Viscum album; assembly: GCA_963277665.1. Classification (NCBI taxonomy): domain Eukaryota; kingdom Viridiplantae; phylum Streptophyta; class Magnoliopsida; order Santalales; family Viscaceae; genus Viscum; species Viscum album. The sequence continues at coordinate 1,581,192,306 of OY728132.1, forward strand.
AAGATTATATATGATCTCGAAATCATAGTTCTGAAGGAACTCCAGCCAATGCCTCTGTCTCAGATTTAGATCCTTCTATGAGAATATGTACTTGAGGCTTTTGTGGCCAGAGTAGATGATGAATCGCTCGCCCATAAGGTAGTTTCACCACATATTCAATGCGAAGACTACTGCTACTAACTTGAGATCATGGGTCGTGTAAGAACCTGGATCTTCCTTTCAGGTATGTTTTTACTTTTTTTGGAGTTTTTGAGAAAAGAGGAGTTTATGGAAATTTTTGAAGTACACACCATGTACTTTGTTGCCATAGAAGGTCATGTGATGGTCATGTCATGGCCACACACATGGTCGTGTGGGGTGATGTGGAGGCCGCTTAAAGCGGAGTACAGAAAAGGCAAGTACACACCATGTACTCCAAAAGTACACGCCATGTACTCCAAAAGTACACGCCCTGTACTCCAAAAGTACACGCTGTGTACTTTCTTTTTTCATTAAACGCACTGGGGTCACGTCTGATAGATAGAACCATCTTCTTTTAGGTTTCGTTCGTCTGGGAGAAATTGTACAGCCGCTGATCTTCTCCAAGTCCCCGAGCCTTCGTCTGTTCTCTGAATCGACCATCGTCGATTGTGTTGGAACTACAGTAGTAAGCTCTTCCTTCTTCTAGAGCATCATTTTCCAATTCCTCCTATTTTCTAAGTTATTGTGGGTTGAACATTTTATGTGTTTTCATAGATCTACGACGTTCTAAGGAGATTAAAGCCTCGTGGTTCAAGTATATTGATCTTCTAACCCCAAGGTAGGTGTTTTGTGCCTTTCTATTCAAATTCTTTGAGTATTATGTGCAAATTCCACCAATACCCTTGAACGAGGGTATTGCGTGTTTATCGTTTTACCCCTGCTGTTTTCCTTACATGTGTGTATACTTGTGTAGAGGTTATTTGGATATGAATTTGGTTTATTTCTATGCCTTGGACGTTCTGCTCATGCTTTGTTTTATTTACGACTATTCGGTCCTGTTTAGCCTATTGGTCATTACCTGTTTTCCATGCCTTGTGGTCATAGGATGAAGTGTTTTTTTCTGACATGCTTGAGATGTTGTAGATTGGTTAGACAAGTAGTTTTGTAGGTTTACTTTGGCCATATAGCATTATTATGCATTGACCTTCTCGGGGCCATGAGAACCCGGTGCTATAGACTAAAAGTGGATAGACTGAGTGAGCTTCCTCAGAGAGTCTTTGGACAGTATAGACTATAAGAGGATAGACCGAGTGAGCTTCCTCAGAGAGTCTTTGGAAATTATAGACTATAGGGGGATAGACCGAGTGAGATTCCTCAGAGAGTCTTTGAGTTTTATAGACTATAAGGGGATAGACCGAGTGAGCTTCATCAGAGAGTCTTTGTTTTACTTGAATTACCTTGAACCACTCCAAGATATAAGAGGAATTGACCGGGTGAGCTTCCTCAGAGATTCTGTGAACGACCTGGGGATATAAGAGGAATTAACCGAGTGAGATTCCTGAGAGAGTCTATTAACCTTGGGTCCATAAAGGGAATTGACTGTGTGATCTTCCTCAGAGAGTAACTAACTACCTTAGACTATAAGGGGAATTGACCGAGTGAGCTTCCTAAGAGAGTATTATAATTTTCGTATGACCAAACCAGAGTGGTTAGGCTGAGTATATTTCCCAAAGGGTTGTTGGAACTTATTAGGTAGAACCATAGGGGATGGTTGTGAGTACTTCCCAGAGGGTTTCCTGTTGTGTTTAGTTGCCTCTTAGCTGCTGCTTGATTTTTGGAACTGTGGATTGTTTACGACTGAGTTTCTTTCCTGTTTACTGCTTTTTGTACTTTACCTGTCATATATTCACTGACTGTTAGGCACAGATCTTCAGGTGGTTGCCTACTGGGATTTAGTCTCACACCCTGTTTGGGTCATTCTTTTGGGCCCAAACAGATTATATTGCTGCAGGTATAGACAAGGGCAAGCGCCCTTCAACTTCAGGTACTTGACTTGCTATAGAGCTAGAGAGCATGGGACCAAGCTTTGGCTTGCGATACTGAGGAGTTGTTTATATTTTCTTTTGTACTTTGGTTCAATACTATTGTATTTAGCATTATGACTTGTTTGGCTATTTTCTTAGACATATGTACCATGCATCATTTATATATGTGCTCCAGTTGCTTCTTACTTTTATCCTTTCGCTGATTGCTTTTGTATGGATTATTACTGCTTCCGTTATTGTATCATGTTTCTCTTCCACTTTGTACTCTGCCAATGAGGGCATAGTTTCCCCACTATCACACCCAAGGCCCTCGTTGGTAGTCGGCAGCCTCTGGCATTCGGGGAAATGCGCTTAAGGCCATGTGACCAACCAGGTATGGGGCGCCTCTAGGTGGCTTCCGGAACCGGGATGTTACAAAGTGGTATTAGAGGAATTATTTTATCTTGACTTACTATTTAGAGCTTATAGCCAAGGATAGGAAGGAATAGGTACTTGGTAATAAGTTTTTCCCGGGAGTAGCTAACCCGTGTACAGGGAAAAGCCAATCTACCTCGTTTATTGCAATTTCTTCTGGTTTTTCAAGTTTACGGTTGATCTGATTTTCACCGATGGGTGACTCACATGTTTTGTGCTATTACTGTTGATATTATTGGGGTTATATTTCTATCACAACCTGATGAGATGAGGGTATGTCATCTCATGCATCATATAGACACTTTCTAGAAATCACATGTCATGCATTTTTGCCATGCCATTTAGGGTGCATTAGCAATTTCATATTGTTGTGATAGATGTTGTGTAGAATATGCATGATGTTGTGATAGATTCTTGATAGAATACCTGCTTTTAATAGGTATTGCTATATGTATGGTCTTGTTTGAATGAATTCCAAATTTTGATTCTTGAGGTGTTATGGGCCCACATGAATCAGAACTTGGTGGATCATTGACTTGTTTCCCTTGTGTATGACCTGTATGAGATGCCAAGATTTGATTCGCGGGGAATTTAGACCCTCATGGATCAGAATTTGTAACCTTAACACTTGTTTTTTGTGTTTTATGGGCTCCAGAGCAGTTTCTGAGGCTACTGCCCAGAAAAACCCAGAATACACGGCGTGTACCATATGAATACACGTCGTGTAGTTTTTAACCATGTCACTGACTGTGTGGGCAGGGACACGGGGTTGTGAAAAAAATATTTCAGGAACACATCGTGTACGGTACGTACACGCCGTGTTGTAGTGACCGTGTGTCTACCCGTGTGACTAACGACATAGATGGATGAAACTTCAATTATACACATCGTGTCCTGATTTCACACGATGTGTCGTGTAACCTAGGTACCCGGTCGTGTCACGAACAACATGGGTTAGTAAAATCCTTCAAGTACATGTCGTGTGCACATGGAGCACACTGTGTAGAGTGAACCGTGTAGTCGACCATGTAACTAACAACATGAGTCATTGAAACTTGTCTAGTACATGTCGTGTCCTTCGTGAACATACCGTGTAGTCTAGGATTAAGAGAACTGTGTGGGTTAGCCATGTAAGGAGACTCGGGCAGGGGAATAGAATTCAAGTACATGTTGTGTGTGGGGACAACACACCGTGTGGTTGGGGTGTTACATGACCAGTCATGGTGGAAGTACACACCCATGTGAATGGCTTAAAAGGACACGTCGTGTAGTGTTTATACACGTTGTGTAGTCATGTTTTTTAAAACTTGAATGTTTCTTTCTCTCGTTCCCTTCTTATACTCTTATGTTTTCAGTCCTTGATAATCCTGATCTAAGGTGTGTGTTTGACCTTTCAGAATTATGTCACCGAGACGTCCTCCGGTTGTATGTCAGTTGCCAGACAGTGATCAGACACCAGATATGGCCGATCAGGGACCTCCTGTAGATCCTCCTACTATGCCAACCTTGGCACCAATAGTTATACCAGTTGCAGGTGTCGATGTGTAGTTTAGGGAAGGTTTTCTAAGGATGATGCAGACCTTCCAGGGAGCACCGTCTCCCACCCCATTGATGGCGGAGTTGACGTGGGTTTTCCAGTAGCAGCATCCTCCCACTTTCTCTGGGGATGGAGGACCCCAGACTTCATAATCATGGCTAGAGGCCACACTGACAATCTTTGAGCATCTGGAGATACCTCTAGAGAAGAGGGTGAATCTCTCTACCTATATGCTCCAAAACTCCTCCAAGAGGTGGTGGGAGGTGATCTCACAGTCAGGACGCCAGTAGAGTATGACTTGGGATGAGTTTTGGCGCATCTTCTATGATTACTTATACCCAGAGACCTTGAGGTCTGATCGAGCCCAAGAGTTTATGATTATAGAGTAGGGCACTCTTTCTGTTATGGAGTACTTGTCTCTCTTTACTGAGCTGCAGCGTTTCACGCCCATTCCAGGAGGTGATGAGCTATTTCTTGTGTGGAAGTTTGAGGATGGTCTGAGGCACAACATTTGATCGCAGGTGAACATCTTCAGGTTGACTTAGATATACTCTATCGTCAACCAGGCACTAATCACTGAGCGCAATCTGAGGGATTCTGGAATAGTGAGTCAGGGCGGTTTGACATCCAGAGTCAGTGTTCCTTCTATTGATAGCAGGAAGCGTCATAGGGAGTCTGCTCGAGGAGATCAGAGTAAGTGGGATGTATCTTCGGGCAGCCAGGTAGTATGCTACCAATGTGGGAGGAGCGGTCATACTAGGCCTCAGTGCCAGAGAGACCCGATGGAGTGCCGATCTTGCGGCAAGATGGGTCATCTTCAGCGTTTCTGTCAGATCTTCTCACCTACAGCAGGTGGTAGGGGTTCTTCTATGACCCCGTGTTCAGAAGAAGCATCGCTAGTTTTTCACCAGTCTAGGAACTAGAGTTCTTCCGGCCATTCGGGTCGAGGTGGAGGTCACGGCCATGGTGGTCAGTCACCAGGCTACCAGCGACAACAGAGTGGACCAGCTCAGAGTGGTCAGGTAGGGTTACAAGGTCGTGGAGCAGGACAGACCTTTGCAATGGAGCAAACCCATCAGGAGCAGGATCCCAGCCCCTCTACAGTTTGAGGTACGATCTTAGTAGCCTCAGTTTTATCTTCATCTCTTTTCGATACAGGGGCTTCCCATAACTTTATATATGTCACTGTTGTGGAGAGTCTTGGTCTCTGCATCTTTTCTTTTGTCGTCATCTTGACACTAGACACACCGTTGGGGACTAGGACAACTAGTGTACGTTAGTGCAAGGAGTTCCCTCTAGAGGTTGGTGGGTGTCACTTTCTATGGGACCTGTATGTCCTAGAGATGACAGGTTATGATGTCATTCTCGGAATGGACCGGTTAGTTCCCTTTCAGGTAGTTGTTGATTTCTATCACTACAGGGTGAGTTTTATATCACCAGAGGGTGGATATTTTCTTCATAAGGTCAAGTGGGATGTCTAGGCGAGTAGAGCAGGTCCAGAGCATCTTGGGTTAAGAGGAGTTACAGCCCAGATTTCCAGTCTACATCTGGATTACCAGGGGACTTCACAATCGGACTTTCCTCTAGTGGTGTATCGTTTCAGGGACATCTTTCTAGAGGAATTTTTAGGTTTTCCTCCAGAGCATGAGGTATACTTTTTTATTGATCTTGTTCCAGGGGCGGCACCGATGTTCATTCCTCCTTATAGGATGGCTACACCAGAGTTGCAGGAGCTCAAGAAACAGTTGGAGGAGTTGCAGACCAAGGGTTTCATCCGACCCAGTACTTCTCCTTGGGGTTCGCCTGACCTATTTGCGAAGAAGGAAGACGGTACCCTTAGGCTTTGTGTGGACTATTGGAAGTTGAATTAGTTGACGGTCAAGAACCGATATCTCTTGCCGAGGATCGATGATCTCTTTGATCAGCTTCGAGGAGACCAGGTGTTCTCAAAAATTGATTTGAGATCCGGTTATCATCAGTTGCACATTAGGCCATCAGATATACATCTTACAATCTTCAGGAGAAGGTATGGTCTATACAAGTACTTGGTTATGTCGTTCGGTCTCATGAACGTGCCTACAGTTTTCATGGAACTGATGAACTGATTGTTCCATCCATACTTGTATTCCTTCATAGTGGTTTCGTGGATGATATATTGGTGTACTCTCACACTCGACATGACCATGATACCCATCTTGAGATCATTTTGAGTACACTGAGGGAGCATCAGTTATATGTTAAGCTCTCAAAATTCCACTTTTGGATGGACCAGATTCACTTTTTGGTTCATGTAATCTCAGAGACAGGAGTGTCAGTAGACCTAAAGAAAGTGAGGGAAATAGTTTCCTAGGAGAAGCCAAAGAATTTCTTTGAGGTGCAGAGTTTTCTAGGGATGGATGGATACTACAGACGCTTTATTCAGGACTTTTCACGCTTAGAATCACCGCTAACGGGTCTGACTAAGAAGGGTGCAAAGTTCTTGTGGTCAAATTCTTATGAGTCAGCCTTTCAGGAGCTGAAAGAGAGGTTGAATTCAGCACTGATACTAGTCTTTACAGAGCCAGACAAGAGATATAATGTTTACTATGATGCATCAGGCATTGGACTAGGATCTATGCTTATGCAGGGAGATGGAGTCGTTTCTTACGGGTCTCGGTAGTTAAGGCCACATGAGAGGAATTACCCGACGCACGATCTAGAGTTGGTAGTTGTTGTTCATGTTATATGATGTTGGAGACATTATCTTCTGGGAGAGTACTTTGTGGTGTTCACTGACCACAAGAGTCTCAAGTACATCTTTACTCAGTGTGACTTGAATTTGAGACAACGAAGGTGGGTTGAGTACCTTTAGTCTTTTGACTTGGGCTTGCCTACATGCCTGGAAAAGGCAATGTTGTGGCTGATGCACTGAGCAGGAGGACTCAGATATAGGAATTTCAGGAGGCCAGTAGTGAGTGTAAGATTATGGATTTGTTCTCTGATATGCATTTGGAGGTGCACGACAGACAAGGGAAGACTTTTCTATCTTCTGTAGTTGTTACCTCTACACTTCTTGATCGGGTACGAATGAGGTAGCTATCAGATTCTGAAGGCCTAGTCCTATTGGAAAGCGTGTCAGAAGAGGATCCTATTCCTGGGTAGACCATAGGCAAGGATGAGATCTTGTGTTTCCAGGGATGCGTATGGGTGCAAGTAGATATATGTGAGGAGTTAATGCGGGACTTTCATTCCTCGGTTTGGGCAGTTCATCCTGGCGTCACCAAGATGTACCGCGATCTACACCGTTAGTATTGGTGGCTAGGTATGAAGAGGGATATTGCTAGTTTTGTCTTGAGGTCTTCCACTTGTCATTAGGTGAAGGCAGAGCATCAGTGACCAGCAGGGCTTCTGCAGCAGTTACTCATTCCTGAGTGGAAGTAGAACGACATCGCGATGGATTTCGTGACAAGGTTTCCGAGGTCTCCTCAAGGGAACGACGCAGTATGGGTTGTCATTAATAGACTCACGAAGGTTGCTCACTTCTTGTCGATCAAGGAGACCTTCAGTGTTGATGAGATGGGGTGGTTGTACATCCGAGAGATTGTACGTCTGCATGGAGTTCTGCACTCCATTGTTTCAGATAGGGATACACGTTTTACTTCTCGGGTTTGGCAGGGGATTCAGAAGGCTTTGGGTACAAAGTTACTTTTGAGTACAACATACCATCCCCAGACAGATGTCCAATCTGAGCGTACGATTCAGGTACTTGAGGACATGTTCTGATCATGCATCCTGGATTTTGGAGGTTCTTGGGAGAAGCATATACCTCTTGTAGAGTTTGCCTACAACAATAGTTTTCAAGCAACTATTTAGATGGCACCTTACGAGGCTTTGTATGGTAGGCCATGCCGATCACCCTTATGTTGGATGGAGGCAGGAGAGGCAACTATGTTGGGACCTTGTCTTGTCTAAGAGACCACAAAGCTGATAGAGTTGATTCGGAAGAGGATGGCTACTGCGCAGTCGATTCAGAAGTCTTATGCTGATCAGCGGAGATGACCTCTAGAGTTCGAGGTTAGGGATCAGATTTTCCAGCGTGTCGCACCGAGGTTGGTACACAGGAGGATCAGGAGATAGGGTAAGCTTTCATCGAGGTACGTCGGGCCATTTGAGGTGTTGGAGAGAGTTGGGTTGGTTGCCTATTGCAGTTACCTCAGAAGTGTCGGGTTATGCACGACGTCTTCCACGTTTCTCAGCTCCGATGTTACTTTTCAGACCCATCTCATATCTTTCAACCTGAGGAGGTTGAGCTCGAAGCGGATGCATCATTTGAGGAGTATCCTATCTGGATTTTCGACCGCAGTACAAAGGTTCTTCGTGGACAGTCTGTTCCTCTAGTACGGGTGTTATGGCAGCACAGGCGAGTACAGGATGAGACTTGGGAGAGGGAGGCCGACGTACAGTCACAGTGGCTGGAGTTGTTCGAGGTTTCTTCTTCTACGCCATGCTAGAGAAATTCGGGGATGAATTTCTTTAAGGGGGAAAGTTTGTAAGAACCTGGATCTTCCTTTCAGGTATGTTTTTCCTTTTTCTAGAGTTTTTTATAAAAGAGGAGTTTCTGGAAATTTTTGAAGTACACGTCGTGTACTTTGTTGCCATAGAAGTCCGTGTGCTGGTCGTGTCATGGCCACACACACGGTCATGTGGGGTGATGTGGAGGCCGCTTAAAGTGGAGTATGGAAAAGGCGAGTACACACCGTGTGCTTTCTTTTTTTCATTAAATTCACTGGGGTCACGTCTGATGGATAAAACCATCTTCTTTTAGGTTCCGTTCGTCCAGGAGAAACCGTACGGCTGTGGATCTTCTTCGAGCCCCTGATCCTCCGTCTATTCTCCGAATCGACTGTTGTTGATTGCGTTGGAACCTCATCGGTAATCTCTTCCTTCTTTTAGAGCATCATTTTCCAATTCCTTCTCTTTTCCAAGTTATCGTGGGTTGAACATTTTATGCATTTTCATACACTACTAGAAACACGGCATTTATCAGCGCTAAAAATGGCCTTTATCAGCACTAGAAAAGCGCTGATAAAGCCAGCGTAGATAAAGGGGGGGTCCCCTTTATCAGTGCTCTGAAAAGCGCTGATATAGGACCCCTTTATCAGTGCTAAAAAAAAGCGCTGATAAAAGGGGTCTTTTATCAGCGCTAAAAAAAGCGCTGATAAAAGTACCCCTTTATCAGCGCTTTTTTTAGCACTGATAAAGGGGTCCTATATCAGCGCTTCCTTTATCAGCGCTCTCATTTTAGCGCTGATAAAGGACCCTTTTATCAGCGCTTTTAAAAAAGTGCTGATAAAAGTTAAAAAAAATTTAAAAAATTTAAAAAATTTAAAAAAAATTAAAAAAATTTAAAAAATAATGCCAATCGGGGGGAGGGCTTTTATAGCACTTGAACCCCCTCTTTTACAGCGCTTTTCGGCCCCTATACAACACCCCACGCACCCCACGCACCCCCCTCCACCCTTTAACAGCGCTTGCTCCAATATTCCCCATGCGCGCGTACCCCTGCCTCCACCAGGATTTGAACTCGAGACCTCCCCCCTGCGCGCCTAAGCCCTTACCACTACTCTATTTTGATTTGCTTTTCAATTCATGATATCTCTATATATATATATATTTATATATTTAGTTATATTTATTCGTATAGTAATATATATTTATATTAATATATATATATATATAGTTATATTATAATATATATAGTAATATTAATATATATATATATATAGTGGTATTAATATATATCTATATCTATATATTTATTTAGTTATATTTATTCGTATAGTAATATATATTTATATTAATATATATATATATATAGTTATATTAACATATATATAGTTATATTAACATATATATAGTTATATGAATATATATTTATATAGTTATATTAATATATATATAGTGATATTAATATATATATTTATGGTGATATTAATATATATATTTATAGTAATACTAATATATATATATGTAGTTATATTAATATATATATAGTTATTAGATTAATATATATATAGTTAGATTAATATATATATATAGTTAGATTAATATATAGGTATATAAATATTCATATATTGGTATTTTAAATAAAATGGATGTTAGTTATTATTTAGATAAAGCTAATATATTTTATATGTAAATATATTTTATTATTTATATTTATAATTAAATTTTTAGGTGTGAATATTTAAAAAATATGAATATATTGTTATATATTTGATTATAAATAGCAGTTCATTATAAAAAATGATGAAATTTCAAAGACATAATATCAATATGAATGTAATACCTTGGAATAAATTCATACCCCACCAAAAAAATCCAATAATACCCCTTAAACGAGGGTGAAAATCCACAAAATGTTAAAAAATCGGGGTACCCCGACAAAAAACTCAATTTTGAAGGCCTTCTAGGCCTCTTTTGGCCTCGAAAATCGCTTGACTGGGGTCCCCCAGTCACAGCGACGTAGAGCTCGTCGCAGGCATCGATTTGATATGTGGTAGAGCTCAAACGGACACCCGGATCAAAAGTTATGGCCGTTTGAAGTTTGAGTTGCGTTTTCAACATATTTTGGATCTTTTTTAAATTTTTTAAATTTTTTTAGTCCTCAAATTGTTATTAAATGACTATTACTCCATAATTATTATCAAAATATTAATTAAAAATATTTTTTTAATTTTTTAAGAAGTCATTTTCACTAAATATCTTATATATTAAGTATAATAAGTGTAAATGTACATTTATACTTATCTAAAATATATTTAAAAATTATATATTATATTTATATAACAATATAACTATATTTATATATTAATATATTAATATATGTTAAATTTTTTTTTGAAGTCGACCCTTTATCAGCGCTAAAAAAAGCGCTGATAAAGGGGGGCCCTTTATCAGCGCTTTTTCGTTAGCGCTGATAAATGGGGGCGCTGCGAAAAACTGTTTTTGTGGTAGTGATAGATCTACGACATTCTAAGGAGATTCAAGCCTCATGGTTCAAGTATATTGATCTCCTAACCCCAAGGTAGGTGGTTTGTGCCTTTCCATTCAAAGTCTTTGAGTATTATGTGAAAATTATACCAATACCCTTGAACGGGGTATTGCGTGTTTACCATTTTACCCATGTTGTTTGCCTGCTATGCGTGTATACTTGTGTAGAGGTTATTTGGATATGAATTGGGTTGATTTCTATGCCTTGGACGTTCTGCTCATGCTTTGTTCTGTTTATGATTGTTCGTTCCTTTTTAGCCTATTGGTCGTTACCTATTTTCCATGCCCTGTGGTCATAGGATGGAGTGTTGTTTTTTTCTGACATGCTTGATATGTTTTAGACCGGTTATCCAAGTAGTTCTGTAGGTTTACTTTGGCCATATAGCATTACTATGCATTGACCTACCCGGGGCCATGAGAACCTGGTGCTATAGACTAAAAGAGGATAGACTGAGTGAGCTTCCTCAGAGAGTCTTTAGACAGTATAGACTATAAGAGGATGGATCGAGTGAGCTTCCTCGGAGAGTCTTTGGGAATTATAGACTATAGGGGGATAGACCGAGTGAGCTTCTTCATAGAGTCTTTGAGATTTATAGACTATAAGGGGATAAATCTAGTGAGCTTCCTCAGAGAGTCTTTGTTTTACTTGAATTACCTTGAACCACTCCAATCTATAAGAGGAATTGACCGAGTGAGCTTCCTCAGAGAGTCTTTGAACGACCTGGGGCTATAAGAGGAATTGACCGAGTGAGGTTCCTCAGAGAGTCTCTTGACCTTGGGGATATAAGGGGAATTGACTGTGTGATCTTCCTCAGAGAGTCCCTGATTACCTTAGACTATAAGGGGAACTGACTGAGTGAGCTTCCTCAGAGAGTCTTATAATTTTTGTATGACCAAACCAGAGGGGTTAGGCTGAATGTACTTCCCAGAGGGTTGTTGGAACTTCTTAGGTGGGACCAGAGAGAATGGATGTGAGTACTTCCCATAGGGTTACCTGTTGTGTTTAGCTTCCTCTTAGCTGCTGCTTGATTTTTGGAACTATGGATTGTTTACTGCTGAGTTTCTTTCCTGTTTACTGCTTTCTGTACTTTACCTGCCATATATTCACTAACTGTTAGGAACAGATCTTCGGGTGGTTTCCTACTGGGATTTAGTCTCACACCCTATTTGGTCCATGCTTTTGGTCCCAAACAGATTATATTGGTGCAGGTATAGACAAGTTCAAGCACCCTTCAACTTCAAGTACTTGAATTGTTGTGGAGTTGGAGAGTATGAGACCAAGCTTTGGCTTGCGATGCTGAGGATTTGCTTATATTTTCTTTTTTACTTTGGTTCAGTACTGTTTTATTCAGTATTATGACTTGTTTGGTTGTTTTCCTAGACATATGTATCATGCATCATTTATATATGTGCTCCAGTTGTTTCTTACTTTTAGCCTTCCACTGATTGATTTAGTATGGATTATTACTGCTTCCGCTATTGTATCGTGTTTCTCTTCTGTTGTGTACTCTTCTAATGAGGGCATAGTTTTCCCACTATCACACCCAAGGCCCTTACTGCTAGTCAGCAGCCTCTGGCATTCGGGGAAATGCGCTTGAGGCCATGTGACCAACCGGGTATAGGGCGCCTCTGGTGGCTTCTGAAACCGGGAAGTTATAGGTCGCATAGTTCTTCTCATGTGGCCTAAGCTGGCGTGAACTATAAGCAATCACTGCCTCTATCTGCATCAGGACGCAGCCAAGCCTGGTCCCCAATGCATCGTAGAAAACTATGTACTCGACACCCTTCTCCGGTAATCTCAAGATCGGGGCGCTCATCAAACTCTGCCTCAACTACTTGAAAGTCTATTGGAACTTCTCTATCTACATGAAGGGTTTCCCCTTTCTGGTCAAGGTTGTCATCAATGGTGATATTCAGGAGAAATTAGGAATGAATCTCCGGTAATATCATGCCAACCCAAGGAAGCTCTGCACCTCTGTCCCGCTCCGAGGTGGCTCCCATGCTAACACTGCCTCTACCTTGGCTGGGTCTACAGCTACTCTATCTGTTGAAATGACATGTCCTAGAAAGTGGACCTCATGAATCCAGAACTATCACTTCAAAGCTTCCCATAAAGCTGGTGCTCTCAGAGTACATCTAGAACCATATGTAGGTGTATTGCATGCTCCTCATCTAACACTAAGTACACAAGGATGTCGTCGATCAAGACCACTACGAACCGGTCTAAGTACGGCTAGAAGATCCGGTTTATCAGTCCCATGAATACTGCAGGGGGGTTTGTCACACCGAAAGGCATTACCAAGTACTCATAGTGACTGTAGCAGCATCTAAAATTCGTCTTTGGTATATCCTCGTCCCGTACTCATAACTAGTGGTAACCTGATCGAAGGTCAACCTTCGAGAACCATTGTGCCCCTCTTAGTTGATCAAAGAGGTCATCTATCCTAGGTAGTGGATACTTATTCTTCACTGTTACCTAATTTAGGTGCCGGTAATCCATGCATAACCTCAAACTCCCTTATTCCTTCTTGGCAAACAAAACGGGGGCCGCCCAGGGTGAAACACTAGATCTCACGAAACTCTTGATTTTCAAATCCTCCAACCGCACCCTCAACTCGCGAAGCTCTACGGGAGCCATCTGATATACTTATGTGGAAATCAGTGTCGTCCTGAGGTGTAAGTCGATACAAAAGTTGATTTCCCGACGGGGAGGTAGTCCTAGAATATCTTCGGGAAAGACGTCCTCGTACTCCGCCACTACTACTGGGAACTGGAAGCTCACAACATCTATCACCCCGAGGGCAAGGATAGTTAACTCATGAGTGATTGGTTGCACCCTCCATGCATGATCTCATTCTGTGCTGCCTGAGTCTCCCTTTCACCGACAAAGGAAAACCTCATCCCATCGCTATGGACACACCACACTCTTCACCTAAAACAGTCAATATGGGCATGGAACAAGGATAACCAATTCATATCGAGAATAACGTCGTAAGGCCTCGACGCTACCACCAAGAGGTTCCAACCGAAACTCTCACCTCCAAGGGTAATATCACACTGTCTGCAAAGGTGTGTGATCATCGAGTCTCCTCCTATAGGTGTCTCCAAGCGTAAGGATTGAGTCAACATCTCTACCGGAATCTCAAGGTTTTGCACAAGACATGTGGATAGGAAAAAATGACTAGCACTTATGTCTATAAGTATGGCAGGCTAAGGTAGAGAAGCCACAGATCGTACCTCGGATCATCCCTGGAGTCCCTGGTTCGTACACCTCAACTACATGTAGTTGTCCCCGCCCCTGTCCCCCAGCTCCATGAGCCTAGTGCGGACCTCCTAGGGGTGGTGGTGGAAGTAGATCGAAGCATATGTCACCACCTACAGCTCTCCCTACTCCTCTACCACGTCCGCCGCCTGGAGGGTCTGTCTGCTCCACTCTCTGCCTCTGCCTCGGTGGTCCATCCACCGTCTCCCTATCAGCAGCTCGATGGGTCAGAAAATATCTAAAGAGATGTCCCCTACCATCACACGAGTATCATCGCCTCTCCCTAGGCTAATTGGATCCATCCTAAGAGCCCTGGATTGCCAAACCCCTGTCATGGGTCCTCTTATAACGTCTCCCCCATTCTGATTGTTGTGCCTGACGTCGGCTCCCCACTGTCGAGGTCTCCGCACCTGCCTGCCTGCTGCTGACTGTCTTTGGCTATCTCTGCTCCGCCAAGAAGCTCTCGATCACCAAGGGCTGCTCGAGCACTCCAACATAAGTTGGAATGCAAAGAGGCATGATACTAGCTTGGATGTCCCATCGTAGACCTCGCTCGAAGCTCCGAGATCTGAAGTACTGATCCCTAACCATATCCATCGAGCACCTGGAAAGGTTGGTGAACCTCAATGAATAGTCGGCCACCGTCAAACTGCCCTATTGGAGCTGAAGAAGCTCCTAGATGCGCATTTCTCTCAGCATAACTAGAGAGAACTCCTCCCTAAAGAGCTGCTCAAACTCCATCCACGAAAGAGTGTCATCGTCGTGAGTATGTGTGGTCAGACTCCACCATCGTCCCACCAAACACTGAAGAAGGCTCACTCCTAGGATCACCATATGGTTCGTTGGTGCCCTCACTAGACGAAAAACTCTGGTCACTGCCTCAAGTCAGTCCTCAACCACTTGAGGGTCGGGCTCGCCTCAGAACCTGAGGGGTCTCTATCTCTGGAACTCATGGAGCGCGCTCAGCCTGCGCCCCTCTTCGGTCGGTACTGCAGGTACCACGGGTTGCTTCACTGGTGGTGGTATAGCAGGTGCACCACCTGGAGGAAACACCTGGGGAATTGGTCCATGTATCGAAGCCTCATCACTGAGGGGGGTCATCCTCATGATCACGTTGTTGAATCCTAGCGGGTATGCATTACAGAGGCATCCTGTAAGGAACAAGATGTACCATGGTCAAAGAGTATATTTGGATAGCTGACACAAGGACATGGAAAACACAACTCATTACTATATGATGCATGTATCAATCTCTTATTTCCCCCGCAACTAGTGTTTCATGTACCGATTCAAAAAGCAGGTTATCAGAGTCCTGATGTACGGATACGTCGGATACCCGCACCAACACTAGAGTCTCTAGCCTGAAAGTCGAGCTCAAAACACTTAACATTGTTTCCCTAAACCAAACTCATAGACTCTTGGTTCTAAGGTAGAACCGACCACCTCTGATACCACTTTGTCATGACCCAACCCAGTGGGGCCCGCACTGCGACTCCCCAAGCCCACCTCCAATAGACCAGGGGCCGGTGACTAGCACCGATTAGGCATATTATTAACATGAGAGGCATTGCCTAAGTACCTGTACGCACACACACATCTCCATGCCCAAAAATTCTAAAATGTAAAAGAACCACTAAGGAACAGAATACATGCATACAACTAAACCCAACCAACATAGTACGATGGAAAGTAAAGTACTGAAAGTAAACTGAGCTAGAATACAAGCCCACTAAAAATAAGAGTATAAAAACTACAAATTCTAACCTGTAAATACAAAGAGGTATTGGGATTGCTACTCGTCGTCGTAGGAACACCTCGGCCTGTAGGGAACTTAGAAGGCTCGATCCTGTCCTGGTCTACCCTGGACTTTGTCAAAAGGATGCTCGTCTACATAAGACACGACACGTGTAGGAAAAGTCCATGCAATGGTGAGTATAATAATACTCAGTAGAGGACCCCGACAACCACAAGCAATACAAAAAGGAAAGGCACAGTCAGCTCTATACAGTATATGTCTACTGAACATATAATAGGAGAACACAATCCATATATACTCAAAACCCAAACTCACAGTCTAGAGACAAGTCACGCAACCGCATACCCCCGCTAGGGATTCAGTTTGAAGAGTCCACGAAGCACTCGTCTGGGAGAACTCACTCAATGAGTTTGATAGATCTGATGACATCCGTCCGAGAAGTATTGTCTGTCTGGAAAAGTCACAAGAGATAGATACACTCATTCTGAGAGAACACACTCCTGAGTGGGGAAAGATCTTGATACATAGATTAGGATCACTGCTAGGGCCTTAGCGAATACCACAACTCTAATGGATTCACCTACTAGGTAGAGGATTGCTGCCCTGTGGAAGTAGTCACGTCGATACCTGACTCTACCTAGGGTCAAGAATGGATAGAGGATCTTGCTTCGGGCCTCTCAGAGGGATACCTGACTCTATCTCGGAAATTCATGCAGAAGAGATAATAATCTTGTAGAAGGAAACGATACCTGGCCTTTAGGGGAACGAGAAAAAGGGGCACTAACCCAAATGAAACATGTCCAAGATACGGTGGACAAGAAGATCAAGCCATTTACTGAAAACACTACTGGAAATCGGATCTTTCCCAACACTTATATACACCCTTTCCCAACGGTTCTCCCAAACCGTTGGGAAAGACCCCCCCTTTCCCAACGGTTTGGGAGAACCGTTGGGAAAGACGGGAGAACCGTTGGGAACCGTTGGGAAAGACCCCCCCTTTCCCAACGGTTTGAGAGAACCGTTGGGAAAACTCAGCCCCAAATCCAACATTCACCCCCTGGAAATTTCCACCTATCCCAACAGTTTTGAGAACCGTTGGGATAGGTCTATCCCAACGGTTTAGAGAACCGTTGGGATAGATTATTTCATTTCTTCCAGGTCTGCTACCCGAGAACATTATATAAATCTAAATTTTAAATAATTATTATAATACATATATATATTTATGAAATTATGTTTACAAAAGTGATGTTAGCTTAGTGGTTAAGTCATTCGATTATAAAGAAGGGGTCGTGGGATCAAATCCCAGCACATGTTTTTTTTTGAAATACATTTACCAACGGTTTTATATCCGTTGGAATAGATTTTCATATTACTTATACCAACGGTTTTGTAAACCGTTGGGATAGGTCTATACCAACGGTTTTGGGAAAACCGTTGGTATAGACCTATCCCAACGGCTTACTTCGCAACGGTTCTCCAAACCGTTGGTATAGGCTATACCAACGGTTTGGAGGCCTATACCAACGGTTCCAAACCGTTAGTATAGGTTAGTATTCTACTAGTGAAAGTACACGGCATGTAGGTCTGTCACACACTGTGTCTTCTGACCCTGGGTACTGCCCGTGTACAACAGCCCATGTCATAAGGCTTGTCATGTATAAAATTCAGTACATGGCATGTAGTACAGATCACACGTCATGTTCGAGTAAGTGGGGTCAGCTCCGTGTACGCGGTCGTGTGCCTGTACACGACTTTATCTTGTGTGTGACATCCCGTGTAATGGGTACACGGGGTAACTCGTGCAGGCGACCTGGTCTGGCTGTGTGGTGGAGTACACGGCCATATAGTCCATCCCATGTCCGTGTATCGCCCAGGATACACGCTGAGTCCCGCGTAAGGACCCACGTGTCGTGTTTCTCGGGGAACACACCGTGTATTCTGTAATTTTCTAGAATCGTGAACCTCCGTCATCGCGCCTCCCGTGCTGCCCCGTTCTTTGATCTGGTCATCCAATCACTATGAAACTCAAAGGTTTAGGTCGCCCCGACACCAAAAAGTTGATTTTGTTGGTTTCGTACCTCCGATCGGCTCTGAAAATGCACATCAATCCACCCACGAAAAGAACACTCGAAGAACGGTCTTTCCCGATCCAGTTCGATTCATCATCTGTTATCGTCATCGCACCTCCGCTAGGTTGTTGCAATGTCAGATCTTCAATTTGGGATCGTTTCATTGTAGAATGGATGCGCAACGATCCATTGTTCGTTACTCCATGAAGAACGCGAAGAAAACAAGTAAAAAGGGGGAGAAATTCAAAGGAAAAACGAGGAACGAACCTCCATCATCGTTCGTCATGGCATTGATCTGTTCCCGTTAGTAGGATCAAACGGAGAAAAATCAAACGATAAACAAACAACTATCATATCAATTCCCCGAAAGAAACGGAAAATAACACCCTCTCGCGAGAAGGCACGATCCACGGATCAACATGTTCGTGGGTTGATCTGCGCTCGTCGTTAAATCCAAAAATGGGGAAAAATAATCAAAATAACAACCCCTACCTCAATCCGGCTGAAGAACGATTTTCATGTTGCGTTCGTTGGCGAGGTTCGTCATATCCGAGATGCGTCGTCGTTGTCCGCCAACAGTTTCTCCTCCGATGCTCCAAGAGGCTCTCCCTTAATTCGTAGGGTTATAAGGCTAACCCTGCGAACTTTTCATACGCAAAGTATTTAAAAGGGAGAAATTAGGTTGCTGCACAAAAAGGAAACTTTTAAATAAAATAAATTATTATTTTATTTTATTTCCATTAAACATCCAAAAACTAACTCTCGCAGCTGACTCGTGCCGATTGATGTTAGGCCTCGCCTAAGGTAAATTCATTACTCTGAATGTAGCAGTGCCCTCAGATTTCTAATTTGGGCACTCGTTTAAATGTTATTCCACTTTTAAAGGAAAATCACTCACGTGCGCTGTTTAAAATTTTAATTTATTTCAAATATTTATTCCGGACACTCCGGGTCTCAGAATCGCACGCTGTCAAAAGGTCTGGTCTCAAAATAATTCCCTATAATATTTAAAAATAAAACATGGAAAATTTGAGACATTACATGGGAGGCCAAAGGTGTCGCTGGTCGGTTGCGGACCAGGAGAGCGGGGTCGGCGCTCGTGGATCGCGAGGCTGGTCCTCGGCTGGGGAAAACACGGAGGGGCCGCTAGAGGTCAGGGTGGAGGCGGCGAGAAGCAGATGTTGGACAAGGGAGAGGTCGGTAGCCTACTGGAGCGCGGAAGGCTGAAGAGCCAGAGGAGGGGGGCCTGCAGGGGCGACCAAAAGCCAGGGCGAGGGGTGCGTGGCCGCGCGGGAGAAGAGGGTTAGGGAGGGCGAGGGGCGGAGGTGGAGGGGGATGAGGGAGGAGGTCCAGAGCATGAGCGCGAGCGGGAGGCTGGCAGCGGAATGCTGGGTCTCGGGATGTTGGGTGGTGTGACGAACCAAGGAAATAGGGGGGTAGGGTATGTGCGCAGGAGGAAAGAAAAAAAATGGGGAAGGGGGTGCGCCGCCGGGTAGTTAGGTTCAGGTTTAGTTTTTTTCATACTTATAATAATAATAATATTACAACAACAACAACAAAAATAATAATAATAAAACCAAAGATAATAGTAATAATAATAATAATAACATCAAAATGATAATAATAAAAATAACAATAATAAAAATCATAATAATAAAAATTAATAACAATAAAGATAATAACAATAATAACACCTTAGTAATATTAATATTATTAATTAAACAATAACATTATTATTATTACAATTTAAACATTTAACCCACTTTATTTGCATAAAACTTTATTTATTTTAATCGCTAGACATTTGTGCGGGCACCCGGGCTAACAACGCGGCTAACGCCCACTGTGAGGTGACTGAGCACGAGTCTGAAACCCACTAAAAATATTAAACGACAAAAATTTTAAGTCTGGACCTAGCCCGGACCTTGGCGCAAGAACCTGGAGCCAGGAAATGATAAAATAAAAATTAATTAAAAAGTCGGGGTGTGACAGATGATAAGTCTTACATGTTAACATTGATAAACAAAATGTAGCATGGAGAAAATCCTAAATGCACATTTTATACATCATAGTTATTATGTAAGTAGTATCAATGTTGTAACTTGCAAAAACATCCACTGTATTTTAAGACGTGCTTTGCAAATAACAACGAAATCTCATAACTATATGCCAACTAAAATGACTAATGGATATCACATGAGTCGTAGTATGATAGAAATCCATTATGTCATATGATTGTGTTTAGATGCAAAGAGTTTGTCAGGATATAAACAAACTTGCATCAAGATAAACACATTGTGCATCTAAATAATTATCCTAACGGTTGCTTAGGATATTACATAAATCCCTAAGATAGAAAAGTGGTAGTTAAGTGATATACTACATTTCTTTAAAAGGGTTCACATCTCTTTTAGAAATTTCGGGAGCAAGACTGACTTGGGTTTAGTCAATGCAAGAGATGCACAAATAGTTGGCATAAGAACTGGTTCCACAAGTGCATGTGGAAGAGGAATATTCCTGTAACACATACTATGTATGAAGGTTAAAACCATAGTGTTGGTTTTATATTCACCATATACAGTGATCAATTATTAATTGAGAATAATAATACCTACAAGTAAGTAGTGTATGAAAACTAGCTAAGATTGACAGGATCAATTAAAATTTAATAATGGATTTCGTGTATCAAAGTGCAAAGGGGCTTATAAATTGAATACTACGGTGGGTATTCAAGTGTGATGATACATGGATGGTACAAGCATGGCACCAATAAGGCTTAGTTGGTTATACCAGGTCGGTATGCCTAAATCCATTGTAATTTTACTTATCATAGCTAATTTATACAATCATTATCAAGCATTGGATATCATGACCACCACTCGTGGAAGGTGTCTATATGACGCATCTGGAAAAGGATGGTCATGTTAAATAATGTTAATAAAGGTTGCAAGTTACTAAAATATAGTTTAGGGTTAAAGTAAACAACAAGATCATAGAGCATTCATTTAGAATGAATCTATGTCATGTATCTACCAGAGGTTACTGGGAGCGACATTATTTTCCAAGTGAAATATGTTCGACAACATATAAAAAACAGATATCGGTCTTACAATTAGTTAAGACCAGGATGAAAGTAATTCTTTAATGATTGACTTAAAGTAGCAACCTAAGTTCTAGGGAACAAGATCTACTGGGGTAGATCTAACATTTGCTTGGACCAAGTCAATTGTACATATACTGACATGGTATTGAAAAATACAAGTTGGAAGAATTCAATGTGATCTAATATCACAATGTGGATAAGGTGACGAGTGAGACAAGCTCATATAAGTCAGTGGTATCCATACCTGCAAATACTGAATACACTGCAGCTTTCGAGGCAGCTAAGAAGTAGTTGTTAAATGTAGTGATTTGTTCTAGTTCTTGGAACCGCACCTACCTGGTAAAGTTTTATCATTATGATAATTCTATTACTAGTACTAGCCAAGATGTCGAGTTTTGACAGTGGACAAAAGGGATATACTCGGGATACCATCTCTTGAGAAGTTTTACTCAATGGGATGAGGTCGCATGTAGTAGAACAACCACACGGTAGAAACGTGGAAGACCCAACAATTAAAGCCATTACTCAATAGAAACTTGATTTTAATCATGTGAGAGCTAACAAGTATGGTTAGGAGGTTGGCTCTAGTGCAAGTGGGATTGTTGTAATAGTGGGTCCCCTGGACCTAACTTGAACAGTGCCTTTGATTACCATACCGTGTATACGGTTAGATATACATGATGTAACTTTACCATTATTGTATAGATATTTATGTGTCCATTGTTTAATGGTAATGTTTATAGTTTAATTGTTGTATCAAAAGGCTCTAATAGATCACAAACTATAACGAGAACCTCGAGATATTATGACATTAATCTTAAACAAAGGTCATGTAGTCTAGATACATCACACTGACTGGACACAGTTGATGTCTGACCATCAGGTGCCGAGGGTTCATAATCATTGAGATTTCTTATCATGAAGTTCACACTTGGTGATCTCTAGTAGTGAGATCATGAGGACATACCCGCCAATAGAAACACCACATGCTTTGGGTGTCATGGGTTGTTCCTATTTACGGACATGCATATTGGTCTCCTGACTTAAAACCATTATCAGTGTGTGTCGTTTGATCGCGTACTTTGATGCAAGACAAAAATCGTGATAATAAAATCGTGTTGAGATAGCTTGTGTTGGGTGTATCATTAGTGGTATGGCATCAGTTGAATGATCAAGAAATGATATGTCGCTTCCAAGTTAAGGAAGTTATATATTTTAGGCCTGGTTGATCAGGATGGTGTTACCTTCACAAGTCTTTGACCAAAGCAGTTAAAAGGTAAATCCATCTAGTTAAATCAAAAAATAAAAAAGTAGAAAAATGGCGATGATACAAGTGTGCGTCCACTTTATGAGATATTTAAAGACAAAGAGATTATATTACGCAGTACATGTTCGTAAGTTGGTTGTCGTTGTTATGACTTTTCTTATCTCTTTACGAGTCTTGATGAGTTGCTAGACTCCGCTCTTGGTATGTGGATTTTATTTACTGTTGTTGAGATAAAGGCCTAGAGGGTCATATACAATAGTATATTCAAGATTTTGCTATATTCAGTTTAATAGGTATATTGGACATAGTGAACTCCACTACGGGGTCCGAGTGTCGTCCAAGGTATTGATCACCAAAGAAATAAATAAATTTAATATTATTCAAGTTATGAATAATTAGGTTGAATAATACGAGAAAATATTAATCGAATGAATGTTATTTTAATATTTAAGATTCGTTTAATATTAAGCGGGAATTATGAGTCAAACTAAATGACTCGGGTTTTATCACGTAATATATTTTAAATATATTATAGCTATGTGATAGAATAATAAATAATATTGACGCAGTTTAATTCGTCATAAATATTTATTGAGTGGATGTTAAATAAACAGGGCTCAGAGAACCTTACCGGGTATTTTAAACACCCATTATTTATCAGAGGAGAGAGGCTCTCACCATGTATTATTCGCTACGAGAAATCCAGAGCCGCTCTCCTCTCCCGCTTTCCAGAGAGAGAGACTCTCGTTCCAGACGTTCATATCGAGTTATTCCTTACGCATCGAAGGCACGTCGATGCAGTGATCGTCAGAGTGTCAAAAATGTCTTTGGATCTTCGCACTAGCACCCAGAATTTGACGATCAACACTTTAGCGGATTGTTGAAGCGCATGTGAACGATCCAGACGGATCCCGCTATGGATCATTCGAGCAACGATCGTCGATGATGAGTTGTTGTTGAGCACGACTTCAGATTTAAACATGTGTGTTTTTCAGTTTTAATTATGCAATCTTTTAATTTACATGAGATCCTCAGACCGTATCGGAGCTCGAATCGTCGGCGATGACAAGTTTTGTTGTCCCGAGGATGAATTTTTTTTAAATCCCCGACCCACTGGCTTTCGTTGCGCGCCCCGATACCTTCAAGAGCATCCAGGATACCGACGTAGATCAGATTGATACATGTTATATGTTTTTTAAATAATTACTTATACACTTTAAAAACATACTAATATATTATATTTTACTGCATAAATCAATAAATTGATATAATTGGAAATTCATACAAATGTTTTTGAACGACTAAAAAACATTAATATTAATAACTACATTGATAATAATAATAATTAATATTTATTATTTATATTAATGCTTCTTAATATTATTATCCATTATGTATAATAAATAATCAACTTAAATTTATCATTAAATATTAATAATATTATTATTTTGAATTCAATAAATATTATCAATATTAATAACAAGTACTATCTTATTTCTTATATAAGCAATCAATTAATAATACAACATAAATATATTAAGAATAATATAATTATTAACTTGTAAATAATTTTCAAAATATAAAATTTATCCATATCATTGTACAATGATTATTAGCTATAAATCTATTAACTATATTAACAACATAATTATATATTATTAATTAATAATAAATAATACAATTGATAATTAATAGATATTTTACGTATTAATAAATTATTAATAATCATATCAATAAAATTTAAATAACGATTTATAATTAAAATCTTATAAATGTTTGTTGTTATATTATTAATTATTTAATAACATAATAACATAATATTAATTAATAATAAACAATACAATTGACTATTAATAAATATATTACTTATTAATAAATTGATAATATTTTATATCAACAAAAAAATTCACAAATATTTATAAATAATAATCCTATAAATATTATTAATATTAGTAATAAATATTATATTATTAATTACATAAATAAACAAACAAACAAACAAATAAATATATATATAATGAGGCGTGAACATCCGGATCCATTTTTTAAAATAGTGACAAACTGTTTAAAAAAATATATATTCTAAAACCTGTTAACCCCCCCCCCCACGCCCCCCCCCCCCCCCCCCCCCCCCCACCTCATGGTGCCCAGTACGGCCCCGCGCTCTCCCATTGCGTTTCATCTGCTGCTGGCAGCGCTCTCGCTGGCGGGAACGCCCCCGGAGCCACATTTTCGAGCTCATATCGTACCACCAACTGCACAACTTTCATCGCCGTTGTATTTTGTTTGAGAAGTCTGCGTTTGGATCATCTTGACGGGAAAGCAAGATGAGCACAGTCGACAAGATGCTAATCAAAGGCATTCGAAGCTTCGATCCGGAGAACAAGAACGTCATCGCGTTCTTCAAGCCGTTAACTCTGATCGTTGGTCCTAACGGAGCTGGAAAAACGGTATGTTACTTACTCCCTATTTCCCCTTCATCTGTATTTTCCGTGCACTCTCACCCTCGGCTTATTAATTCCATTCATCGAAATGAAATCCACGCTTTGCTTTCCTCTTTTCTATCTACACCTGTGCCTCTCAGTTCCTTACTTTACGTGTCCCTGTAGACTATCATCGAGTGCTTGAAACTTTCCTGTACAGGCGAGTTGCCTCCAAACGCTCGGTCTGGGCACAGCTTTATCCACGACCCCAAGGTTTTCTCTCTCCGTCTCTCTGTGCGTGTGCAAATATTTGAGCTTCCTTCATGCGTTTCATAAAATGGCTGCATGGGATTTCAGGTGGCGGGAGAAACCGAGACGAAGGGGCAAATAAAGCTCCGATTCAAGACAGCCGCCGGTAAGGATGTGGTGTGTATTCGGTCGTTCCAGTTGACGCAGAAGGCCTCTAAAATGGAGTACAAGGCCATTGAGAGCGTGCTTCAGACTATCAACCCCCATTCAGGGGAGGTGATGTTCCTGCACACATGAAATTTTCTTAGTAGAAAAATTCTCCATCGGGGTGCTACTTCTCAGGGATGATCCTTATGGTTCTCAAATTTAGATTCAGCAGCTTGAAGTCACTGTTCTTTTGTTTCTGCTTATTCCTGTTCTAAATTTAAAATGATTTAACTTTTAATTTATTTTTCGACAAAATTGAGCTGTTCATAGGCTGTTTTCCACATGCAAAGCTTATTTATTTGACAAGACCTGGATCAACCTTTTGTTTAAATATGAAATTTAAAGAATTGTTATGGTCATGTGTGCTACCGAGTTGACGGTTTCTATGTTTCAGTTTTGTTGTTAAATATGAGTTGGACATTTATATCATTGTTCTTCTTGCTTTCAAACCACAGAAAGTTTGTCTCAGCTATAGATGCGCTGACATGGATCGGGAAATTCCTGCCTTGATGGGTGTCTCAAAGGCTATTCTTGAAAATGTTATATTTGCACACCAAGACGATGCCAATTGGCCATTGCAAGATCCTTCTACTTTGAAAAAGAAGTTTGATGATATTTTTTCTGCTACTCGGTATACTGCTTGGTCTAAATTTTATACAAATAACTTAGGCTGCCATTGTCATTATACTTTGAACAGGCTTTTTTCAGCCTGTTTAATAATAACTTTCTACCAAACTATTTTATTTGCATCTTACCAGTCTCCTTGTTGTTTTATACGGTTATTTTTATCGTACTTTATGTTGCAGGGTAATTTACAGCAAGTGCCTGGTGAGGTGTTGATTTGGGTATTAGCTAGCTGTGAACTCAGTTGTCTATTAATTTACCTTCTCTGTTTTTCTATCTAACATGACCCATGTGTGATGTTTTAGCAGTCGTGTGACTTTTAATAATATGGAGATGTATGAAAAAAAGGTAATGGAGAGATGCATTAAAGTACATGTTTTGAGGAATTTTCATAGTCATCTATACAAACCTCAATGAGATTTGGTTTATCTAGTTTTTTGTCAAAATTATTCATTGATACATCAAATCAATGTTTTCCATTGGATATTAGCCCAAAGCCCCAAAATTCTCCACTATTCTCTCAGAAAAACAGGAGGCCTTACCACTCATTCTAAAAGGCTTGTATGCTGCAGCCCTTGATTCTTTTCTTTTGTTTTTAACCTCCTACAAGGCACCAAATTCTCATTTAGTCGCCATCTCTATAAATTTGGACTTCTACTCGGTCAACAAAGAATTCAATTGTAATTGTTGCCAACTTTGACTATGAACCTTATTTATAATCAAATAAGATTTAAAATTCTGAGCATATTATTTATTATTAATAAATTTTTATTTCAGTAATCTGAATCTTTCTCTAAGTTTTTATGTTGGCTGTACCTGAAGTTCCTTATATAATGAAAATTTGCTGATTTTCTTTTAGTACCATTTTTATGAGCTCTTGAAAATATTTAGCATCTTTACATGTCTTTTTTTTTTTGTATAGTAAATCATATAATAAACGTTTTTAAAAGAGCATGTTTTCAATGATGTTTTGAGTGCCAAATGAATAGAGACGCTTCACTTCACCATTTGTTAGGAATATAAATATTATCAATGTGGAAATTTAACATGATATAATATTACAAACGCGATTTTTTTTAAAAAAAACTAATATTTTGCTCCATTGGGATGCATCTTATGATGTGTGATTTTAATTTTAAGATGTTTGTGTATAAATTTGCAAAATTACTAAAATGCCTCATTCCATCATTATATCATTTATCCCTACGTATTTATTACATATTATCGATTGTAACAAAAGCAACAAAAAGAAATCCAACCACTGCAAGGTTGGTTGAGATTGATGCATTTGTTTAATATGTTCATGATGGTTATATAAAATGATTGTAGGTTTGTTGGGACAAAGGGTGGAAGAAAGTTATGATTTATGGGCCATGGGCACCATTGTTGGAAGCTAAGCGTTTAATGGTCAGAAAGTGGAATGCTTTCTAAATTTTCCTTTCAAACAAGTGCATGAGGGTGCTAATAGATCAGCTAAAATGACATGGAACTTTGTATTTGATGCAGTATCTATTGACCATCCCCCACTTTACTGCCAGGTGGTGTTAAATGATGGCAGTTGGGGTGTGCTATATTTTAAGGATGTTATAAGCAACATTGTTTTCTATAAAAAAGAAGTAAAAAATAATTTAAGCTTCGTTGCATAAAATAACTATTTAATTCAATTTCAAATACATCATAAATATTATCTTTGGTTCATTAAGTAAATATTTAATTCAAAGTATCATAATGCTTAATAATAACAGAAACTTGCTTATGACGTTCCAAGCTTGCCAAGAGTGTGTTTTGATCCCCCTCCCAAAAAAATAACATATTTTTGTGGCTTTGAGTATGTGTTGATATATTCTTTGTGCCATTTTTTAAAATAAGAATCAATGTGTTTTTTTGGCATTGGTGATGTGGACCTACAAATTATGAGATGATTGTTGGTTATTTGGGAGATTGGTGTTCATGATATGAGTCCAGCCAACTAGTATATTGGCGTTGCTTAGGCTTAAATGATTTCTATTGTTTTGACCTAGATTTTAAGCATTTTTTTAGTGTCAATTAGGCATACATGGTATTCTTAATTGCCTTGTTTACAATGTTTAATGAGTATGCTAGGGTTGTAGTGTGGTAGTGGAAGTTTGCTTTGATAACTTCAATCTTCAGCCTGGTTGTTGATATCGGGTTGCAGCTTTTTTTTTTTTTTGTGTGTGTGGGTGGGGGGGGGGGGGTCATTCTGGAGTTTGTTGGTTCTACCCCCTCTTATTGATGGGATGAAGGAAGTTTGTTTGTTCTCAAATCAGATACACAAAAGCACTGGAGGTGATTAAGAAGCTTCACAAGGATCAGGCTCAAGAAATAAAGTCCTATAAGCTGAAGTTAGAGAATCTTCAAACGTTGAAAGATGCTGCCTATAAGGTCTCGTCTGTTTTATTTCCCCCCTTAATTGCTTGTTAGTCTTATTATGTCAAAGCATTTTCCTTTTTTTCAAATGGGTCAATTTCTGTGCTGTACTTGCAGAGATGATGTTTTGAACATTGCATTGTTAAAACTGCAAGCTTTATTGATTCACACCGTGCTTGATTGTGTTGCTAAGAAGTAATCTGAAGTTAATGGGTTCATCATTCATTGATTTAGTTAAGAATGACTTATCCTGCCCATGTAGTTTGTTGTGGGTGTAAAGAACTTTTCACACTTTGAAACTAAAGTGGACTGGTTATGGGTTGGGGATTCTTTAAATATAGATATTGATTTATAGGGCTCATTTGGTTGACAATAAGGAAAGAAATGAAAAAAATGGTTTAAGGTAAAAGAAAGTAAAATGGCGGTGTCTGGTTTACAATGGAAAGAAAAATAATTAATTGTGATCAAAATAATAGTATGATAATGAAAAATAGATTATGATTAATGTTATTTAAAATAATAATAAATATTTTAATATTATTGTTTGAGTATTTAAGTAATTAGGTTATTAGTCTATCTAGACTCATTGGAGTAAGAATCACATGAAATTGATACCCATTGGAGTCTCTCTGTGGAAGTTTAGGTGGGAGTAGTGGAAAGCATAAATTTTTTTGCTAGGCATATGTGGAAATGAAATGTTTTTGTTGGTGTCTGAGTCCCATATTGGATTTGGGTGTTTTGTTATCATTACAGTTCTCTATAAATAAACTCCAAAGCCTCTCTTAAGTGGTATCTTGGGTATTGGGTTACTTGCTTCTTCATTTTAACATGGTATCAGAGTAGGTTCTCGAACCCTCCCCCTCCCCCTCCCTCCTCCCTCCCATCTCTTTTTTAAGTACGCCTAGGTATTTCCCCGTTGGGGGCGGCGCCCTAGGCCTTTGGCCACCGTCACTGCAGTGCCGCCCCCTGCCTCTCTCGGTGCGACTTCTCCTATTTGTCGCGACAGTCCTGACGCCCCACTTCTAACGCCGCCGCCCCTCCTTTCCCGACACCCCCTCCAGACGCGGCTCCCTCCCGTGCACCACCCCTCCAGTCGGTGGCCCTCTTCCTTGCGCGATGGCACCCTCTGCGCGACAGCCCCACCACCGTGCGCGACAGCCTTGCACCTTGTCGGCGCCTCCTATTTTTGCCGCTGGCTCCCTGCGCATCGACTCTCCCTGTGCGACGTCCCTCCCGTGTGACAACCCTCGACGACTCGTCGCCCCTCCTGCTTCTCCCGTCGCGCGTCCTTGCTGCGCGCCCCTGTTGGTTGGGTATAGTGCAAGATCCCGCGAGTGTTGTCGTTCCCAGGCCATCAAGGAGGAGGTAGATTCACAATCAGTTTTTGGTTGGCACAATATTTTTCTGCGCCTGCTGCTGCACATGTCTTCCCCGACCGACGCCCACATATGATATATTCTCCTCTAGCCGCGCTCCAGTTCCTTTGTCATAAGATCTGGGTCACATTGATGCAATCCCATTGCCCATGTCGGACATTCGAACGGTGCCTCGTTGTGTGCTCCCAACCTGACCATTCCTGTCGAGGTTCGATCTGGCTATTTCTGCCGTTGCAATCTATTTTCAGTTATTCTTGCTGGTTTCGCACGGCGGATGCTTGTCCTTGGTTGACACATTTTTTTCAGCATCATCATCCATCATTCTTCTTCTTGGGGAGCAGTCATGACAATTTATATTTTATGTTTAGTCTTGTCTTGTAATCAAACTGGGTATGTCCAGCTTGAGGGGGAGTGGTGAAGTGTCTGTGCTTTGTTTTGCTTTGGTTTGTTTTTCTTTAATTATGTATCCAAGCTATAGGTAGACCTAGTCTGAGGGGTGAGTGTTGGTGTCTCCATCCCACATCGGGCTTGGATGTTTTGTTATCATTATAGTTCTCTATAAATAAACTCTAAGGGCTCTCTTAAGAGGTATCTTGGGTATCTGGTCCAATCTCCTCCATTATAACAATTTTTTTCTAAGCTTTGTAGCCGCCTTTTCCTTTTATTTTAGTAGAAAAAATAAATCTATAAATCATGCCCTCTTGAATGAAACCTAGAAGCCGTGTCTCTTGAAGGAGTCCCATAAACCATGCCTCTTTAATGAGGCAAAAACTCTTTATTAATAGAGATAAATAATGAGATACAAGACTTTGTATAAATGAGAAATACAAAATTCAAACTAGTGGGAAAATTGATATGACATACCTATTCAGAGAGGATAAACCTGGATAAACCCATATCCTAATTACTAACACTCCCCTTTAAGCTGAAACATACTATAACTTGCTACGTTAATTCAAAATACCAAAGAGATTAAGAATCATGATCGTCAAACTGGGTCACATTGGCATTGGAAACAATGTTAGAATTGACACGAAAGGCGGTTACTTGGAGATGATGTCAGAACTGTCATGGGACACTCTTCTATGAATCACATGGTCATGATGGCCTTAGTTATTAGAGAAGGCGCCATAACAGTTTTGGAGAGGACACTTGAAAAAGGTCATCTAAAAAAGTATGTCTATAAAAGGGCATTTGGAAAAAGGATTTTTGGAAAATGATGTTTGAAATAGGTTGTCAGGAGTATGATGCAAGGTCATCTAAAAAAGTATGTCTATAAAAGGGCATCTGGAAAAAGGATGTTTGAAAAAGGTTGTCGGGAGTATGACGCAACATGTTCAAAGATGTTGCAGGGAGACTGTGCCGCAACAGATGTGACAAGCACAAGAGCGATATGGGGTGCTAGAGAGCAACATTGTTGGAGTTTGTAGAGAGACGTAGAGGCTTGGAGCGGTGGTGTGTGGTAGAGATGCTCGACAGAGGGCTCCTCAACAACGATCTAGAGGCCCAATAGAGGGTGTCTAGGCAATTATGACAACAAATGGTGCTTGACCTGGATGAGACGCAAAAAGGATGGCATGCTTGGAGGCGTTTGGCATGGGCTGCACGTTGACCAACAGGAGGCACACATCGCAAAGGCGACACACATTGATAGGAATTTGGTGGAGTCTAGTGGCGGGTCTAGGCCACCAATACATTTTACTTATCATAGGGGGGCAATATTGTAATGGCTTTTACTTCAATTAGCTGTGTGGTGGTTATAAAAGGGGTCAACATTTTCGGTTAGGAGGCAGTCTGCCTTGGCTTAGAGAGAAGTGCTCCTCTCAGGTGTCTCGAATTCCGGAAATTTCTACTTGTAAGTGTAAACTCTTCTTTAATGGCAATCGACTTCTACTTTCTCTACTTTAGAAGCTCTATCACTTGGTGCTTTCATTGAGAGGTTTCTAGAGGGAGAAGTAAGAGCTTCTTGAAGAACACGTATGACTACACTCATGGAGAGCAGGATTACAGACTTGGAAACATCTGTAGAAGAGTTGAAAGCAGGTCTCCATCGACAAGCGAAATCGTAGACCGCCATAACAACGTTTCAACAACAAATGCTAGACGTTTTTGTTACTCTTTTCCAGTTAAACAGTTTTGTTAGGAATCAGGCAGAGTTAACCGGAAGCAGAAAAGAGAAAGGCAAGATGTCGGTAGCAGAAGAAGGCGATAGCAGTATGCAAACTGAAACTGTAGCGCAGGGACAGAGGCATGACGCGGCAGCATAAGTACGCGGAACACAAATTAAAGACTTCCTAAATCACAGAGTTATGAAGTAGTATTTGTGGTGGTACACAGTCTCAATAAATATACACATTTTATTTCACTTGAACACCCCTATACAGCGAAGACAGTTGCTGTAGTTTTTCTAAGGGAGGTTGTGCATTTACATGGAATTGTTTACTAGTCTAGTTTGTTTTGGCGGGAATTGTTCAGATTGCAAGGAACGACACTCAAAATGAGTTCCTTTTATCATCCTCAAAGTGACGGTTAAACAAAAGTTGTAAACAGGCGTTTGGAGGTTTATTTACGATGTTTTTCTTCTGATAAACCCAAACAGTGGGCATCATGGTTGGCTTGGGCAGAGTACAATTACAACACATCATTCCACACA
Source organism: Viscum album (assembly GCA_963277665.1). Lineage (NCBI taxonomy): Eukaryota > Viridiplantae > Streptophyta > Magnoliopsida > Santalales > Viscaceae > Viscum > Viscum album. Next base: position 1,581,224,675 of record OY728132.1, read on the forward strand.
TCCACTGAAAAAACTTCTCTTGAGGTTGTGTATGGTCGACAGCCCCCACATATTTTGCATTATACTGAAGGGGAAGCTGCTGTAGAAGCTGTGGCTTCAGCTTTGGTTGCTCGGGATGAAACTTTGAAACAACTCTGAGTTAATCTGCACAGGGCACAACAACTCATGGCTAAATATGCTAACAAACATCGTCGGGAAGTGCTCTATCAGGTTGGAGACTTGGTTTGGGTTAAATTAAAACTCAATATTCCTGGAAGTGTGACCAGGATAAATTCCAAGCTTGCAGCCTGGTATTATGGACCTTTTTCTATTATTGAGAAAGTGGGAGCTTTGCCTACAAACTACAACGCCCAGAGAATAGTAGAGTACATCCAGTTTTCCATGTTTCTCAATTGAAGCCAGCACTTGGTTAAACTCAAGTGGAAGAACTATTACCGGAAGAATTTGTGGAAGAAGGATATTACCCAGAGGTGATTTTGGAGGAGAAGACTCAGGGTGGGACCTTGTTTTGGCTTATTCAATGGCACGAAAAAGCTGTTGAAGAGGCAACTTGAGAGGATGCTCAGGTGTTAAAGGCCCAATTTCCCAATGTTCACCTTGAGTAAAAAATGGTTTTTCAAGGGGGAGGTATTGATAGGAATTTGGTGGAGTCTAGTGGCCGGTCTAGGCCACCAATACAGTTTACTTATCACAGAAGGAGGTCACGATAGGAGCAGTATTGTAATTGCATTTTATTTCAGTTGGTTAGTTGTGTGGTGGTTATAAAAGGGGAAGGGGTTCATCTGTTAGGGAGTTCTTTAACATTTTCGGTTAGGAGGCAGTTTGCCTTGGCCTAGAGAGAAGTGCTCTTCTCTCAGGTGTGTCGAATTCCAGAAACATCTACTTGTAAGTGTAAACTCTTCTTTAATGGCAATCTATTTCTACTTTGTATACTTTCTATACTTTCTGATCTAGAAGCTCTATCACACAGAGTAGAGATGTGTGGGAGCAAGGAGCGCACAACACAGAGCGTGGTACCCATGCGTGTGAGTGGCGATTGGTGTGTAAGGAAGAAGAGGCCTTGGGTGCCGGTGGGGCCTTGAGTGAGCGTTCGGAGGTATCAATTGCCTTGGCGTTGGACTGGGTGTTGGGAACCTTGGTGCGGGACAAAAGAGGTGTGGAGGCACGCGAGCAGGGTGTTTGTGGGGCCTGGGTGTGCTCGGTAGCGAGAGACTTGCAAGGAGTATGTGAAGCCTGACTTGGGTGTGTATGCAGGAGGTGCGTTGTAGTGGTGCTCATCTTGGAGAGGGTGCTTGGTGCACCTGGGTTACAACAGAGTTGGAAATCGTTGATGATCGTAGATCAATCAAGTGAGATAGAGAGGAATGATTGTGAGATCGGGAAAGTTTTGTTGGATTCAACACTTCTTGCTCCTAGACTGGTAAAGAGGTGGTAGTTTGTCAATGTCTTTGATGAAGGTGATGGATCCTATTAGAATATTTAGATATTTGGATGTGGATTTGACCAAGTCAATGCTCAATGGTTTGACTTGTATTTATATTCCAGCTTGGATTCTTTTCCCTCATCTTTAAATAATAACAACTTGACCTCACCTAGGGTGGAATGAGTACCCAATTTTCGAGCACCCGACCCTACCCGACCCGATGTAATCGTGTTTGTGTATCCCCTAATTAGGTTTGGGCAGAGTTCGAGTTTCATTCGGGTATCTGTGGTAGGATACCCGAAAACCCGAACCCGTTTATTTTATTTTATTTTTAATTTAATATGCAGACACGTCACACAGCCTGACGCTATCCTACATCGGAAAAATAGTAGGGCGCGCGAGGCTTTATAAGCCTTTGCGCGCCCAGTACCAGGCAATAGTGATGCACCCGTTGTGGTGGGCTGCTGCTGCTCGCCTGCACGTCATGTGTCCCCATATTAAATTTAAAAAAATTTAAATAAAATATGAAATAAAATAAACGGGTTTGAGTATTAAACAAGTATTATTTAATTAATCGGATTCGGGTTAGGGTCTTAGATAAAAGGGTATAATCGGGTTCAGGTGTTTATAATTTAAACATATTATGGTTATGGTACCCCGAAATTAGCGGCTACCTGACCCGTTGCCATGCATAACCTCACTTAGAAGTATGGATTCTCAGTATCCTTCTACTACATGGTATTAGAGCTAATCAAACACTAGGGTTATCCTCTCCTGAGTTGCCCCTTCCTAGCACCCAGGTCTCTGTGCCTGAGCCTCTATGTGCCTGGACAGCTGACTCCTATCGCGGCCTCCTCTAGCCAGGCTGCGCCTCTCTTTGCGTGCACACCTCTGTCACGTCCAGGAGCCCTTTGTCCCTCCCGCATCCTTGTTCAAGCGAGCGCACTAGGCGTCTCTTGCTCCCAGGTCACACCTCCCAGTCAGGCGCGACTTGTATTTTTTTTCTTTCCAACTTGTATATTTTCCCTTCATATATAAATAAGAATCTGGCCTCACTTAGAGGTATGGTTCCTGAGTACTCTCCTTCTACAAATCTGATGGTGAAGGCGAGATGACTGGTCTTGGTGCACGGTGAGGCCATGTTAGGAAGCTTAGGGTTGATTTTGATTAGGTTGCTTGAGCCCATACCTCGCATGCCTCTTGGAGGTTAGATATGCCTGGAGCCGGGTGCCTGGGCACCACGAAGATGGCTGATTGGTTTGGGAGAGAGAAAAGAGAGAGAGAGAGAAGAGAGATTCCCTTCTTGGGTGTCCTGGATTCTGATACCATGTAGAAAAAATAGACTGAGAAACCGCGCCTCTTGAATGAAACTCATAAACCACGCCTCTTGAATGAGGTTGGAACTCTTTATTTATAGTGATAAATAATGAGATAGAAGACTTCAAATAGATAGGAAATACAAAATTTTAACTAAAGAGAAAATGGATAGGATAGATTTATTCAAATAGATTGAACCTGGATAGATCTATATTCTTATTACTTAAATACTCAACAACTTTAATGTTTTTATAGCTTTCCCTGTTTTCTGTTGCGATATTTTTTTTTTCTATTCAAATTGACCGAACCTAGATATTATTAGGCTTCTGTCGTTGGCTGTCTTAATTTTTACTAGTAAAGGCAAACTACACTCAAGATTCCGCTTCTGTGCTTGGCTGTCTTATTTATTAATGAAGGCAAAACTAAGCCTGCTACATTAAATGACTTGAAAGCATAAATATAACCTGCAGTTGATAAACACATGTTGTAAGTTACTTTTGTCACTCTTCATTTGAACAAATCCAAAGGAAATCGTATATATCATTTTATTCTCTACTTTTGCTGGGTCCATGTTTCTGCCTGCTTTTGTGTCCATATGAAAGCCTTCTGGTTTTCTCAATTATTATTATTTTTGATTGAAAGTTCAATTGTTTTGTGATATATACCTGCTTTAAGGCTACTTGATTCCAACAATGTCTTCATGCAGCTCCGAGAAAGCATTTCTCAAGATGAAGAGAAAACTGAAATGCTAAAATGTCAAATCCGGGATCTTGAGAAAAACATTCAAGGCATTGATGCTGATATTCATCATGCAGAGACAACACTGAAGGATTTGCGAAAAATACAGGAGCAGATATCAACTAAGACAGCTGAAAGAAGTACGCTTTTTAAAGAACAGCAGAAACAGTATGCAGCTCTTGCTGAGGAGAATGAAGGTCCCCATTGTTTTTGTTTCTTGGTTTTTATCTTTTTTATTTTGCTGATTGCATGTGCACCTAACATTCCATCTGGAATATCATGTACCACATTGGACTGTTAATGATTTGACCACTTTGTTCTGGTATTTTATCATTAGCATTTGTCTTTTGTGTGTTGATCAGATACCGATGAGGAGTTGATGGAATGGAAAACCAAGTTTGATGAGAGGGTTGCAATGTTGAAATCGCAAATAGGCAAGTTAGAAAGGGAAATGAAAGATACAGAAACCAAAATTGCTTTTCATAATCAGACCAAAGATAAAAATATCTGGGAGATCAGCAGGCTTCAAAGTGAATCTGAAGTAAGTTGTTGATGTTCTAATGGTAATTTATGCATGTCCGCTTTGTTGCTAACTACTCTAATTTTTCTACTTCTCTAGGCTTACATGTCCTTAAGAGACGAGAGAGATTCAATCATTAAAGATATCTTCACGAAGCATAATTTGGGGCCACTTCCAGGTACCCCATTCAGCAATGAAGTTGCTTCTAGCCTCACAAACCGAATAGAAACAAGGTTGATGGATCTTGAGAAAGATTTGCAGGATAAAAGGGTTGGTTTTTTTTTTCTTCCGAATTTTTTCGTTTCTTTCCTCCTACGGTTACGATTTGTTGAATATTCTGGTTCTTGCGTGTGTAGCAGTAAATTTGACAGAACAACAAAGCGAAATGGAATGTGTATTCATTATAATTATTAAAAGCACGCTATGGCCTGGTGTGGCCCATGGTGGTTTGTGCCTCACCATGGCCTTGGCGAGGTGCAAATGAAATGGTGCGTGCCATGTCGCCATCGGTGATGATGATGGTGCGCACCGCATCGCTCTTTTTCCTGGATTTTGCCTAATTTTTTTAACCCCACCCTGCAACGCATCTCCCAATTTTCTCTCTACCATGCAACTTCCTCTCCCTATCCAATATGTGCAGCCTCTTCTCCCTACCCTTCGGCAACGATGACCACATAGGAGCAACAACTCAATTTAAATGAAGACAAGGAAAAAAATTCTAGGGGCACTGCCCCTCGACCCTGCAAGGGGTGTTGCCTCATGTCCTCCGCACGTTGACTGGACAGTGAGACCCCCACTCAGGTGCTAGTGCCCTCAAACTCCTGCTACTGTTGCGGTCATCAAACTTCACATCACATTACACCCCCACACTGTTGATTATGTTGGACTCGACCAATTACTGCCCACCCTTTAGTTTTTTTTTTCTATTTTATTTTTTGTATATTCTATTTGTATTATTTATGCTTTATTTAAAATTTTAGTTTTTATATATAATGCGGCTTTTATTATATTTATACTTATTTTGATTGCATATTCATGTTTTGTTGAACTTAGTTTTTTGAGGCGACCCAAACATTACATTATTAGATGAATATTCATTACATATCATTACGATCCACATCATAATCGTAAAAGTTTAGCATATTTGAAAATTTGGATATATAAACAACTGATACATAAAAGATCTACATCATCTTCCACTAAATTCTTCACAACTAGCACCTTTCTTAGACATACTATACTTAAAGTCTTTCTTCATATCTTGAGAAAAATGAAACATAATAAATGGTGAACTCAAATGCTCAGTAAGGGTAATGATATCAATGATCATTTAAGCATAACATGAGTATAAGGTTATGTGAACATGAGTTTAACATTTGGAATTCATACCCAACAATTCATAGATCATAATCACGATGCATTACATAAAGACTGACAGTTCATAAAAAATGAATCATATAGGAATCAAAGAACATGAGCCATGCGAGCATAACATTGACATAAGATCATGTCATAAAAGAGTGACATAATCATAATCATAGAAATCTTATGTCTAAGCCACCCAAGATATTCATCACATGTTAGGCTTGGACTAACCACCCGTTCGTGCGGTATACGTTAAAACAAAGATTCCATTCACATCTTTTGTAAAAAGTACTCTTTTCGGAAAACGACAAGAAGATTCCTTTTACTTTTTTTTATAAAAAGTCAAACATGAATAAAAATGACTTTAAACAATCATAGGTGAAATAGTAAAAACATTCTTGAAAACATTTTAAAGAAAATATTGATATGGAAGAAAAAATTCCCAGTCGAATAGACAAAAACAAAGCTAGTTTTTCTGAAAAACTCTCTTTTGAAGGGGTGGTATATACACCACATTAAAGAAACAAGTGGGGAATATAACATTTGTTTCACAAAAATAAAAGTGAGACGATAAACTCTTATTTCAAGTTCGACTTGCTTTGTAAGAACTCCAACTTCCCGTATAATAAATTTAAATTTATTATACTTCTGTACCAGAACCATATTCACACTTATAATACCATACATGGTATTAACAATTCTTTATTAAAATCACCTATTCATTAACAATTTTTTATTAAAATCACTATTTCAGGTGATAACTGTTTCGTTTTTCATGTAAGTTTTGGTTTGATAGTTTCAGTCTTTGTACTTTGATCGTGTTTCCATCATCTTCAAAATGTTAATCATGATATAAATATTATATATATTTATTATATACATATTTAGAACCGTTCATAAAAGGTAGAGATAGAAAAATGAATTACACAGTTAATGGAGACGGTAGCCTGTACATACGCATGAACGCTATTTTCATTTTTTAATGAAAAGAAGAAAAGAAAGATAAATAATATTTTATTATTCCAGAATCATAATTATATCATAAATATCATATATATTTTTTTAAATCCATCATTATAAACAACCATGTGAGGCGATGATGAAAAATGAATCATATCACTACGTGGAGGCTGTGGTTCATATGTACGCACAAGCGATGCTTTCATTTCCTATTTGATGGAAATGTGGAAAATGGTTGTGCCATCATCATAATAACATCTCAGTATATTGATGATACTGGAGTCATTATGTTATGATGAATACAACCAGTTTAAATGTGGGAGAAGAAATAAAATTGAAAGAGCTCGGTTAAGATTTATACATTTTCTTTGAGAGACCTCCTTTGATTTACACCTTAAGCCTTGAAAGATTGGTCTTAGGAGAAGACTAGAAGCTCTAGGACGAAGGGAAGGAAGCTATAAGGTTTTGGGGTGGGGATTGACCGAGCTAGAAGGCTCAAAGTTTGTGAATAAGGGTAGAGAGGAGATGTCCTTTTATAAGTGAGGTAGAAGACACAGTTGCAATTACTTAAGAGATTTTAATATAATTAATGTCTATCAAGTATAATGCTTCCAAATGGACAAAACTTCCAAGGTAAGATAAGATAGGGTCAAAATCTCTTAACCAATAAGAATTAGGCAAGTTTATGTGGCATTATTACCCTTATTTTTTAGTTTAGTCCTTATGGTAAACCCGTTTTAGCCTTAATTGTGGCAATGAATTTTTATTGTTTTTATTATTCATTACGCCCAAAATTGTGAAGTAGCCTTGTTATCAAATTTGGATATGCTGATTCCAAACATGGAATTCATTTTATCAAATTCAATTTATATAAGTGACAAATTAATTTTAAAATAAGCGTTCAAAACACAACGAAAATCCGTTTTAAAAAAAATGCATTTTTAACCATAAAACTGAATTTACTTTCATTCTTTGTGTAGAAATTTTTTTAAATGAATGTTAAAATATTTGATTGAATATATAATCTATACATTTCATTAAAAACATTAATCAATTATGATTTATTTAGTTTATTATGATAAAAACACATGACGCAAAAAAAAAAAGTTTTATGAAAAATTACTCATTTTACCTTTAAATGATTTTATCTTCATTCCTAGTATGGATGTCTATTCATTTATTCATATACATTATCAACATATTTCACTAAAATCATTTTTCAATAGTGATCAATATACTTTGTTTAGATAAAAATGCATAACATGTAGAAAAATACATTTCTTCGAAAAATAGGTCTTTTAATCATTAAATGATTTTATTAAAAATTTAATGATTATCTCTTAGGTATTAATCAATACATTTGAATTTATGAAAACATTTCTATATATGTTTCATAATGTGGTTAATTCAATTCATACTCGTCAATCCAACAATTAGGTTATAAAGGTATACTATACCACAATTCATTTAGACTTAGAGTTGCGTGTAAGGCAAACTATCGAATACCTCAAGTTTATTTCAAAGGAAATACATATAAAATTTTGGGGTATTACAGTTTTCATATCATAATGTGTTATTTTTTATTTTATTTATGATATTCTTGTTTTTGCAAGTTTTATTTGTCATATTCTTAATTTATTATTTTTGTATATTTTATTTTCACCGTGAGTATAAAAGTTGTAGACCCGAATCCCCAAGGTGCTCTCTAAAGGAGGCCTTGAGGTTCTTTTATAATGAATAATAAAGACCAAATCGAACCATAAGTCCGATGTGGGATACAGATTCCAACACTCCCCCCTCAAGCTAGGTGTACCTAGCTTGGACACATAATTAATGAAACAAAAGCAAAGAAAACAAATAACACTGCAAACACTCCCCCTTAAATTGGATATACCTTGCTTGATTACAAAACAAGACAAAACATAAGAAAAAATAAATCACCACGGGTGCTGCTCTCCCTTAGGAAGGTGATGGATGATGGAAGAAGCCACTGAAAAAGGATGTGCCAACGAGGCGTCGAGAAAGCCGCACGGGCAGGCCGGTCAACAGAGCGTCGGGAAATCCGCACTGGCGGGCCGGTCGTCGGAGCGTCGGGAAATCCGCAGGAGGAGGCCGACATGGAGGGAGCAGCGGTGGAGGCGTCGCGCAGGGGTCGCTGGACCGGAGGGATGGAGAAGTTACGGAGGAGCCGGTGAAGCAGCTCAGGGAGATGGATGAAACTAGCGGGGAGCGCTGCCTCGCAGAGGAGCAATAGATGGGGAAGGCGCAGGGTTATCATGCAGGAAGGCCGACGACAGGGCGCATCACAGCAAAGCTCTGCAACAAAGAGAAGGTGCAGTGGGGGAGGCTGGCGCACTGGAGGTGATGACGCATAGGAGGGGATGACGCACAGGAGCCGTACGGGGAGAGGGGGGGCCGTCAGGAATGGTTGGAGAGAGACGACGAAAATGAGTAGAGAGAGCCGACGGGGAAGTCCGTCGCACAAGGAGTCACAGTGGCGCGGGTGTCGCCGAATCTGGGAGGGCGACGCCTGATCTGGCTTGGCGACCGACGGCGGAGGATCTGCTCGGAGAGACGATAGAGCCGCGTCTGGAGAAACGAGAGGCATTTTTGCGGGATTTGGCGGCGACGAGTGGGAGGGTCGGTGAAGGGGCCATCACACGCAGGGAGGGAGGGAGTCGCCGACGTGGGAGGACCTCCTATCGCGGGAGGGAGGAGGGGCCGTGAAGCTGCCGCAACGGGCGGGACAGGGGTTCGCCGGGCGGGAGAGAGCCGTCGGGAAGGAGCCGTCGCGAGGGAGAAGACGCACATGCCGGTGAGGGGGGGGGGACGTCGACGAGACTCGATCTGCCGGGTGGGAGATGCCGACAGGGGGGACGACGAAGGACCTTCTGCTCCTTAGCCATGGAGGCCGCCGCCCCCCACGAGGGAAAATGCTGGAAACCTAAACGGGAGAAAAAAAATAGGAGGGAGGGTTTGGGTTGGATTCAACCTCCTTTGATACCATGTTAGAGTATAAAAGAGGTAGGCCCAAATCCCCAAGGTGCTCTCTAAAGAAGGCCTTGAGGTTCTTTTATAATGAATAATAAAGAGCACATCAGACCATAAGTCCGACGTGGGATACAGACTCCAACACACCGTAATTGAAATCTCCATGTGCACCACCATACACTATAGCGCCCTCATCGCTATTTTTCACTGTGCACCGTAAATAACTATGTGCACCGTAAATAACTATGGTATTCATGTTGTCACTACATGGAAAGTTGAACTTGGTGGAACTCAAGCATGAGTTGGAATACATTGACTTGAGGAACAATTTTGAACCATGAATTGACATAATTGGTTGCTTTGTGTTGATAAAATCGAAGTTTGAGTTATTCTATATAGCTGCTTATTAGGCTACATGTTCAAGGGTACTTGCAACATCCTATAAGGATGTGGAGTTTTGGGAAAGCCTGCAAGAGTCCTATGGGTTTTCTAGAGACTTCATTTTTAAGCATCTCTCGTAAATTTCATTAATATTTTGTACAGTTGTGTCATTCTAAATTATTTGTCCTTTTCCTACTTTGAGGGTGAGGCTTACTTAACTAAGTGATTAAGAAGTTGATCTAGCTAGGACCAGCACAATTCAAGGGGACAGAAAATCCAAGGTTGTGATTTCTGCACGTCTTTTGACACGTCAGTGATTATTTTCAAGGATGATTTGCTTATAAAATCCAACTATTGAGAAATTGGCCTTCTATTGTCAGTGAGAACCATACCCTTTAACATTTGCATTGCCAAGAATAATGCGGAATAGTTAAATTGAACAGTCTTGGCTCACTGGTATTCTTACATGGTTGCTTTGCATAGTCCTCAAAGTTCCATGTAGCTTGGTGATTATGGTGAGAATGACTTGATGATTAGCCAAGTTGATTTGTTTAGAGTCCTAGGCTTTGACATCCTGCTCAGCGGGAACCATATCCCTTCCCATTTGCATTGCTAAGAAAAAATTTGTAGCTGTTCTTTAGAATGAAGGCGCGGTGACCCAATACCCAAGATGCTTCCTATGGGAGACCTTAATGTTTATTTATAGAGAATAATGAGGATGACATGTTACATAAAGTCTCATTTGAGACTTGATTTAACTTACCCTAACACTCCCCCTCAAGCTAGTGTACTTTGCTTGGATACATAAGAAAACAAAAAGAAACATCTCCTAACACCCCCCCCTCAAGCTGTATATGCCCAACTTTCAATACAAATTCAAAAACTAAAAACAGAAAAATGCACCATCAAAGAAGCCGGTGGTCTGGGCAGCAGCAAAGAAGCCTGACGGTGGTCCGGGTAGCAGCCAAAAGGCCCGGCGGAGATTTGGGCAGTAGCGGAAGGTTCCGACAGAGGTCCTGGCAGTGGTAGAATGACTCAATGAAGATCTGTACAACTTGACAGAGATCCAAGTAGTAGAGGGGCTTGACGGAGATCCGGGCTGCCTAACGGAGATCCAGACAGCGGTGAAAGAGCCCAAAGGAGATCTGGACAGCCTGATGAAGATCCAGGCAGTGGTGAAGGAGCTCGATGGAGATCCGGGCAGCCTGACGGAGATCCAGCAAGTGGGGATGGAGCTTGAAGAAGATCCGGGCACATGCCAGTGAGGGTCACCGACAGAGGGGGAGGGCGGTGTGGTTCTGTGTTTGGCGTGGCCCGTGTCTAGGGAAGGGCTGACGATGAGAGGAGCGTGCAACGTAGTGGCACGCGCGAAAGGGGTGGGGTGTGCGTTTGGTTCAGCTTCGTCGGTGGAAGGGGCTAGTGCAGGAGGACAACGCAGCAGAGGCGTGCGCAACAGCAGGGGGCGACATGACTGCTGGGAGACAAGGGCCAGGAGGGCGGCATGACTGCAGGAGGGGGCGCAGTGGCTGGGACACACGTGATGAGGGGCGGCGGCAGGAAACTAGGGCCGACTGACCATGTGGGTGCGCCGCCCCCGTGGGGAGAAAAATACCTAGGTTGAACCCTAGGTGGGTAGAGGGGGAGGAAAAGAGTTGGGGTTTGGGATCCTGCTCTGATACCATGTTAGAATGAAGGAGCGACGACCCAATACCCAAGATGCCTCCTATGGGAGGCCTTGGTGTTTATTTATAGAGTAATAATGATGACATGTTACATACATAAAGTCCGATGTGGGACTTAGCTTAGCTTATCCTCAGTGTTAAATTGAATGATCTTGATTCATTGTTATTCTTATGTGGTGGTTTTGCACAAGCTGGAATCACATATACACATTTAAGAAGCAAATGTAATATAATGAGAGGTGCCTTTTAGCTTTTTAGATTTCTTGTGGTAATTTGAAGTGTTAGTTCACTGTGGCTATTGCTTAAATAGCCCCAAAAGCCTGATTGACATATCGTTTTGTTATGATGTATGCCCTTTACCTACTCTTCCTTCTTATTAAGGAACTCTTTTAGTAATTCATCGTCTATCCTTTAGCTTAGCTTATGGTAACAGACTGGCTCTTTATGATTTGAAAAATGAATCATTAAATAATTTGACATTGTTCATCTGTCTACAGTTGCTGGGAGGATGAAATTTCATTCATTCAGGTTTCAGTCAAACTGTTACAAATATGCGCACCATCTGGCTTTCCTTGGTTTTATGCCAACAAAGTTTCTGTTTCTGCATGTCTTCCTTTCAATTTTAAGATAATTTTCTTATATATTTGCTTTTAAAGTTTATTATGTACATAGTTCATTTTAATCCCCATGCATGTTATATCAAAAGTGTTCTTTGATTTGTAAGCCTGCCTTTTCAGACATCAAATGAAGTAGAACTCAAGGCAGTCTGGGATCTGTATATGAATGCTAATGACCATTGGAAAGATATTGAAGCTCAAAAACAAGCTAAAGTGCAGATCAAGGTTTGTTTATGTATTTTGTAGAATTATGATTGATCTATTGGTTGACTCTCCTTGAGTTTTGGTATGTATACTCCTTCAGAATGGCATTTTAAGACGAATTGAAGAAAAGGAACATGAGCGCGATTCATTTGAACTACAAATTTCAAATGTTAGTGTGTCTCGCACCGATGAAAGAGAAAAGAACATGGTGAGTATAACTCAAATCAACGATGGTTAGTTTTGTTGATTTCTTCTTCTGTTTTGTTTTTTTATTTTATTCCCTTGTTAATTATGGATTTCTTCTTCTCTGCTGCACTGTGTTTTTCTTCTGTCTCTGCATACTTTTTATTAACTATAATTATTATGCCGCCTTATCTTGCAGCGAATTGATGTTGAGAGAAGGACTAAGCAGCTTGCTGAAAGGGAGTTTGATTTGAAAATACCACAAAAGCAAACTGAACTGTACAGCATAGAACAGACAATAAAAGCTGTCAGCCGGGAGAAAGATGTCATGGCAAAAGATTCTGATGACAGGGTGATATTGTCTTTCAAGAAGTCAGAGTTGGAAAACCATAAGAAGAAGCACAAAAAGATGTGATCCAATTTCCTCTGTTTATTCTCATTGCCCTACTTTGGTTTTAGCATTTCTTTGTGTTCATTTTACCCGCAAAAACAGCATGCATATATTATTGTGTGATGCTGATAGATTAAATTTCTTTGCAGAATGGATGAATACAAGGAAAGAATCAAGGGTGTTTTTAAAGGGAGGCTTCCTGCTAACAGGGATCTGAAAAAGGAAATAACTCGAGCTCGAAGGTTGTTTTGATGTATTTAGGCCTTCTGAAAATGGTCCATGTCTTTATTTGAAGAGTAGCGCAGTTTATATAATGCATAGAAGGTCTTTCCCATTAAAGAATACATTTCTAGGAAGCTAAACGTCATACCCGATCCAGGATTGTCTTTGGTCCTTGGTGCAGGAGGCATGCCCTTCTGGAAGATATGGCTGATGTTTGAGAAATTTGGATCTATCTAGGATCAGTCTATTTGAATATGACTATTCCATTCCCTTTTCCTCTAGTTTGAATTTTGTATTTCCTATCTATCTTGGGTCTTGTATTTCGTTATCTTTGTCTATAAATATCGATCTTCGTCCTCATTCAATAGGAACAATTTCTGGATCTATTCTTTCTACATGGTATTAGAAGGGTCTATTCCCTTTTTTTCTCTAGTTTGAATTTTATATTTTCTGTATCTTTTGGGTCTTGTATTTTGTTATCTTTCTTTGTAAATACCGATTTTCATCCTTATTCAAGAGGAATGACTTTTGGATATATTCTTTCTGCATGGTATTTGAGCCAGAAAAACCCTCAGAAGGGTCTATTCTCTTTTTCTTCTCTCTCTCCCAAGCCAAGCAGTTCCCTTCGGTTGCCCAGGCCCCTCTGCGTGGCATCCTCCTTCGTGCCACCCCTCAAGTCGTGCTCATCTGCTGCGGGAGTCCTGTGCGTGAGTCCCAGACACGGCACCTTCAGCCCCTCTAGGCACGACTTCCTTTGATGCTCACCAGGCACCGCGTGCCACTGCAGTGTGTCCAGCCATTGTGCGCCCCTTGTTGGGGTGCGCAGTGCCGGGGCGAGACGTCCTGCTTGTCCAGGTGCAGCCAGACTGCATGTCTAGGCACAACCCAGGCCACACACGCCTCATCCAGGCTCAGGTGTACCCCTCTTAGACCAAGTGACCTTTGTTGCCCACCATGTGGCTCAGACCACGCCGCGCCTTATGCCCAGTCTGCTCCACACATGGCCGTGACTTCTGTTCCACACCAGATCTGCTGCACCTTCTGCCCCAGGCTCGATATTCAGATCTGGCATGATCTGCTGCTGCTCTAGGCATGACTCCCTTTGTTTTTTCCCCGAGCATGCCCTAGCGACGACCTCCTTTCTGTTGAAACCATGGCCTTTTCTGCTGCTTGGGCTTCTACCGTTGCTCACTGCCCAGACGTGCTCTCCTGCAGCTCCAGATGATCTCTACGGCAGCTCCTCTGCTGCTGATCTTGTGCTTTCCAGATCTGATGCTGTTTAGTCTTCCCACAACGTCTTTGAAGATGTTGCGTCGTATTTCTGGTGACCTTTTCGATGACTTATTTCAGGTTGTTGGAGTATGTGTAACTTCATTTCCTTTGTAACTTCCCTTTGTAACTTCCCTTGTAACTTCCTCTTTCTTTTTTATAAATGAAGGCCCTCTCCTCACCTTGAGGTAAGTGGGGATTTCTGAGTTAACATGGTATCAGAGGGATTCCGACCCTCCCTCCAATTTTGCCCCCCCTCTTGTGCGCGCTGCTCCTGCGAGGCCCTCCTGTCCCGTTTTGCGGCGGTCTCTCCTAGTGCGGCGCGACCCTCCTTCCCGACGCCCCTTTTTCCACGGCGTCGCAACCCCTCCCGCTCCGTGCGGCTCCCCTCTCGGCGCCCTCCCCAGCGCGGCGCAGCTCTCCTCCTGGCGCCCTCACCCGTGCGGCCTCTGCGTCGCGCCTCGTCCCGACGACCCTCCCAGCGCGCGCTCGTCCTGCGCGCGATCCTCCCGGCGGCTCCGTCCAGATTCGCCTCGGCTGCTCTGTCCAAATCGCCCGGCGCCTCCTGCTGCTCCCGCGGGCTCCCGCTGCTCTTGCCCTGCGGCTTCCCTTCCGCCGCCTTCACCCCAGCAGGCGCCCTCACCCAACGCGCCTCCTTCCCCGGCGGCCCTCTCTCCCGGTGTGGTTTCCCTCCAGCAACCCTCTCTCCAGGCGCGGCTCCCCTCACCCAGCGACGTCCTCATCCTGCGGCGCCCTCGTCCTGGCGCCCTCGGCCTCGTCCCGGCGGACCCTCCCGGCAGCGCGCCCTCGTCTCGGCAGCGCGCCCTCGTTCCAGCGGCCCTTCCTGCACGCGCGCGTCCTGCGCACGATCATCCCGCCGGCCCGCTGCATCAGCTACCCGACGCTTCCATGGCAGACTTCTCGGGACGTGGCCGTGCTTCAAGTCGTCCACGTCCCTTCTGTCAACATTGTGGCAAGTTTGGCCACCTGATCGCCCGATGTTGGGTCTTGCATGGACGACCATCTCAGCACCTGCGGCAGGGACAGCCCGCGATCTAAACCGCGTCCTCGACTGTCGCCTCTCTTTCCCCGTCTCTGGCCCTTTCTATGGCCGACCTCAGGCGGCCTCACGAACCTCCGGCCTCTGTCCGACCCGGTCCCTCCTCAACTTCTCTGGCCCGTACTGTTCGCCCCACTGCCTTTGTCAGCCATTGCTCCCCTGCATGGCTGCTGGACTCAGGTGCCTCCGACCACCTCACCAGTGATGCTGGTCTGCTGACATCTTACTACACATATGCCGGTTCTTCAGCCATCACCGTCGCTGATGGCTCCACTATCCCCATAGCGGGCTTCGGCGCATGCTCCCTGACTCCATCGATACACCTACCCTCTGTGGCACATGTGCCCCGCAGTCCCCTTAATCTGCTTTCCATCAGTAAACTGACTAAGGATTATAACTGTGCGGCCATATTTACCTCTTCTGGTGTTGTGTTTCAGGAGCAGACTACGAACCGGGAACTTGGTCGAGGCCGGCTTCGAGACGGGGTCTACATGTTCGAGGGACCAGCACCCATTGCTTGCATGTCTACCTCTTCTCGGGCACTGGATCTTCATTCCCGATTAGGCCACCCGCCTGTATCCACCATTCATCAGATGTTTCCAGACTTCAGTCGGACTCCTACTTTTCATTGTGAGTCCTGTTCTTTTGCGAAACATCATCGCTCTTCCTACATTCTTTGCACGGATACACGGGCCTCCCGCCCCTTTGATCTGGTTCATTCAGATGTTTGGGGCCCGTGTACCATTCCGAGTCACTTGGGATATAAATACTATATATCTTTCATTAATGACTATTCGCGAATGACGTGGCTTTACCTTCTTCGAGAACGCTCCGAAGTGTTTTCCACCTTCCAAACATTTTTCAATGAAATTAAGAACCGTTTTTCTATCTCTGTCAAATGTCTCCGCTCGGATAATGGGCGTGAGTATCTCTCCACTTCCTTTCGGCAGTTTCTCCAGACGAATGACATCCTTCATCAGACCTCCTGTCCTGATACACCCCAGCAGAACGTCGTGGCCGAGCGGAAACACAGACATATTCTGGAGACTGCTCGTGCCCTCATCTTCCACCGACAGGTGCCTCTGCTCTTTTGGGGAGATGTCATTCTCACTGCTACATACCTCATCAACCGCCTTCCTTCTTCTATCCTTAAGGGGGAGACTCCCTTTCGGGCTCTTTTTCCCTCTCTCCCTCTTCATTCCCTCCCTCTTCGAGTGTTTGGCTGCTTGTGTTATGTTCGTGACACTCGCCCTGGCCGCACCAAACTCTCTCCCAAATCCCTCCGCTGCATATTCCTTGGTTATTCCCGCACTCAGCGCGGATACCGCTGCTTCTCCCCGGACCTTCGCCGGTATGTCATCTCAGCGGATGTCTCCTTTGTTGAGAGTTCTCCATTCTCCTTTCCCTCTTCTCCTCCTGACTCTGCTATTGATGACTGTCTTCCCCTCATCATCCATCCTCTTCCAAAGTTGCCTCCTCCTGCCTCTCCTCATCCTGACCCTGCCATCGATGATTGTCCTCCTCTCATCATCCATCTTCTACCGGCGTCAACCCCTGTTGACACCCATTTTGGTCAGGTCTACTCCCGCCGTCCTTCGACTGTATCCCCCGTTCCGGCCAGTGACACTGATGCTCCCGCTTCGTCCGCTGCTCCTGCTCCGCCACCCGAGGACTTGCCCATTGCCCTACGGAAAGGTACTCGCTCCTGCCAGAGTACTCCTCTGTTTGTATCTTCATACAGGGGTCTGTTCGCTCTGGAGACAGTTTCTATACCTCGCACGGTTGGTGAAGCCAAATCTCACCTCGGGTGGCTAGCAGCAATGCGGGATGAATTGCAGGCTCTGGAGGAAAACCATACTTGGGATCTTGTCCCCCTTCCAGCAGGCAAACAGGCAGTGGGCAACAAATGGATTTACACCGTCAGGCTGAATCTCGATGGCACTCTCCACCGCCTCAAAGCCCGCCTTGTGGCCAAAGGCTTTGCACAGACATACGGTGTTGACTACTTTGAT
Source organism: Viscum album (assembly GCA_963277665.1). Classification (NCBI taxonomy): domain Eukaryota; kingdom Viridiplantae; phylum Streptophyta; class Magnoliopsida; order Santalales; family Viscaceae; genus Viscum; species Viscum album. Next base: position 1,581,242,010 of record OY728132.1, read on the forward strand.
ACCTTCTCACCGGTTGCCAAGATGGCCTCTGTCCGGTTATTCATCTTTCTCGCCGCCCATCATCATTGACCTCTTCATCAATTGGATGTCAAGAATGCCTTCCTCCATGGCTTTCTTGAGGAAGAAATCTATCTACAGCAGCCCCCCGGATTTTGTGCCTCCGGTGCTGAATCTCTAGTCTGCCGTCTACGCCGCTCTCTTTACGGCCTCAAGCAGTCTCCCCGTGCTTGGTTTGGCCGCTTTAGCACGGTCGTCAGCGACTTTGGGCTTTCTCGCAGTATGAAGGACCACACTGTCTTCTACAGGACGACCCCACATGGCTGCATCTTATTGGTTGTCTATGTGGATGATATCGTCATCACCGACAACGACTCTGTAGGTATCACCCATCTCAAGGCCCATCTTCACCAGCACTTCCACACTAAGGATCTTGGTCCTCTCACATACTTCCTCGACATTGAGGTTTCCTACTCCTCGGACACCGTCTCCCTCTGCCAACGGAAGTATGCATTGGATATATTGCAGGATGCTGGGCTGACTCAGGCCACTGCAGTCGATACTCCTCTCGACCCTGGAGAACGGTCTCTTTATGCCTCCTCGACACTATATCCACATCCCGAGCGGTACCGTCGATCGGTGGGCAAACTCAATTATCTCACCATGACTCGACCCGACATTTCCTGTGCGGTAGCTAAAGTGAGTCAATTTATGGAACATCCGACCACATCTCAGTGGGATGCTGTCATCCGCATCGCCAGGTACATCAAGCGCGATCCTGCCCGTGGTCTTCACTACTCCCAGCATCCTCATCAGCATATTGAGGCCTTCTGCGATGCTGATTACGCTGGCTGCCTTGCCACTCGGAAATTTACATCTGGGTTTGCCATATTCTTGGCAGGCAATCTCATTTCTTGGCGAAGCAAGAAACAGACGGCCGTCTCTCGCTCCAGTGGCGAGTCTGAGTACCGTGCCATGGCCACCGTCACTACCGAGATCCTCTGGCTTCAACAACTCCTCCAGGAGCTTGGCTTTCCTCAGCAGACTTCTGCTCACATATGGTGCGACAATCAGGCAGCCACTAAAATTGCTTCGAATCCCGTTTTCCATGAACGCACGAAGCATATAGAGGTGGACTGTCACTTTCTTCGCCACCACCTGGAGCACAAACATGTTAGCTTTAGCCACATTTCAACGACGGACCAGCTTGCTGACATTTTCACCAAAGACCTCCCCGGTGCTCGCCTCGCCTCTCTTAGTTCCAAGCTGGGGATCCACAGCATTTGACACCCAGCTTGAGGGGGAGTGTTGCGGTCTTTTTATTGATTTGTCTGTTTTTCATTATGTGTCCAAGCTAGGTACACCTAGCTTGAGGGGGAGTGTTGGAGTATGTGTAACTTCCTGCCCCACTTCCTTTGTAACTTACCTTTGTAACTTCCCTTGTAACTTCCTCTTTCTTTTCTATAAATGAAGGCCTTCTCCTCACCTTGAGGTAAGTGGGGATTTCTGAGTTAACACAGGTGTTCTCTTCCGGATGACCTTTATCAAACATCCTCTTCTAGATGACCTATTCTAGGTATCCTCTTTGTGTCCGTTTCGACACCTTCTCTGATGATCGAGCTGATCACGACATCCATATGATTCATAGATGAGCGTCTTCCACGACAGTTTTGGCATCGTCTACAAAGGAATATCTTCGCCAATTTCCACATCTTTTGAATCAGTGTAGCAAGTTGAATATGCTTCAGTTTGAGGGGGAGTGTTCGTATTTAAGTAATTAAGATGTGAGTCTATCTAGGACCAGTCTATTTGAATATGTCCATCCTATGCTCTTTTCTCTCTAGTTTGACTTTTATATTTTCTATCTCAGGTCTTGTATCTCGTTATCTTTCTTCATAAATGATGAGTTCTGTCCTCACCCAAGAGGAACAGTTTCTGACATCCTCTTCCAGATGACTTTTTCAAGGCATCTTCTTCCCAATGACCTTTTACAGACATCCTTTTCAAGACGACCAATTCCAGGCATCCTCTCTGTGTCTGTTCCGGCACCTTCTCTGATGATCGAGATGATCACGACATCCATATAACTCATAGAAGAGCGTCTTCCGTGACAGTCCTGACATCGTATACAAAAGAATATACGACTTGCCTGTTTCAACATCTTTTGAATTAGTGTAGCTAGTTGAATATGTTTGAGGGGGAGTGTTATAGTATTTAAGTAATTAAGATACGAGTCTATCAAGGACTAGTGTATTTGAATAGGTTTATCATGTGTTCTTTTCTCTCTAGTTTGAATTTTATATTTCCTTATCTATCTCAGGTCTTGTATTTCATTATCCTTCTTTATAAATAATGAGTTCCGACCTCACTCAAGAGGAACAGTTTCTGGATCTATTCTTTTTACAACAGGGACTCTTATTTTTGTTTGCCTCTGGTTAATCCTGAATGTTGGTGTGTTTTAATGATGCGTGCCACATTTATTTCTTTCATTGATCTTCTTAGATACTTCTTTACTTTCTGTTTGGGTTGGTTCTTATTTTCCTTGTGCAGGTCGCTTGAATTGGAGTTTGATGATTTGAACTCTAAGTCCCGAGAGGCTGAGAAAGAGGTGAATGTGTTGCAAACAAAGATTCAGGATGTTAATAACAACCTAGTCAAACTTAACAAGGACAAGGAGTGTAAGTTTTTCATGTTTCTCTCAACTAATTACTTGAGTGTGTAAGTTGCTATTTGTTTAGGGTTTGTATCCCCCATGCTTTCAATTTCATTATAATTTAGGGCTTGATGGATGGCTGTACTGGTTTTCAACCCCCCAAAAAAGTATCCATCCACATGAATAAATGCTTAGCTTTTTTCCTTTTCCCCCTTTATGGTTTAATGATCATAAGTGGTTTAACTGGTATTATTCCTATCATTTCGCTTAAATTGATAGTCATACAGACACTTAAGCATCCCTAGAAAAGGTTTTTCTTTCTTTTTTTGTTAATAAACTAAAGTAAATTTATACAGTATATTCTTCAAAATCTTCATTTTATGATGAATTACAGTTGCAGAGTCAATTGTTGTTGGCATAATAGCTCTTTTTAAAGCTGTAGACCGCCCAGAAATTGTCTCTTGATAAAAAAGGTTGTTGTTTGGTCCCTGAAACTTCCAAAAAAAAGGAAGGCTGGTGCTGGGGTCTTCCTTTTCATCTAATTAATTTACAATGCTGATTTGGGATTCTCTTTCTCTCACACTCTTTCCTTGGCCCTCCCAACATTCTGGATTTTTGTATTGCATTTTATTATCCACTTTTCTAAGTTTATTTCAAATTATCCATTGTGTTTTTTCCATTGGCATGCTTTGGAATACGAGGTGGATATTGAGACTGAAAAAGCTAATGGTTTCAGATATTTTGATTATCATGCAGCAAGGAAGAGATACATTGAAACCAAACTCCAATCTTTGGATCAAGAGTTTTTTGACATTGATTCATATTTAAAAGCATTTGATACAGCTAAGGAGAAAAGGGATGTCCAGAAAAGGTTTCAGATTTGAATTTGTCGATACAATTCTTGTTGGTTTATGATCTAATGCCAACAGCCTTAATTTTATTGATATACATGTTTGAACACCCCCCCCCCCCCCGTGTTTAACATGCAGCAAGTATAATATTGCTGATGGTATGCGGCAAATGTTTGATCCTTTTGAAAGAGTGGCTCGTGCTCATCATGTGTGCCCTTGCTGTGAGCGCCCTTTTTCAGCTGAAGAGGAGGATGAGTTTGTTAAGAAGGTGTGTGTGCTTCTATGTTACTGGCGCTACATGTTTTTACCAGTGTTCTTTGTTCGATGTTTTTGCCTAGCATGAAGCTAATATTGACTTAATGTTACAGCAAAGGGTGAAGGCTGTGAGTTCTGCAGAGCATATGAAGGTTTTGGCCATGGAGTCTTCGAATGCAGACTCTCTCTTTCAGCAATTAGACAAGCTACGCATGGTATATGAAGAATATGGTAAAATTGTGAAGGAAACGATCCCTATGACCGAGAGAAACTTGAAAGAACTCAAAGAAGAGTTGGATCAGAAGTCTCAGGCTCTTGATGATGTAATAATCTATTTTGAGAAGGAAAAAATGAAGTTATTGTTCCAATTGAGCATAATTACTTAAATGATGTTTTCTGTTTTAAATATAGGTTAAATTAGATATAAAACATACTCCTTTCTAGTCGGTGCACTCCTTGAATGTTGGCATGTCTTTGAAAATCATTCCAAGATTTTCTAGATATGGCCATGCAAGTTCTTCTGTGTGTCTTCGTTTTGTAGCACCACTGTTGCGAGATAAGTCAGTTTCCTTATCCAGGGTGTGGATGATGTGAAAATCGAATGATAAAAAATCTTGGAATAATTTATATGTTTGAGGTTTTCTCAGGTGACTGTTATGTTTTTATCTAAACAGTGATGTTGCTGCTCTATTTATTGCTGTTCCCTGACGTGTTCTCCTACCCTTGCTGGTTGGGAGCCTTATACCATAGGGACACTTCTTAGATTGTTGCCCATTGGGGTGATTTAGATCTGCCTGTCAATTTTTGATCATTTTTGTCATCTTGTTTGAAATTTTAATTTGATTACATTTTCTGTTTGGATTGTTGCACATGGGCTGGTTTGGTCAGTTGTCTTGATTGGAATTCTAGTTTGATTGCATGGATTTAACGTTATGCTCTCCATGTGATTCATTGTGGTTTGCATACTGTTGGACCCCAATGGATAATGATATAGTTGGATTTGTTGTCAACCAGTGATGATGATGTATCAACCTACATGGAACTATAGTGAAGATCTGATGGCGATGCAACATTGTACATTGAAGAATAGTGGACCTTTTGAAGTCAGGATGCAAGAATCTCACAGTTCATAGGTTGGTTGGATAAAGGGCTATGTCAAGTGTTGGACTACATTGAATATATGTTTATAATAATGAATGCATTGGAAGCATGTTGGAGAAGACTGGAAATTGCGTGGAGGTGTTTGAAGCAGCAGTTGGGTGAAGAATGGAGAAGTTTGCATGTATATCGCAACGAACGATATGTTATATTGCTTCATGCGATATTGGGTTACAAAGGAAATTCTACTGCACACACTATACTGCATGAGGCGACATACATGCATCATGGGAAGTGTTATAGAAACTCTACCACAGGTAGCATGTTGCGGACAGCAACATCAGTATACCGCATGCAGTGACAAAGACCATCATATATTGCCAACCATAACACAGAAAGTGACATTGTCACATCACCATGCCCAACAGAGGGAAAGTGGAGAATCAGGCATATCGCCCCACAACGACAGTGGGTATATTGCACTCGGCATCATGATGCCCTGTTTTGGTGCTATCTTGCAAAGTGGGATGGCACAGATGATGTTATGAAGGAAACAACAATGGAAGTATTGACATGTGGGGATATCACAGACATCAAAACGGTATTACAGCTCGCAACAGAGTTTCTGGCGACGACATGACATGTCTGTTGGGACTGAAAATGATTGGCCCACTAGTGCAATGATAATAGTGAGATAAAATAAAGTGCAAAATGCGGAAATAAATGAATACCAAATGTAACGTGGAAAACCCCCAAAAATGAAAGAGGTAAATAAACGCGGGTAAATAGAAGGATCACTATGGGTAAAAGTGGTTACACACTCCCTCACAATTACAAGAAGAAACCCTCGTAAATCACTCTCGAATATGTGGGAAAACCACCTCACAAAATACCACAAACTAATGAGAGATGTTGCTGCTGATTGTTTGCCAGAAAGTGTGCTAAAAGGGCACAAGGAGTTGAACGGTTCAGGGGGAGGTGCATGAAATGATTACGAAGCGAGAAGATGCATATGAGGTAAAACAAGAGTTTAATGAACAACATAAAATCATTGACTAAATTCTTTTGTTTGTTGCATCGGGCCACGACTCAATTAGGCTTAGCGGATTAGTTAATGTTTCTTTGCTAAGTGATGAAACTCTATGAAAATATTAAGAATGTAAAGCTGAAAATGTGTGATAAGTAAATACAAAAAATGAAATGTCTGAAGGCATTGAATTTGCATGTCAACGAGGGAGAGGTAATGGTTCAAAAGGGGAGATTGTTGTACCGCATAGATATTAGTATAGTTGGATTTGTTGTCGACCAATGAAGAGGATGAACCTACATAGAGCTATAATGAAGATCTGGTGATGCTAGCTCGTACATTGAAGAACAATAATCCTCGAAGGATGAAATAGTCTTCCAGGGGATTGGTTGAATGAAAGACCGTTTCTAGTGACTGCATTGAATATATGTTTATAGTAACGAATCACGCCTAGGAGGCATGTTGAAGAAGATTGAAAGTTGCCTGGAGGTGTTTGGAACAACTGGATAAAGAATGGAGAAGTCTGTATCTATATCGTAGTAGACGATTTGGTTATATCGCTCCATGCTATATTGAGTTATTGCATGCATTATAACGCAAGATGTGACATAGGGGAATTGCGTGAAGTGATAGGGTGGTGTTAAGGAAACTCTACTATGCACAACATTTCGCACGCAACGATATGATTATATTGCACACAACAACAATGGCTATCATAGACCATGGACAATAACATATAAAGTGACAGTCATATCGTTGTACGTGGCATAGAACAAAAGTAGAGAATCAAGCATATCACTTTACAACAACAAGGGGTATATTGCACTTGTGTGTTACAATGCTCTGTTTTGGTGCTATAGCGCAAAATGAGATAACACAAGCGACATTATGGGATAATGCAAGTCAACAACAACAAAGCACGTGGGGATATCACAGACAACATCGACACGGCATCGCTAACTGTGACTGAGCCGTAAGAGGTGACATGGCTTATCGTGGATATTGCTGAACAGCGATAGGCTATAACACAGACAACGACATGGACTTTAGTGAGACTCAAATGGTGACACGGATTGACGCAGGCAATGATAGGCAAAAACAAAAGATTTGTTCTGTGACTCATATATTGCACGAAACGATATGGTATATTCTTGTGTTCGGTTAAGGGAGTTAGATTGAGGCCAAATCTATCCAAAGGAGATTTGTGTCTCTTTATGTGATCAAGAAACATTAAATGGAGGAGGAAAGTGCCAAACATCATACGAGATGAGCTAGGACAGTCAAAGAAGTCATTGAAGTAAAAAATATAAAAATTGATAAGGTGCGTTAGTGGTAATTAAGCACTTGCAATAAAAAGGAAATACGAAGTCTCGGTCTGGGAAAATATACATGATTGTTTCTCTTCATGGTAGGATGGCATGCATTCATGGTCACATGGAGGTGGACCTCTTTCTAAATGTCAATGCATGAAGGAAAAAAGAAAATAACTGAATTGCAGATGAAAGAGAAAATTGTGTCAGAGAACAAAGCGAAAACTCATGAGGAAGTAGAGGGAGGAGCATACCCATATATGAGAGACAAGTTTCGTGGAGAAGAATAAGTGTTAAGAGAGAGCCAAGAGAGAGCCGAGTGAGGGTAGAGGGTGCCAATCAAGTGGAAACATGTTGCATATTTGTATACTCTCAATAAGGGGAATAAGAACAGAGAGCCTTAGAGCCATGTCCAAGAACCCCCAAGAAGAAGGAGAGCAATACAACGAAGCCCATGCACATCTGAGAAGAAAATTAAGGGGCCCATGCAAACCTGAGGAGTCCATGCATATCAAAGGAGAAAAAGAAGAGGCTTGCTAGTTTAGTGAAGACAATCAATAAGTTATCAATGACACTCATCCAAACATGGTGCACAAAATGGTGATCCCCCTTTCATCCTTGTAGAGGCTACGCGGCCATTCTCGTAGGCCAAACACCAATTCAACCTTGTAGGTGAAAGTGATTCACACCATAGTGAGTGGGAGTGTTCCACAATGAGGGTATAACTTTTGGGAGATAGTGAGCCGATCCTAAACACAATGAAGGAGTGGTGAGCCCTGGGTGGAGTGTCCATTCTAAACTCCTATATATCAATGCAACCTAGTATTATTGGTGTGAGAGTAAGTGAACTCACCATAGCTCTTGGAGTGGCCCCACATTGGGTGAACCAAGTAAAACTCTTGCGTGTTCCATTTTCTTTGTTTTTGTGTGAGTGAGTTGTGTATGCATGTGACCAAGTGAACAAAAGCAATCGATATTGTAAGTAAAAGAGAGCCATAGCAGTGACCCTACTAACAAGTGGGTCAAGATTGAAATGGGCATTAAGGGATGACGAAGTAAAACGTGGATAAAATTGGATAAGGGTGCCACATCATAATTCACTTTCCCTCTCAGGGTGCCTCACAACAAGCTCTTACTAGCACACATACCCAAAAATTCAGTTTCACACTGGTTTTCAATTAAATCTAGATTCAAGGGACAGGTGCATACTTAATCAAATTGATGTGTTTTTGTTCATCCCATGCACACACATATATTTTTATTGGTTTTCCTGGGAATGGTTGGAGTGGTTCATTAGCGTTTTATGTCATGGGATAACTGAAAGCATGGAGGAAAATATTTTCTTCTTTGGATGCAAATCCATGTTTTTAATAATCAACAAGTGAAGGAAGGTTAGACTCAGAAAGCAAGTTTTTCTTTTATTTTGGCTCACAATTGGTTTAGGCAGTGAAGGCCATGAGTGTCTTGGACTGCTGTGATTTGAAATTCAATTTTTTCCCCTAAATGTGGCTTCACATGGTGGATGACAGTTTGTAGAAAGGTTTCCTTAGAAAAGAGCTTCCTTATATTTGTGTTTGAGGTGGGGAGTCAAAACACTGTTTTTAAAAAGCATTTTTCTTGTAGAAGGCCAATTCAAAAAACACGGGTCTGACTTGCATTATCTACTTCTAACGGATGATGGGGAACTTGAATGCCCAAAGGAGGCAGCAAGTCTCAGCGATGCAAAGCAGTGTGAGTTAGTGATGAAGGTGGAGATTGACTCCTTTCATGCTTTCAGAACCTGGGAGCTTTCAGAACTTATGTCGGGAAAGAAGGCACCATTGAACAAATGGGTCTATCAGTTAAAGGGAGAAGTGGATGGTGTGAAGCGGTACAAGACAATGTTAGTTGTGAAAGGTTTTAAACAAAATGAAGGAGTGGACTTTAGTGAAATTTTATCTCTAGTTGTTAAACACACAACGACTCGAACGATGCTTGGAATGGTTGCGGAATAAGGCTTGCATCTTGAATAATTAGATGTAAAAACAACCTTTCTACATAAAGACTTGGATGAAAAAAATCTACATGGAGCAACTAGAAGGATTCAAAGAATTTGGAAGTAACCCGCTATGAAAACTTAACGGAGTCTTCATTGCTTGAAACAAACACCCAGGCAATGGAACCTGAAGTTTGATGCCTTTATGGAGTCCATCCGGTGCATTGCAGATCATTTTTGGTGCTAGAAGGTGTTTGATGATAAGAGCTTCATCATATTTCTCTTGTATGTGGATGACATGCACTTGGCAGGTTTGGATAAGAAACCGATTGAACTGAAGGCTGAGTTATTCAGAAGGTTTGAGATGAAGGATCTCAGGGAAGCTAAACGGATATTGGGGGTGAGGATCCGAAGGGACTGGAAGCATGAAACTTTGATGTTGTCTCAGATGGGGTACACCTGGAAGATAGTGGAGAGGTTCAGAATGTCTAGAGCCAAACCTGTCATACCTCATCACCCGTACATTTCAAATTATCCAAAGAAAAGGCACCACGAGTGTAAGATGAGGTTAAGTACACGACCAAGGTTCCTTATGCATTAGCGGTTGGAAGTTTGATACATGCCATGATTTGTACTCGGTCAGAAATTACTCAAGCAGTGAGAGTAGTTGGTAGATTCATGAAAAATTCGAGAAAGGAGCACGATGAAGCGATGAAGTGGATTCTCCAGTATCTCAAAGGTTTGGAAGCATGGGCCCTATGTTTCGAAAAGAGTGAGTTGCGGGGGTATGTTGATGTGGACTTCGGTGGAGATGCAGACACATGGAGAAGTACCGCCGACTTTGTGTTTCCTTATGCATTAGGGTATGTTGATGTGGACTTCATTCGGAAGCTTGTGGAAGGAGTGTCGGAGCTATGAAAGATAAAAGGAAGTTGGAATCCGACTGATATGCTAATGAAGGTTGTGGTCCGAGAAAGTATGAGGCAATACTATGCCTTAGTGGGACTTGGGTGACCAAGAAGAAAGGATGGAGACTCACTCAGTGTTGCTGCGAGAAGAAGGGTGGATGGAATGATTAGGTGATCTAAAGGACTTTGATGGTGAAGACAAGAAAACAATTCTCAAGTGGGTGATTGTTAGCTTGGCGTGAAAAATATTTTCTGGTTAAGTCAACATATATTCTGGATGACATGATTTCGGAAGTATGTTAGCTGAACTGGATGGAAGCATGAGTAGGGTAACTAAGGAGTTCAAAAGTAGCAGCAACAACATGACTACCAGATCCGAATGATGAAGTGCAAAAGGAGCTCTGACTCGCGTAAGATTAACTCTAAAGGACTCGCGTAAGGATAGCTTAGCGGTTTGCAAAGGCTACAAAATATTCTTCAAGAGGGCTACACAAGGTTAATCACCTAGCTTGCACTGATCACCGGGTTTGAAAAGTTAAGGTGGTGCATCAACCGGTGGCTTTGATCGGATGGAGGGCCGCCCACATTGATTTGAAGGCGGCTGAGATTGGGTGCATAGATCGGACGACGATGACACCATATCTACAGGCTGAGCTAGTCTATAAATAGGACTAGTGGGATCACTTGTTTGTTAAATTGGCAATCTTATAATCATTCTCTTCAGTTTGTAATAGAGCAACAATGTTTCTCCTGTGGAATTAGATTAAGTTCCGAATCACGTAAATCCCTTGTGTTTGTTCTGTGTTGTGTGTGTGAGTTCTTTTGAGACGTTGGAACATGGTTCCTTTGTCCGGGCATTACAATTGGGTGCTGCCAATTCTAGATCTTTCGACCTTGTTCCGCAAGTGAGGTTTCAGAAGGTGTTTCGGAATTTGGGGTCTCACCACAACATGCATTGACATGTTGAACCCGCATGCTCATCATAGGTTGGCGGATGGTGCGTGCCTAGGTGAAATGACATTTGGAGAGGCGTGGGAAGAGAGGTGCTCCTAGATGATCTCTGCCTTTAGTTGTCAAAAGCGCACGATGCAGTATGGCTCAAAGTTCTCTCGGGTATTCGACTAGTGGTGCGGTGCACGACGCATGCCTCTCAAAACTAAGGCGCATGCCATGCAAAATAAAACAATTAAATATAAATATTTTTTAACAATGTTTTAAATTAAAAAAACATAAATTCAACCTAAATAATACAAATTAAAGTGCATATTAATTGTCCTAACCAAACCATGAGAAAATAATCAATCTCATAAAACCTAAATGTAGAAAGAGGGACCAAGAAAACCGTCCCTCTCAAGTGAGGCATACAACTTTATTTATAGGGAAGCCAATACAAGAGATGAGAGATAAATTTGAAATTTAAAATGCATGGGATAAGGTTGACTCGTTCAAATCTTACCAAAATATCTAAATATCTAAAACACTACCCCCTCAAGTTAGGTTTATCTAGCTTGGACACATAATAAAAGAAAACAAAGAAAAAACTCCTAAGGCTTCCCCTTAAGCTGGACATACCTAGCTTGATACATAAAAAAGAATAAAATAAAGAATAACATCCTTGTACTTGTTGCCTACTTGTTTTGCTCCGACCTCCTCTGCTTGAACTCCTCATGATGGAAATGATTTATAGATAACCATTTCAGTTAAAAAAGAGATAACTATCGTAGAACTCTCATGCTGATGACGACCATTGGTTGAAGATGTCGGATGAAACAGCGATCGACGTATGACCTCAAAATGACCAAGTGATACAGTGCTTGACTTGTAGACCCAAAAGATCGAGTGAAACGTCGCCTGAATAGCGGGCCCAAAAAGACCAGGTTAAACGACGCCTGATTTACGGACCCAAAAGGACTGATTGTCAGCAATAATTAGGCTTGACGGAGAGTTTTAACAACAATTTTTCCCAACGATGACTTGGGGACCTTGATGGTGATTTGAGCAGTAACAAAGAGGCCTGACGGTGATCCGTGCTGCATCAGAGAGGTTTCCACAGTAGGAGGCTGAGGTGTGGGTGATGCGCTGGGTGTTAAGGTGGTGGGGGGTGGCACCGCTGCTCCGATGACCTTTAGCCCGGGGGGCACTGACCTCAAAAGGGGTTGAAGTTGCAGTAAGCAGAGTACCCACAGAAGAGAACGTGACAGACCCCTTGGCCAAAGGCTTATCTCAGCAGAAACATGAGTATCATCTGAGAGCTAGCGGACTGAAGGTTGTTAGTAGCTGACTTTGGTGCAAGTAAGAGCCAGTTGGAGTTGGTGCACTAGAACCAACTTCTGTGTACTTTATGATAACATGCATTCATAGTTTTGAATATTAATAAACTCCTTATCACATCATGATTGTTCTTTTGCGTAACATAGTATGTGATAATGTTTTAAGAGTAGCTGTCGCACTGAAAGGTCATAGCGGTTCCCCGCTATGATGAGAATCCAGAAGTTCTACGACACTATTCTTAAATATATATTCTACAGTTAGATGATATCATTTGAGGGACGCAAATGATACATGCTATCAGGGGTGGAGACTCATAGGATTTTGAGACACCTTGGTGTACGCCCTTGGTAATATCCAGTGCAGGATATTATGAGAACGAGATCCGCCGGTAGGAAATCCACATTCATGTGTCATTGGATGTTCCTATCTGCGAATGTGTATTGATTATTATACTTTAAGATTATTATTAATGAATATTATAAGTCGCGTATTTTGATGTATTGACGAAAACCGTGACGACATATGTTTGCGGTGAGGTAGGATATGTTGGGTGCGTCATGAGTAATATTGTATTAATGAATAATGCGAGAAAAGATTTGTCCCTTCTGTTCTTTAACATAAGTTGATATCTTAGACCTTTTGATGAAAATGATAACCTAAATAAATCTATGACCATGGTGTTCTGTAGCCAAGTTCGATTTCCGAAAAGTCAAAGAAATAGATATCGAACACATAGGTTGTTGGCACCAGCGTGCAGCTGCTTGATTAGAGATATCGTGATAAAAGAATTATACTACACAGTTAGCGTCCGTATAAGGTATTATGTTGCGATATTAACTTCTTTCTCTATGGGCATGTTGGCATGTTGCTAGACGTTAACCTTCGACTTTAGGCTGGTTCGTCTAATGCCAATGAGAAAGATGCCTAGAGGGTCACATACTAAGTGTGTCCAAAATCTTAGTTAAATAATATATTATTATTTATTATTTAACAAGTTGAATAAATATTATTCTCTCACGTGGTTTAATAATTATTTTTGTATGCGTGATCGTATATATTCTGTCACCGGTTATTTGAAAGAACATTATGTGAGCGAAATATTTAATAAATATTTATTTGCTATTTAGTGAATATAATATTTATTTATTTATTGGCGAATAATGTATTGATATTTATTTATTAAACAAATAGTTATCATTCAAAAACCAGATAAATATTATGGAGGAACGACGGACTGAGTTTTTAGGTCTGGTAAGAAATAATATATATTGCATATTATTTGATTAAATAATATTTAATTTAATTCGCATGTTGAGGAAATAATATTAATATTATTATTTTGACATGGGGTTCCGAAAGAGATTAAATAAATATTAAAATGCAAATATTTATTTCTAAACCCTAGCAATATTTAAACCAAATTATATTATTTTTTCACAAAGCCAATTTCATTTGTCTTGTGCACAACGACAACTGGAGAGAATTCTCTCAAGCCTTAAAGAGCCCCCTCTCTAATAACGCTTTCAAGAACGGAGAATGATCTTCCTTCACCATCCAATCTCGAGTCTAGAGAGATCAAGGAGAGCGCTTTAGAAGCGATTCTCGTGGCGATCAAAGACGAACGATGCAATTGATAGGATCTGCCGTGCTAGCACCCAGAGAGACTTATGACGACGTTTAGAGATTTATGGAACACGCGTGGATTACTGCTAGAGGGTGCCAGAGGGGATCTGCTATTGATTCCTACAACGCAACGACGGTACAACGCATATGTGTTGTCAGATCTATCAACGAAGAAAGAATTCTTACAAGGTAATCCTTATTTAATTAAATTAATTATAAATAATATGTGATGATCCTGCGTTTGGTTCCGACGTTGTATCCCTTGTATGTTTTTCTTTGATTCAATCTCGTTGATCACGACGTTTACCGTTGTGTAAATTTCAGATTGATCATCGATCATGACAAAAAAGCAAAGTTGGGCACGATCCATCGCACGCTTCCGCTGCGCTTGGAACCATCAGTCTTTCTGCAGTCACCCCTTCCCTCGACGACTCAGCACCCGAGGCAATGCTTGCACCTGCGAATACCTACTGGACGAATCTGGTGCGGCCCCTGCACAAGACTTCCTGCTGCGACGACCTCTCTTTAGGCTGTGTTGGTGCACGCCTTTCCTGCACGTCTTGATGTGATTTGGCTGTTCATGCTGGGCATCTGATCAGTGTCCCGTCGCGTGCTGTTCCTGCACGTTTGGATGCTTTTGTTTCGGCTATTCCTGCCACGACATGATCTGACTTTTCCTTCCGATGCATTCCTTTTCCAGTATTCCTGCTGGTTCGTATGACGAATGATGTTCCTTGGTTGACATAATTTTTTTTAGCGGCATCATCCATCAACCTCTTGAGGGGGAGCAACCATGACAGTTTATATTTTCTTATGTTTTGTCTTGTTATGTAATCAAGCTGGGTATGTTCAGTTTGAGGGGGAGTGTTAGGGTTTTTTCCATTTTCTTATGTTATGTAGATCTAGCTTGAGGGGGAGTGTTGGAGTGTGTGTCCCACAACGGATTTGAGTGTTTTGTTATCATTATAATTCTCTATAAATAAACTAAAGTCTCTCTTAAGAGGCATTTTGGGCATTATGTCACTCTTCTTCCATTCCTACAGTATTAAATGATCTTGTTTTTTTTATGAGATCCCATTTGGAAAATGAATCCCATTTTTTTCTCATGGGTTATTTATTATATGATGAATGATTTAATTTTAAGTGGCACTCATATGTATGGATGATTATGGGTGAGGTCCTATATTGTCTTCCAATGCATTGATTATGGTTTTATATCTCATGAGATAATGAAGCGTGGACATACTTGGATTTATTCACAAACTAAAAGGTGTACATACTTAGATTTGTTCACAAATTGAAGGGTGAACATGCTTGGATTTGTTCACAAAATTAAAGGGTGGACATACTTGGATTTGTTCACAACGTTTTCCTATGCTTATGTTTGTGCCACTTCTCTAAAATGTGCCTTATTTCCAAGCTATATCAAATGTTCATGATATTCCATGTTCTAAAGATGTCCCGCTTTATTATGTTATGATTTCATTTCTTGTTTAATTTCTGTTATGTGTTTTCTAAGCCATGTTTTGATGATCTTTCTTTGGCTTATGTTTCTATGCCACGATCCTTGATGCTCAACCAAGGTTCATGATTGTCACTTATGATCCCATGATCTCTTTATATGATATTTCTCCCTTGCTCATGTTTTCCTTCACGTTTATGATCCAACGAATTACTGGTTGATAAGTTTTCCCTACTGAGCATTCAAGCTCACTCATATCTTATGTTTCCATTCCCCAGGTTATGAAGATGATTATATCATATGAGATATCTAGAAGAGGGAAGGAGCACGGTTATGGAGAAATGTTAACAAGTGTTGTAAAATAAGATGTTTATATAGCTAGTTTTCAAGACATTAAACCTTTGGGTCCTCGTATTGTGTGATTATTTGTGAGATGTATTATCTAAAACATGGATTCAATGTGTCCCCAGGGGTGTAGCTTAGTGGTTACATTTCTGCGGGTCTCGTGGGAGGTCTCAGGATCAAGTCTCCCTGAGTACCTGTAGGCGTTGTAGCTTCTTCATTTCTTTGTAAAACATGGAATCAATGTATTATTTATGCATGTTTAACATGGGTCACCATAGCACACCTTTAACAACTAGGGCCTGCTTGGTTTGTGCGTCATGGTTGGGTGCACACACGGCCTCTGTGCGCGTTTGTTGGTTGCGCGCAAGAGCAATGGCCACTTGGAGCTTGACACAAAGTCTGGATGAGGGAGAAGGGATGCTACCTGGAGGGCAACACACTGAGGAAGAGGCAGTCGCCTGGTCTCACAATGCCTAGGAGCCACTGCCCCCCTTGGGGGAAATCTACTTAGGTTTCTCTCTACGAGAAAATAGAGGGGAGAGAGTGGGGGTTAGGGTTGGAAAATGCTATGATACCATGTAGAAGGTGAGACCTGAAGTCCTTACCTCTAGGTTAGGTTGGTGTTTATATATAGGAAAACCAATACAAAAGATAAGAGAGAGATTTGAAATTTAAAATATATGGGATAAGGCTGATTCTCTTCTGCCTATTTTCTTTTTTTCCTTTTGTCTTCCAAAATTTAATGGCATTTTTGTTGTTGTGATTTCTTGTTTGTGACATCCTAATTTTTCCCTGGTAGGTTTTAGGTGTTTTAGCTCAAATAAAGGCCGATAAAGATTCAGTTGAGGCTTTGGGGCAGCCTGTTGAAACTGCTGACAGGCTGCTGCAGGAGCAGCAGGCTTTGCAGAAGCACGTTGACGAGCTTGAGCATAATCTTGATTTTCGAGGGCAAAGTGTCAGATCTATGGAAGAAATTCAGTCAGAGCTAAATACGTTACAAACAACAAAGTATACAACTTATCCATTTAGCTTTAAACTTGAGCCAAATTTTTCCACTGTTAAAGATGTGGGAACTGAACCTGTTCTGTCTGTGAACCTGGTGATTTCCAGTATGCTGTTTTTTTTTAATCTTCTATTTCGAATTTAACATATACATTTTTCTTTGGGATCCTTCAATTTTTTTTTGACAATCATGGCTCATTTTCTTGTTTTTATCTTGTGTTCTCTTTTTTCACCAGGGATCATTTGCATAGTGATCTTGAGAAATTAAGGGATGAGCAACGGTACATGGAGAATGATTTATCTAGTATTCAGATACAGTGGCATACTCTAAGGGAGGAAAAGGTGAAAACAACTAATATATTGCGGGATCTTGGGAAAGCAGAAGAGGAGCTTGATCGTTTAGCTGAGGAAAGAAGACAAGTAGATCTTGATGAAAAGGTTTTTTCTGCATCTCTGTTGCTACCAAATTCTTGTGCTGTTTTCAATGTTTGGTTTGTGTTTTTTATATTTTACATTTTGCTCCATTTTGAGTTGTGCAAGCAAAACTTTCATTAATGATTACGTGTCATGATCTTTAGCAGGTTTCTGTTTTGGGTCTGTTAATTCAGAGAAAAATTAGTGCGATGATATACTAGTGGGATTTGCACCTTTTTTTTATAATATAATTATAAGATTAAAATTTTGAAATCTTGGGAAACACATTAAATGAATATTCTCTCATATTTTTTATGTTTCTATTAAACCTAATTGTAGAAAGAGAGCCAGAAACCGTACCTCTAAATTAGGTCAGGTGCTTTATTTATAGGGAAACCAATACAAGAGATGAAAGTGAGATTTGAAATTTAAAATACATGAAATAAGTTTGACCCATTCAAACCTAACCTAAATATCCAAAATACTCTTAACACTTCCTTTGAGCTAGGTTTACCTAGCTTGGACACATAATAAAAGAAAACAAAGAAAAGATCCTAATACCCCCTCTCAAGCTAGACATTTGTCCCAGATAATGCAAGTATGGAAGCTTCAAGTGTGGTGGGGGGGGGGGTGAATTGAAGTCGAAAACTCAACTTACAGTTTTCCCACTCAAGAACATAAACTGATCGGAGGTTTTAATTTTTGATCAGATCAGAGTACAAAAAAAGTAATGCAGCGGAAAATAAAACTCTCGAAAGTTAAAGAAACTACACCGAGAAAACAAACAAGCCAATTGGAAGATAAAACAAGCAAAGTAAAACAAAACTCAAGAGTATCGAATAACAATCCAAATACACCTTTAAAGAATATTATTATCAATAGTTCCAATTCACAGGTTCTCTTTGCTTTTATCCCAAAGGTGTAGGATGATAGGTGCCCATATCCAAGGGATACAAGTCCCGCTCCAGGAACTTCTTCGACAGACCCACCAGAAGGTACAAGTTCCGCATCGGGAACTTCTTCGACAACCCCGTTGGCAGCAGACAACTCTATCCCCGAGCTCCTCTTTGATGAGCACGATCGACAACAAGTCCACACTCGGACTTTGTCGAACGTACCGGTTTGGAAGATATGGTTTCCTATCCTTGGAAACTCTTCAATCATGCAGGATAAGAAAAGTAATTACAACAAGAGAGGCCTTGAGCTTTTACAACGAAGCATCCCACAACAGAAACTCTAACCAAATCACACTGAAAAACTATACAAGCGGAAGCGCTCAAAAGCAACGAGATGATGCACAACTTCATGATTGGAAATAATTTAGTATCTTCGTTATCTTTTTGGTTCCTTGAAGCCTTGGTCCAATTTATAGGCGCCATCATAACAAACTTCAACAGTAACATCCGAGATCTTTGGGTTCAGTTATAACAACATCGGAAGCAACTCTACATCTTTCAATGAAAAGTTCATTGTGACTTCACGATTCTCCAGAAATTAGATAGATCAACTCAGTTTACTGGAACATAGAATCAGAAGTTAAGTCTGCATGAAAAACAGAACTAACAAAACTATAAAGCACATGTCCTGAATAAAGTGTATTGTGATTTTCAAAACAAAGGATATGAAAGTCGTCATTTGCTTCAACAATACTGAACTTGGTACATCAAAAAGAATAAAATAAAGAAGAGCATCCTTGTACGTGTTGCACTCTTGTTTTTCTCTGACCTTCGTGTGAACTCCTCATGATGTAAATAATTGAGAAATAAGTGATGGTGTTGAAAAAGAGATGACCATCATAGAACTCTCATACCGATAATGACTATTGCTTGAAGATACTAGATGTAACGACAACCAACGAACGACCTCAAAACGGCGTCTGATGTGCAGATTCAAGAAGACCGGGTGAAATGACGCCCAAATAGCGGAATAAAAAAGGCCGGGTGAAACAATGCTCAAAGAGCGAACCCAAAAAGGCCGGGTGAAACGCTACCCCAATAACGGACCCAAACAGCCTGGTGAAACGACGCTCAAATAACAGACCCAAAAGGTCGGGTAAAACGTCTGAATAACGAACCCAAAACCAAGGAGAGGTAGACGAGGTTGGGTAGGGGCGACACAATAGGAGAGGTGCGGCCTAGCTGGAAGACGACGCCTGACTAGAGGTGGCTCGCTGGGAGGGTGCTCATGAAAGCAGGGGGTGGCGTGTCTGCTGGAGATGATCGCACGACGGGAGCAGGGTGGGTGCAGCACGACAATCCTCCTACAAAAGCAGATCTGGTCGGGGTGTGCCTTGCTCCTGTCTTGGGCTGGCTCTCGTGCACAAGAGTTGGGGCAACAAATTTGCTCGGGCAGAGGCATGCCAGAGGGAGTGCAAGACCTGTGAGATCAGTGCCAGAGAGTGCTTGCGTGAGAGGTTTGCATGGCTTGGGTGCGCGATGCTAAGACGCTTGCTAGCTGAGAACTGCATAGCGGCGCTCGAGGTGGGGCCGTGCGTTTGGTGTAGATCTGGCTGTGGACGGGGCGGCGGCAAGAGGCATGCGCGGAGGAGGAGGGGGTTGTTGTGGTTGGGGAAGGGGGAGGCGCCACGACTAGGTGAGGGGTGGCGACGGGAGAAGAGCTGTGATCCACGCCTAGCTAGGCTAAGTTGGACGAGGGGCTGCCGCCCCCCTTAACAGAATTTCCTAGGGTTTTTTGTTGGGTCTTCTCAATCTCAAAATCTAGCTCACGAGGTGAGGGTTTCCCTCACATTTATATTTAACACATTTGCCCCTTCCACAACTGATGTGAGATAACCCAACAATCTTTCCCTCACACATCGGGACTTTAGTTGAATCTCCATCAACCGGTTCTACCCATGGATTTTTGGGTGGAGTTGTTGCAAGCTGGGCTCTGATACCATGTAGAAAGAGACTCAAAAATTGTACCTCTAAATGAGGGTGAGTGCTTTATTTATAGGGAAACCAATACAAGAGACGAGAGAGAGAGAGAGAGATTTGAACTTTAAAATACATGAAAAGGTTGACCCATTCAAACCTAACCTAAATATTTAAAATATCTAAAATACTCTTAAACTAATAATATCTCATTTTCCCTTTAGGTGGCATTGATTAATTAGTTTTCCACACCAGCAATCCTTGCAACTCACTTGAACAGTAGTGGAAAATGTTTTGAATGGTTTCGTCACAATACAAGAGATTATGCATAATTGGTGCAACTACAATTGGGCCTATTATTATACCTCCCACAACCATAACAAATCCTAGCCTGGTACCTCCGGTAAGTACAACAATGCTGTTGGCACCTCTGTCAATGCTAACATGAAATTTTCTCTACCGTAGCTATATTAAACCCATGAACCGCGAACACTTTGTCATCTCTTTCAGAAAATTTAGCAAGCATGGAAACCATAAAAAGTTAGCAAGCTGGGAAACTCTAATAATCGTTCTTTTATAAAGTGTTTGTAACGTTTGATATTGTTTGTACAGGAATGAATGAAAGGTATCATGATAATATCAAACTCGTGAAAAAAACAGCTCTCATGTATGATGTCAGCATGATGATCAAGAATATTGTGTTGCACACCATTTTTTTAAAAAGACAGCTTAAGATAATGATTATAGTTATTCCCTAGCAGTGACACCAACATTGTGTTGAAAATCCCAAACTCTCTTAAGCTATGTTTGAGAGTTTTTATCTAATGAAATGAAATGGTCATTAATGGAATGAAACGGTGTGGAATAAAACGGATTTGAATGTTCTATTGTTTGGGAGTTTTATGATGTAATGGTTTGATCTTACCATATTATTTATTTATAAAATAAATAGATAAAATTATTTATTATTATTAATTTTCAAAACTGCCCTCATTATTTTTATCCATTTTATTTTTCCTGATTTATATATATATATATTTATATAAATAACTTATTTTTTTTGATGTTCCATCAGCGACCCTCTGATTTGGAGGGTCAGGAAAAAGGGGGTATGAGATGGCCAATGATGGCTCGGAAGACTTTTACTTGACATTTCACTCATAAAAAAAACTCCCAAACGAACAGCTTTAGCCTAGAAGCCATTCCATGCCATGCCACTCCACCCAATTTAAAACTCCCAAGCATGATAACATTTTAAATGGAAAGATTAGTGTATGCTTCAGTGGGTCACAGCTCTAAAATACCACTCATTAAATTAAAATATGTGAAGTTTTAGGAAATGTGATTTTGACATGCTTTATTTATGCTCCGAGTAATTTTTTTGCCAGCACCTTCTTTGGCATAGAATTTTCTATTTTATTTTCATGGCGACTAGCCAATACACTATGCTGGTAAAGGCTGCAGATGTCATTCAGCAGTGGATCCTAGTATGGCTGAAAATTAATGTAGTGCATACTTCCAGAGTCATAAGCAATTAGGCCAGATGGTCTCGCTTTAGGGTAATACTATGGGTACCAACATGGTATTCAAACTTCGAGTAACAATTTCTGTACATGTAGGGCCTGCCACTTCAGTTGTGTCTGAAATTGTTGATATGATTTTGTGTCCATGACATCCGTGGTCACCTTTTATCTTAGGCTGCACCTTGATTTGTCGGTCATCTTTGCACATCTCACTATTTTTTCTTTTCATTTCCATTTTTTTTAGCCACTTGCTCTTGTCTTAAAATTCGTTCCTGTATCTTTTTCTTCTATGCTGATGACCTATTATAAATATATTCTGATTTCCATGTGTATAGATCTTATGCAAATTCCCTGTCTGTTTCCCCCTCTGTTGCACATTTACAGCATACATTTCTAATGTCACTGCAATTATCCTTGCTGAGTTTGCTTCCTAACCTCTACAACTTATCGCTTTATTTCTGATTTGGTTTCAGGTTTCCACTATGCTAAGAGCCTTTTAATCTTCTAACCTAGCTATAATGACAGCAGGAATAGGAAAATATGTTAGGATTCAAATCTTTAAAAAATCAAGGCAGTATGTGTTAAAAATTTGCCAACAACGATCCATTGATCCGTAAATGCTGGTAATTTATATGGAACAAATATGAAGTTTTGCAAGTGGAGTGACTTTTCCCCTTCTAAAGATATCAGAGCATGTATGCTATAAGGGATTTTTGGCTTAGGAACGGGAAGGGAGTGAGAAAGGGTATTTCTTATTATTTGGTGCAGGGGGATTTGTGTTTCTTGGGAATACAAATTCCATCAAACGATGGCAAATGGTTTCCCAATGTAGTGGGGGGGGGGGTATGAGAATTCCTGGGAACCCTTTTCTTTTTGTCAAAAATGTTCTTTCCCGGGAAACATTTTGCAACTCTTTGATGTTTCTGTAAAAATGGTGAAGTCACAAAATTGTTGTCTAAGCAATTCTTTAGTTGTGGTTGTTTTTTTGGAGTTTTTAGATGGCTCGCACTGGTCACTAGCAACATTTTTAAATTTCAACTTGACATTTCTGAAACTAGTATGAATTTTTGTTCTTTGAAATTTTCAGCATTTGGCAGAGGCATTGGGTCCTTTGTTAAAAGAGAAAGAAAAGCTGCTCAGTGACCACAAACATTTGAAAGTAAAGCTTGACTGTGAATATGAGGAGCTGACTGAAAAACAAAGAAAGTACCAGCAGGAAGTTGATACAATTCAAAATGTTGCATCTAAAATTAAAGAGTAAGCTTTTGTAAATTGAGGACGGATGGATTAAACCAGGAACTGACTCTAGATCTTGATTGTTAATTTCATACAACCAGGTATGATGATTCAAGGAAAGCGGGGAAATTGAAGGAACTGAAAGAAAAACAATCTTTATTGGAGTCCCAGCTAAGAGGACACGAGATTCGAAAGCAAGAAATAATATCAGAGATAAACAAGAGTGAAGATGTGATGCGTAATCAAGATATATTAAGGAGAAATATTGAGGACAATTTAAATTACAGGAAAACAAAAGCCAGTGTAGATGAACTTGGTCGTGAAATCGAGTCCTTGGAAGAGAAAATACTGAATATTGGTGGAGTTTCACCTGTTGAGGCTGAGCTTGGAAAACTCTCGCATGAAAGAGAGAGACATCTTTCAGAGGTATATTTGATTCTTTAAGGCATTTTTTAAGTTTACTGTGATTCAAGTGAAAATTGAAGCAAATCCTTTTGATATATTTCTGGTTAATTGTTTGCAGAAAAAATCTTTAAATTGAAGTGAATAGTGAATTTTAAGGATCATGCTAAATGTATTCCACATGTTTTTGCTTTACCAAATACTGCTTTTATCTCAGTTTTTAGATGCTGGTATGAATATTTTCAAGTATACTTGTACAATAATTCTATTTCAATTTGAGCTCTATCACTGGTCACTCTAGAAAGATAAAAACCAGGCAAAAAGGAGTCCAAAGCATCATATTGCAGTTGAACCATGGTTCAATTGTGTTGTTTTCTGTAGTTTGATCTGAAAAGCTCATCACTATTCTTTAGTGCGAGCCATGGTTGCAGTATCATCCGTTATGCAGAAATAGCTGATCGAGGAGAAGAAAATCCAATCAAAAAGAGAAGAAAAGCTTTTGATGAAGAGAAGAAATTGAGAGAGGGGAGGAGAATGGGGAGGTTAGACAGCGAGTTTGCAATGACAAATGATAGAGATTGCTAAAATGAAAGTGTTATTCTAATTTATATTTTAAACAGGATGTTTATGAGAAAATAAAAGGTGATAGAGAAATGTCATCTTATAATAGTAAAATATGAAATCATTCATTTTAATTTCATTCTATACTTATATTTTTAACACAATGTATTAAATGTTGTTTTATGTATGCGCTGGCGTGTGTCTTGTCATGTCATGTATCAACATGTCCCTTATCTATTTTGCAGCCCTGATCAAATCAATTTCTCTTCAAAGGATGAAACCTTTCTATAAATCATATTATTGCGCATTCTGCATTCTTTACAATACATTTTCTTTTCTTTCTACTGCTGGCATTTCAAAATTCTCTGATATGGTTTCAGATATTTTGCCGGAGACTCTTAATTTGTTCATTGTGCAATTCCTTATGGTAGGTTCTGTTTTACAGCTTAACAGGTGCCATGGAACAGCATCTGTCTATCAAAGTAATATTTCAAGGAACAAGGTTGATCTCAAACAGACGCAATATAAAGACATTGATAAAAGATATTTTGATCAGTTAATCCAGCTAAAGGTGCAGTCTGTCTGTTAATAGTTCTGTTGATATCATTCTTATCTTTATTCTGCTATTCCTGACCTGAAATTTTATGATAGACAACTGAAATGGCAAACAAGGACCTGGACAAATATTATAATGCCCTTGACAAGTGAGCTCATGTTCTGAATTTCTTCTTTGATTGTGTTGTTTTTTTTGGCCCTCCGGCTTGCTGTTCTATCTTAAGACTTTCTGCTGTTTTCCATGCCATTTAAATAAATTGGTTGCTATGTTTTGAAATTCAATTATGCGTTCCCTTATGGGAGCTGAGATCAAGTAAATAGGTGGGATTAGTTAGAGTTGGGTGCCTCTCAGCTGTTTACAGGTGTTCATTAGACAGATAGGGATAGCATTGGACACTGATTTTGTTGTGGCAACCATAGATTGACATCTCAAAGCCTGCCAATCTAGATTGGGCCTTCTCAATTATATAGTTAAAATTTCTAGACCTTCCTTTGCCCACTTGTATAGTGACTCCAAGATACTTGCCTAAATACAAGCCTGCCAATCCAGTCTTTGACTGGAACTCATGTTTCTATGAAAAAAATAAAAGTTTCATAGTTGGCTGTTTGACCAATGATGCCATAGAATAGATTAATGCAAGCCAAGAAAAAAATGAATTTGACTAGTTGGCATTTCCCCAAAAAGGAGCAAATCACCAACAAACATTAGGTGTGAAATACCAAGGCTTAATCAAGTGACTTTAAATGGCTTTTAAATATCACCTTTGATAGAATGGTTGGGGCTGAGACCTAGTGTAACATCCCGCCCCTCTTCATTGGCTTGAGAAGTGACGGGGTTCCATTGGCCTTAGATGACATCCCCAAGACACCAAAGACTGATAATAAATGCCAAGGGGTTATGAACACATTGGGGGACGATTTGCCCTTTAAAGATAAAACAACCCGTCAACATTGAACAATAAACATCCAATCCTCCTATATGACATTGGCAGCGTTTCGCACAGAGCAGGCCGAGTTCCTGAAATTTATGGCCTCCGAATTGGCAGACCTTCGCCACCTCATCACTTCCATGGTTCGCCACCCAGAGAAAGCATCGTTTCTCGCCGAGGACCTCCCATCCTCTACTTTCAATCTGTCCGCCTTCCACACTATCCTTTCCGATGTTGCAGGGAAATCCACTTGGGAGCCTGTAGCTGTTGTGGGAATGATCGCTCACTCGGAGAGCGAAGCGCCACTAATGATAGTGTTGCGGAAACGTCGGGAGACACAACGACAGAAACGAGAAAACGAAAGAAAGAAAACAACAAGAACACAGTGATTTACGTGGTTCGGGAATAATCTCTATGTGCACGGAAGAGGCAGAATTTCACTATATCGGGAGCACAAATTACAGAGGTTTTTCAGTGGTAACCCTAGCCCGAAAATGGGCTATAAAACGATGGAGAAGACCATCACTGTTCAAAAAGTGAGTCAGCGTCGCTACAATGAATGGCGGCCATCTTTGTCAAAAGCGCTACAGTGGTTGCTGATTGGAAGTCAAAAGTGCTACAGTCCAGTTGACCCCGAAGTCCGCACTGCTACAGTGCCTGTCGGTGTCGGTCGATCAGCTCCGCTACAGTGTGTCAGCATTGCTACAGTGGCAAAAAATTGGGCCGGAGACCTTCGACCCCCGGACCCCCAGAGCAGGGGCGTTGCCCCCTGCAACCCCCAACGAGCTCACCGCGGAGCTCGACCCGCGACAGTTGCGGGCCACAAGCATTCGGCCCAACCAGATCGGGCTATACCAATCCAACAGATAGAACCGCGGGAGTTGCGACCCAGTTATGGGGGGTTCACGGGTACAACGTCACTGGAGGCGACCGCGGCTAGGATACAAAGTATGCTTGCGATGCTATTACTGGTGCTTGACAGTCCAAATAGGTCTGCTGAACCCAATCTGGAAACTGCTGGATTTCACCTAGTTCCTACGAACATGGGACAACCTAGCGCAAACTGGCCCACTTCTCCCCTTCTGCCTACTATGGTTGCGCGTGCTGCTGGATGGAGCTCCCCAACACTTTCTCCCCACATGGAACTGTGTTTCTGGAAACATGGGATCCGTTTGGGCATAGTTTCAAGCCCTTCGGCCTTTTAACTTGTGTATTTCCCTGCAGTTCCTCCATCTAGAATTGATGGTGATTTGGAGCCAAACCAGGCAAAGGTGGTAGCAACATTTAATTCATATCCAGCTGTGATTAATCTCACATATCTCCCTATTGTTTCATTGCTTGCGGGGGTTACTAATGTTCAGCATGGGGCACTTGTGCTGGAAACCGGCCCCCACCACTACGGTTGCATGATAAATAGGGGGCTGCTCCATCCGACAACTACGATACGATACAGAGATGAACTGACGACAATAGATGTTACGCTAGCCGGGAGGAGCATATGGCAGATTGCTTATATGGGCAGTGCACCTTCTCACCCCCTGCGGTTCCATGGAGCACGGTTGGTCTGGGAAATTGCTTGGCATGCTGGGTTTGTCACACTTGGGGGACACATCCACCACCTTGAGGACAAGGTGATTTTTCGGGAGGGTGGCAGTGATAGGAAACCATGGGCTGGGAAAGAGGGGAGGTGGTGCTTGACAATAGGGGCTGTTGTTGGGGAATCTGTTGTAACTGCATGGGGGGCCCATGGGGAATATGCTGGGATCCTGAAGGAATATTCTCGGGGCCCACAACTGTTAGAGGAAGCTGTTATAGAGGGGCCTGGCGGAGGAATCTACTGAGGAATAAAAGGGGAATATTGTGGGGGGGGGGGTCCACAGGTAGTTAGTAGGGGGCTGTTATAAATCGGCCGGGCTGGATAGAGTGGAGGGGGGGGAGGAGAACTCTGTTGTATTCCGGCCTAGGGCTTGGGATGGGTTGGGGTTTGCTCACTCGTAGAGTATTTTCTGCTGTAAGTTCCTGTTTTCCTGCTTCTTCCCCACTGTTTCTTTCCTCCATTATTCTCTCTAATACACTAAAGTGCCACCGCTGGGCTGTGTTTTTATCAAATTCCTTTCCCTTCTCTCCAAGAACCAGATATGGCAATATGTTCAAGATCTTCTTATTCTCTCACGAAACCAGTTTTTTAATTTTGTTCACCTTTTCCAGAACCGCGACAAGCAGTTTTTATAAAGTCTTCAAGTCTCCAACCCTTCCAACAATTTCTGGGATCAATCCTTCTTCCTCTAATCCTTGACGATGATGCCAAGTGTACCACATGTTTTAATGTGATCATAATACACCAATTAAACCAAGTCAACCTCCCAAATTTTGTGCCATGCCTCATTTTAAATTTTGACCGAATCTGCCAAATATTCTGGAAATGACCTTTTCACAGCGTCATGCTTCTCACCGTGGCTTGGTCTTTTAAGTCTTTAGCTTGATCATGACGCGATGTCCTTCACAGCGTGATGCTCAGTCAGCAACAAGATCCACAAAATCCGCACAATATTTTATGTTTACTCCTCCGAATATCACGATGCGATCCTCTAACTCTTCTCCACCCTCAAACCTATTGCGGCGTGACACACTCCCTCACAACGCAAATCCCTGAATCCTTTGTCAATCCATAAATTAGTCATTCTGCCATATTCGCATCCTTCATAGCACAAACACTATGTCGGGGTGCGGTCCTCAGCATTCGACCAGTCTCGGCGTGATCTGCCAACTGCGGTGTGATTCTTCAACTCATCATAGTCCAGATCCGTAGATGTTTCTCCCAACGGCAAAGGCATTATCCTCACACATCAGCTGTTTTGGCCCAACACTCTCATGTATCCCTTGGTATATATTATGTATCATCGTATCGCAGTAAGACCTTAGGACTTTGCTAATTCTTCTGTCTGGACTACCATTATGTAATGAAAAACCTTATGTATCACAGAAATTATCTTACGTATCCTTCAAAGGATCTTACATATCACTTTGAAGCTCCGACACTTTGCTATTTTTTACTCGACAAAATATTATGTACCATCCAGAAGATGATATTACATGTTGACTGAAATATATTATGTATCCTCTGGAGTGTTTTTCCTCTGCCACATTCTAGCATTCTGGAAGATATTAAGCAACATCCAAATATCTTGCGTATGAACTCAAATATATTACTTATTGAGGACTTTACCATTTTTTCAACCCGGGCATGTGTAACTTACTCACGGCGTGATCCTTGTGCTTGCTCTGTGATTTGTTCCTCAAACTCCAATGCCATGTATGTCATTTTTATGCATTCTTAACAACCCAAATGTGGTTCCCATGTGTATGCTAACCATCATCTTCTTTATTCACGTCACCATGTCTCAAGTCTTTCACAACTTTCCATCACCATCAATTGACAACAGCTCCAATAGTAATTGAAAACAAATCCAAATCACAACCTCTGGTTGCAACAGTAACACATTTATAAATAACATTACATAGGGAGATTGGTCTAAAGTGGACGACGAGCTGTGGCATCTCCACTTTGGGGATCAGGATGATAAGAGTCCTGTTGACTTCTTTCAAACTGGTTCTACCCTTGAAAGTCTTACAAAATCTACAACATCAGGCCCTGTAATCTTGTCTCGTTACTAGAGTGAATTAAAATAAACTCATCAATGCCTGGGGGAATTTGCCCCTAGAGGAGGTGTAATGATATTGTATTATTCACCAATAGTTCTTATTCCATCAGATATGACCACTTTAAAGGAAGGGCGTTGAGTAATTATGTATCTAGTGTATGAGTGTGCTTAGATTAATTTTTTTTTATAGGTCTATCGGTCTATCCTCACCATGTTCCTTTATCATTGATGCATGGCCTTTCATGTATTTAAGGATGCTATATGCTAATTTTAATTTTTACATATTGTTCTAATTGATGTGTATCCCTTAGCAGCACTAGTTACATATATAAATGCTTGCTCTTTACAGAGCTCTCATGCGGTTTCATACAATGAAAATGGAAGAAATAAATAAGATTATAAGGGAACTTTGGCAGCAAACATACAGAGGACAGGATATAGATAATATTAGCATTCACTCGGATTCTGAAGGTTCTGGCACCCGATCTTACAGCTACAGGGTATGGTCTGGGATATGCTTCCTTTTGGTTTTCTCTCCTTTTTAGTCCTCACCAACTGCTGTTAAATATCGCCCCCCCCCCCCCCCCCCCCCCCTGCTATTTTATAGGTTCTTATGCAGACTGGTGACGCAGAACTTGAAATGAGGGGAAGATGCAGTGCTGGTCAGAAGGTTCTTGCATCTATTATCATCCGGTTAGCTTTGGCCGAAACCTTTTGCCTGAATTGTGGGATACTTGCACTTGATGAACCAACAACCAATTTAGACGCCCCAAATGCTGAAAGTCTTGCTGCTGCTCTCTTGAGGTAACGATCATTCATCAGATCAGTGCTGAAGTTTTTTATAAAGAAAACCCATGAATTCACCCTTTCTTCCCTTCCATTGCATTAGAATCATGGAGGATAGGAAAGGCCAGGAGAATTTTCAGCTCATAGTGATCACTCATGATGAGCGTTTTGCACAATTAATTGGGCAGCGTCAGCATGCAGAAAAATATTACCGGGTCGCGAAGGATGATCAGTAAGCTTCATCACTAGTATTTATGCCATTTTGTTTTACTTAATTTTCTTTATTTGGTTTTGTAAATGTTTTTGTTTTTCTTTAGCATCTACATTGTTTACTGCAATAACAACTTTTGATTTATCTTCAGTCAACACAGCATAATTGAAGTTCAGGAGATATTTGATTGAATATGCCAATATTGGGATCATGCGCTTGCAAAAAATGATTTGGCTGAAAAAATTGGAGTTGCTGCGAATGGAGGCCATGTACAGACCGTGCATCTGCTGTAAGTCTATTGTGTTCAGCTTAAAATTATTATCTCTAGAATCGTTGGCTGCGTTTGGATTTGGAAATGTTTCCCATTTTTGTTTTCCTGAAGTTTATTGAAAAATATGTTAGAAAATATTTTGGATTGTAGGGGAAACAATAATATGTGCGACTTATCCGGTCTTCCATTTTCATTTTCTAAGATTTTTTTATTTACATAATTTGTTACATTTTTTGAAAAGGAAATCAAGACATTTTCCAAAACCAAATGTAGCCTTATTTTCTGTATTTTCTATAATTTTCATGGTGAATGATTGCTTCAAATTGCATGTTAGACCCTGGCTGACCTTATTGTCAACCCGAACCTGTTTAATCCTGAACCCGACCCATTTAAGTAAACAGGCTGACCCGTCCAACCTGAACCCGTTTAACCCAAACCTGAACCTTATCCATTTAACCCGTTTAATCAAACCTGTAAAAGAGGTAATCTCCTTACCTCAAGGTGAGGCGGAAGCCTTCTTTTATAGATTGAGAATACGGAATACATAAAGGGGTATTCCGATGTGGGACTCGGAAATACCCAGAATAATAAAAAACAGGTTCCAACACTCCCCCTGAAGCTGGACAGGCCCAGCTTGGAATACGAGTCCCACAAAAGAAAGATAACATTAAGAAAAGACCAGACACACTCCCCCTCAAGCTGGGTCGTAGATGCTGTGGATGTCCAGCTTGGAACTGAGCGAGGAGAGGCGAGCTCCTGGGAGGCCTTTGGTGAAGATGTCAGCAAACTGGTCTGTCGTTGCGATGTGGCTAAGGCGGACATGATCGTGCTCCAGGTGGTGGCGAAGAAAGTGGCAGTCCACCTAAATATGCTTCGTACGTTTATGGAAAACGGGATTCGAAGCAATCTTGGTGGCTGCCTGATTGTCATACCAGATGTGAGCAGATGTCTGTGGAGGAAAGCCAAGCTCTTGGAGGAGATGTCGAAGCCAAATGATCTCTGTAGTGACTGTGGCCATGGCTCAATATTCGGACTCCGCACTGGAGCGGGAGACGACCGTCTGTTTCTTGCTGCGCCAGGAGATGAGGTTGCCTGCCAAGAATATGGCAAACCCCAAAGTTGATCTCCGAGTAGCAAGGCAACCAGCATAATCTGCATCACAGAAGACCTCAATATTGAGATGAGCATGATGAGAGTAGCGAAGACCACGGGCAGGATCTCGCTTGATGTATTTGGCGATGCGGAGGACAACATCCCACTGAGAGGTGGTCGGATGCTCTATAAATTGGCTCACTTTGCCGACAGCGCAGGCAATGTCGGGACGAGTCATGGTAAGATAATTGAGTTTGCCCACTAGTCTTCGATAGCGCTCTGGATGTGAATACGGTTCGAAGGAGGCATAAAGAGATCGTTCCCCAGGCTCCAGAGGAGTGTCGACAGCAGTGGCCTGTGTCAGCCCAACATCATGCAGAATATCCAATGCATATTTCCGTTGGCATAGGGAAATGGTATCCGAAGAATAGGATACCTCGATGCCTAATAAGTATGTGAGAGGACCGAGATCCTTAGTGTGGAAGTGCTGGTGAAGATGACCCTTTAGTTGGGTGATGCCGTCACTGTCGCTGCCAGTGATGATGATATCATCCACATAAACAACTAACAGGATGCAACCAACGGAGGTTGTCCTGTAGAACACAATGTGGTCTTTCATGCTGCGGGAGAGCCCAAAGTCAATGACGACAGTGCTGAAGCGGCCGAACCAAGCACGATGAGACTGTTTGAGGCCGTAAAGAGAGCAGCGGAGTCGACAGACTTGGGACTCGGTGCCGGTGGCACAAAAACCGGGGGGCTGAGACAGATAAACCTCTTCCTCAAGAAATCCATGGAGGAAGGCATTTTTGACATCCAGTTGATGAAGAGGCCAACGATGATGAGCTGTCATAGAGATGAATAACCGGACGGAGGCCATCTTGGCAACTGGAGAGAAGGTATCAAAATAGTCAATACCGTAAGTCTGGGCGAAGCCCTTGGCCACAAGGCGGGCTTTAAGTCGATGGAGAGTGCCATCGGGATTCAGCCTGACGGTGTAAATCCATTTGCAGCCAACCGCCTGTTTGCTGCTGGAAGGGGGACAAGATCCCAAGTATGGTTTTCTTCCAACGCCTGCAACTCATCCCGCATTGCGGCTAACCATCCCGGGTGAGATTTTGCTTCACCCACAGTGCGGGGAATAGAAACTGTCTCCAGAGCGGAGAGACCCCTGTAGGAAGATACAAATAGAGGAGTACTCTGGCAAGAGCAAGTACCTTTCCGGAGAGCAATGGGCAAGTTCTCTGGTGCTGGGGCAGGAGCATCGGACGAAGCGGGAATGACGATGTCATTGGCCGGGACGGGGGATACAGGTGATGGACGACGGGAGTAGATCCTACCAAAATGGGTATCAGCAGTAGGGGGAGATACCGGAGTAGGGTGGATGAGGATAGGAAAACAATCATCGATGGCTGAGTCAGGATGAGGAGAGGGAAGGGAGAACAAAGAGTTCTCAACAAAGGCGACTTCAGCAGAGATGACATATCTCTGGAGGTCCGGTGAGTGGCAGCGATATCCGCGCTGAGTGCGGGAATAACCAAGGAAGATGCACCGGAGAGATTTGGGAGAAAGTTTGGAGAGTCCAGGACGTGTGTCTCGAACATAACATAGGCATCCAAACACTCGAAGCGGAAGGGAGTGAGGAGGGAGAGAAGAGAACAGAGCCCGAAAAGGAGTCTCCCCCTGAATGATAGAAGAAGGAAGGCGGTTTATAAGGTAGGTAGTAGTGAGTATCGCTTCTCCCCAAAAATGCAGAGGCACCTGTCGGTGGAAGAGGAGGGCACGAGCAGTCTCCAAAATATGACGGTGTTTCCGCTCGGCCACTCTATTCTGGTGGGGTGTATCAGGACAGGAGGTCTGATGAATGATGTCTTTCGCCTGGAGAAAGTGCCGAAAAGGGGTGGAGAGGTACTCACGCCCATTGTCCGAGCGGAGACATTTCACAGAAGTGGAAAATTGGTTCTGAATTTCATTGTAAAATGTCTGAAATGTGGAAAACACTTCGGAGCGTTCTCGAAGGAGGTATAGCCAAGTCATGCGCGAAAAATCATCAATGAAGGATATATAGTATTTATACCCCAACTGACTCGAGATGGGACAGGGACCCCAAACGTCGGAATGAACGAGGTCAAAAGGTTTGGAAGCCCGTGTATCCACCCGAGGAATGTAGGAAGTGCAATGATGTTTCGCAAAAGTACAAGACTCACAATGAAAAGAGGTATGTGGTCTGAAATCTGGATAAAGCTGATGAATGGTGGAGGCGGGGGGTGCCCTAATCGGGAATGAAAATCCAAGGCACGATCAGAGATAGATGTGCAGGCGACGGGTGTCGGTCAATCAAACATATAGACCCCGTCCTGATGCTTGCCTCTAGCAAGTTCCCGATTCGTAGTCAGCTCCTGAAAAACAACAGCAGAGGAGGTAAATATAGCAGCACAGTTAAAATCTTTGGTGAGCTTACTGATGGAAAGAAGATTAAAGGGACTGCGAGGCACATGTGGCACAGAGGGCAAGTGAAGTGAAGATGTCAGGGAGCATGCACCGAAACCCGCAATGGAGATAGTAGAGCCATTGGCGACGGTGATGGCTGATGGACCGGTATAAGGTCAGTAGGAGAGCAGCATACCAGCATCACCGGTGAGGTGGTCAGAGGCACCTGAGTCGAGCAGCCAAGCAGAGGAGCGACGACCAATAAGGGCGGCGGAAGCAGCGGAATTGGCTAGAGAAGCCGAAGAAGGACCAGGGCCGGCAAGGGTCCGAGGATCATGATTCAGCCGGATGTCCGCCATAGACAGAGCTAGAGATGATGGGAGAGTGGCGACTGGGGAGGGAGTCTCCTAGACTGTTGTCGGACCCCGCCTTTATGGGTTTCCATCCTAAAACCAATTGGTAATCGGAGGAGTCCATCCAAGCTTATATGCTAGCCATTACTCTTTGCGGATATCATGTGGGATTGAGTTTGTACCCGACAATCCTCCTTTCAAACAAAAGACCACACAACCAAGTTTTCTTTTCAACGATAATCCATTTGATACAAATCATTTTGCACTTTTAATGCTGTTTCTTTCTCCACTGGGACGCGTCGCCTGCCTGATTTTCGATACAAGACACCACCATGGATCCACATGCTCTTGAGACATCATTATCGTTCTCAAATTGGTTAGGGGCCACCTACATCACATCTGGGCTACAATCTGGCTCTGATATCACTTGTTGGGGAGGAAACGGATCGGTCTCAGGATAATAACCCAATTGTGGCACAAATATTGTGAGAATCGCCAACGAAAACAGAAGCGCAAAAGAAAATAGCGGGAAATAAATTGAGATGCAGATTCTTATCAGGATCGTTTTTCCTCCATCCCTAGGTCTTTCAGTCCTAACAAGCCCCTTTTGGGGTTCCATTATAAAGCTCATGGGTGATAAGAGAAATTGTTCATCCAAGCTTATATGTTGGTCACAATACTTTGCGGAATCCGATGTGGGACTTGAGTTTGCATCCAGCAATCCTCTCAAATTAAAGACCACACAATCGGGTCTCCCCTTTAACGATAATCCATCAGATCCAATCATCTTGTACTGTCGTTTTCTCATCATTGGGACTCGCCGCCCGACCACAGCTATCAAGAAAACTTTCGACCCAAGACACCATGGTTCCACATGCTTCAAATGAGCCACCGTTATCATTGTCAAATTGGTTTGGGCAATACTCCACCCTACATCACATCTGGGCTGCACCATGATTCTGATACCACTTGTTGGCGGAGATTTCTTGCTAGCCCAGTCCTTCCGTTACATGCATATAACATGGCCTCAAACGCCTTTTCAATGAATTACATCGAATCATTCAACCAAATGGAACCTCTTCTTTCAAGTGTGTCAACACATTTGTATTTTCTTTGGCATGGAAAATTAAAATAGTGAATATGGATGAATTTTTGTCCTAATCTTTGTATTTGTTCTCAGTAACAAGTCTGGTGTGTCAAGAGGATGAAAACTTCTCAGCATCAACCTGAAGCATCTCATCAAGGAACTCTTCTATTCGCTTGATTTTCTCGTTGAACCCGTTGAAGTTGTTGCCAGAGTGCCTGCACATGGTATGGTTTGTTAAATTTATTAACTGGGATAATTTCAAACCCTTCATGAATACCAATTTGTCATGTTCACATAAGCATCCTATGATTCATTGGATATCTAACGAGTCTTAGTTCCAGTACTATATATCATGATATCTATTTGCCTATATTTAATGTGGAATTGTCACATTTTCTTTTGAGTTCACTGTTTTTTCAGAATGGGTCCTCTGTCTTGCTTACTCCTCGCTGCCTGGTTGCTTGTGTAAGGCAAAATGTCATACAATATAAACTTGTGTTTATAAGGAACGAAACACGCCTGGAAAACGCGTTTGGGGACTCGATCCCGCAACGCATGCCCAACACAACATAATATAACGTAAATAGCATTGCCAAATTTTATTTGGTATGCCGTTGCAGAAGAAAATTAAAAGAATGTGTGGCTAATCGTGTTAGAGAATGAAATGGCATTTTACATTTATTTTTAATAGAAGTAAAAGAATCGTCTTATTATTATTATTTTTTTGGTTTTCTGTAAATAAAGTCAATAATTAAAACAAATCTTTTTTTTTTGTTATTACCCAAATAAAAATTTGGCTAATCAAAATCGACTTTAGTATTACTGTTAGGTTATTTTTAATTCAGTTTTCAGTTCATTGTCCATTTGATCACCCCTATTTATAATATAAGGTATTTAACAATAAGAAATTAACTAACGTGTGTAAAATCACTTTTTGTCACCATTTAAGTGAAGATTATGCCAACATTACATACGGTTAATTCCTATAGGTCACAAATGAACTACGGATCGTTGTCTTAATATATCATGACAATCCGAGAATGCTTGCTTGGTCTTGTTTATGTGACATGTTTTGAATTAAATGTTATTTTTTAACTGTAAACACGTGCTTTTAGCCAGACTACACTGTATGTCGGATTAATGTAAGGTTAATTCATATAGGTTGTAAATGAATCAGAGATTATTGTTCTGAATTATCATGACAATCCGATCGCGTTTGCTTGGTTTGTTGAATATAACGCATGTTTTGAATCAAAATGTCTCTTTTTAACTAAAAACATGCTCTTTTAGTCATATTGATCACATCATGTGTTGGATGGATGTGTGGTTAATTCCTATACGTCACAAATGAATGATTGATTATTGTTTTAAAGTATCACGACAATCTGAGCATGTTTGCTTAGTTTTGAGTACGTGATCACAATTTGAACTAAAATATCACTTTTAACTGTAAAGGCGTATTTTTAGTCATATTGGTTACATTGCATGTCAGATTGGTGTGCGGATTACCTTCTACATGTCACAAATGAATAATTGATTGTTGTTTTAAAATATCACGATAATTTGAATGTGTTTGATTTTGACTATGATGCTTGTGTTGAATTAAAATGTCGGTTTTAAATTTAAAACACGCATTTTCAGTCATATGGTCACATAGATTGTCACATTAAAGTGGTGTTAATTTCTACATATAAAAAATGAATAACTTATCATTATCCTAAAGTATCCCAACAATTTGAGCACATTTGATTAGTTTTGAAGATGTGGTGCATAAAATATCAATTTTAAATTGAAAATACAAATTTTAAGTTATACTGGTCATATTGTACGTCGTATTGACGTGAGATTAATTTCTTTATGTAAAAAATAAATAACCTATCATTTTCCAAAATTATCATGATAATCCGAGCACATTTTGAACTAAAAGCATTCTAAATACATGGAACTAAAATAAATAAATATTAGAGATAAATATTATTCAAGAATGAAGATGGAGACTTATAAATCTGAAGAATAATATCAACTTGTCCAATGAATGCATAATTGCAATATAATAAACCGAAATAAAAAACACACCGTTGATAAATAATATGATAAAGAGATATGTTCATATGAAAATAAACTCAAGTTGCTTGGTGTGGTAGGTGGTGATAAAAACCAGCTAATTATTAACAATCTCATAGTCGCGTACACTTTTTTGTCATCAATATTCTTTCAATTATGCAATGCATTCAATATTCCAGGTCATATGACAAGATTCTAATCACATAAAACTAAAATAAATGTCACCAATAATGATACCCATTAATAAGAAAATTAACTAAATGAGTTCGTGATAAGCCACATCTTCATGTTCTTTGCAAAAAAAAATTATATAAATGTGATAGAAAATCACCTTTTCTTGATGTCTGTAAACATTTTGACATCATGTAAACTATCTACTCATTCTAAAGCAAATCTCTTTCCTATTTTGAATATGTGGATTGTCGACTTTGCTGGTAGTACTGAAAAAATATAGATAAACAAACAATTAATAAATATTTTAAATGAAAGTGTAATTACCTTTGGAAATGCCTCTTTGAGGATGCTAGTTTATGGATGAAATATGATATATTTCATAAATTCATAAATGTAATAACCACAATTGATATGGTTACTTTGTTTCAGACACTGCAAAAACATTGAGAAACATAACTAATTTATTTTAATGTATGTTTTGAAAGTGAAATATTATTATATACACTTCAATAAAAATCCAGTCATAGAAATCCATTGGTTTTCTATGAGCATTGATCGTCCTTAACTATAGTCTTAACGATAAATAAACATTGCTATATCATAATGAAATGCTTATTAAAATTTAATATAAAATACATAATTTGCATTTTATTTATAAAATGTTGAAAGTAATGTATTACAAATTCATAATGGACATCATGTATGGTTGATTTGTTAGATATCCATGCATTGGATCCAAAAAAATATATTTTTGGAATATCCAAATTGATTGCAATGAGAATCGAGTGAGCCTTAAAAAAGGAATAAGTAATAGAAAAATACGAAAATTTATTTTATATGATTACAATGTAGAGTTCTACCCCAATTGTAGGTATTAAGAAGTGTCTGTTGTCTGTTATTTTATTTTCAAACATTGTGGCCACTTGTGCGCTCTTATTAAAATTCCATAATATGTCATTAATGCATTTTCTGTAGAAGTGACATGTGGGCTATCGAATCCAAAATTTTCTTTGTGAGGTATTTCCTTTACCTTAATGTGATATAATTGCTTGTAGAAAATATGAATAGTATTAAACTATTGTCACGACTCGTCCCAGATGGGCCCTTGTCGTGACTACTCCAATCCCGCGTCTAATAGACCAGTGGTTGACAACTAGCATCGAGTAGGCATATCCCAAAAATATGAGGCATTTGCTTACATACCTGTACACACACACACAATCTCCAAGCCCAAAATGCTGAAATGTAAAAACACTGAGTAGACAATGATGCATACACTAAGATACCAACCACAAAGTATGACATTAGGAAACTGGAAACTAAACAAGATCAGAATACAAGCCCACCAAAGAAAGAGTCTGCAACATTGAATGCACAAGTTCCTGAAACTCTTATGCAGAAAACCCAAACTGAAGGGTAGGTGTAGAAGAGCTGTCTGAAGTCGTAGGAGCACACCTCTTCTGTCAGAGCACTCTAAGCACCACCTGCTCCTGATCCACCTAGAACTTCGTCAAAACGTTGATCGTCTGCACAAGACACGACATGTGCGGGCAAAACCCATGTAGGGGTGAGTAAAAGAATACTCAGTAATACACCCCGAAAACACAAAGGAATACCATTAAAAAATACATGAAGTGCAACACAAAGAAATACACGAAGTATACCACTAAGAAATACACGAAGTATATCATGAAGAAAATACTCGGTATACCACAAAGGAAACACACGAAGTATGATTAGCTCACACAGATATAAGCCTATAGAACAAAAAAACAGGATTATCTGATGTAGTCCACAAAACACCTAGTATCGACAACACACGGAATGTCGATAACACACAAAGTGTCGATAACACACTGAGTGTCGATAAGTCATGCAACCCCCAAGTCACGTAGTCACCAAGTCATGTAGTCACTAAGTCACATAGTCACCAAGTCATAGTCAGCCGCAAGATTCCACTTGCAGCGCGTTTGTACCGGGAGAACCTACTCCACAAGCCATTAGGTAGTATGCCAATTTTCACAACAACTCCTCCAAATTAAATTTTTATTAATAAAAGCCATTTTAAGGAAAAATGGTCAACCATTGTTTATCAACAAAACCACTACGTGCTGAAAGAACTAACAAAATGATTAAACACCAGGCTGAGATTACTTGACTCAGAAACTCTATAAAGTTCCTAGTGCAGTGTGCTAACCTGGGTTTCCGGGTCCTCTCTGATTAGCTCTTCAAAGTGAGTGAGCATCCTTTCCATTGTCTGAATAAATTCCTCTGTGTTGATTTTCCTCTAGTTGAATCCCTAAGCCAGTATGCGGTCTTGTTTGTCTATCCACACTTCTTGCTCCTCATTAGCATCAACTTGCAACCGACGATCATAAATTCTTTTAATCTTCTCTTCTGAGACATTGGGTCGGAG
Organism: Viscum album; assembly: GCA_963277665.1. NCBI lineage: Eukaryota > Viridiplantae > Streptophyta > Magnoliopsida > Santalales > Viscaceae > Viscum > Viscum album. The sequence goes on from OY728132.1 coordinate 1,581,281,823, forward strand.
ACTAGTTTCAGTCATTTCTTCCTTAGAGTGCAAGATAAGTTTCAAGCACTCCTCGTCTTCTTCTTCCCTATTTCTTGAATCCATGCACAATTTTTCAATTTCCCCTTTCTGAACGTCTTTACCTTCCTTTTTTCTACCCTTCTTGGCCGACCGAGTCTCCATTGGTTTTGGCAAGTTTGAGTAGTCCTTGCATCCCTTTGGTTTTTTCCCCTAAGCCACAATGCATTTCCCCGAGTCGCGAATACCTTTTTTCCCCTTCTTCCTTCTAGGACCGTGGGGTCCTTTCCCTTGAATTCGGTCCAAGCTATCCATTAAGGGGTGACTGAAATTGTCATCATCAGAAGGCTCCTCCTCAAGAGATACTAGAGGATTCTGGTCCTCCAGACCTTGAAAGCGGTTCCCCAACTCTATTACCTCTCCGGCATTTTGGGCCATTTGCATCTTAGAGATACCTTACCTGCTTTATTCCCCAAACCAGATCCCTTCTCCCCACCTCCAGCCTTCCCAAGACCTACGGGGTTGGTTCCAATGGTGTTTGGGTCTAGGGGTCTCAAGGCATTCACATCATCCAGCCTTACCTGTCCACTTTGTGATCCGATTACAGCCAACATGAAGGATTTTTCCTGCATTACCTTTAGTCTTGTGGGCTGTTCATATCCTCTTCCCATAAACTGAGACTGCAGGTTCGTGTCCTCCCAGCCCCGATCCCCAGGACTTTGAACAACACCCACCGACAGGTTCACATCACCGGGAACATCCATGGATGTCTCATGAATTCCCATGGCGACCTAGCGCGATGCTTGCGACGACGATGACCTAGCACGATGCCCGCGGCTCCGGCTCCCTCCTCCCCGGCGGGGGGAGGGAGGCAAGTCCTTCCTTTCCCCTTGCTGGTGAGGCCTTTCATCCCTTTCAAAAATCCGGATTTCCTTCCCCCCTTTCCTTCGATCCCGCTTTACCCAAAGGTCCCGGATCTTCACCTCGGCGCGCATCAACTTGCGTTATCTTCAAAGGAGTTCAACGAGGCCTCAGACCTCCACCGGCTGACGCTGATAGCCCGTTTCAGGGGCCTTCGTCCCTCTGTTGATGATTTTGATTGTTTCGTATTTGATTCATGGGATCTGCAAGATCGCACGGTGGTAGGTCTATTTGATCGGCGTCAAATGTTAATCCGTTTCTACTCAGAGGATGATCTGAATACCGCCTGGTCCTGGGCCCCTTGTGCAATCAATGGATGTGGCTTCTTCCTTCTGCGATGGTCCTTTGATCTCAACTGGAATCGTGAGGCTTCCTCGTCCACGGTTTGGGTAAGCTTTCCAGACCTACCTCTCCCTTTCCAAAATCCATCAATTATCCGAATGCTAAGAAACTTGGTTAGCCGATACCTGTGTTCAGATAGCCGGACGTTGACGATTTGTCATCCTATATCCCCTCATGTATGTGTCGAGGCTGATGTTTCAAAGGATCCCACAGAGTGGCTGTGGATTTCAGTTGAAGAAGAGTTTCGCTGGAAACAAAGGGTAGTGTTTGAATCGTGGCCTGCTTTCTGCCTGGGGTGCCACCGATTTGGTTATTTGGCCCCTGTTTGTAGTTGCGGGCACATGGTTAGACAGGTTGAGCCTAGTGGTTTTGAGGGGAATGAGGTGCAGATTGCCCCTGTTACAAACCAGTGGGTGCGGGGTATTGATAGCATGGTCGAGCAAGTAGAGGAGCGCAGGGCTGTTTCACAACAACTCACTTAGAGTATATGAAAAGAATTGTCTCATCGCAAGGGTCCCAACGCTGCAAACACTTTGTCAAACGGGCACACAGTTTGAAAGTTACGAGTATTTTTTTATAAAAAAGTCCAACCCGAGTCCGGTCTGGGTCTGATCTGGGTTTGATCCGACCCACCGGACCCAACCCGACCCAACTCGGTCCAGCCGAAACGACCCGACCTGGTTTGATCTAGTTCGACTCAAACCTGCCCAGCCCGCTGGGGCGGCCCGACTCCCTCTAGTCCGGCCTGCCGCATACTGGCCAGTTTAGAGCACCGCACATGATCCGCCTTGACCGCGTACCTGGATGGTCAATGCGGCACCGTGCCACATTTCACACAGCAGATGTGCCTCCTTTGCATGCCTTGCGGCCTCACCGCCGTGGGTTCCTGTGACGTGGCTCCGAGCCACGTACCAGCTCACCGTCGCGACCTCCTGTCGCGGCCCCTGGTCACCGCCTGCGGCCTCCGCCGCCTCCCGCCCTCCCGATGGCCCGTTCGCCTTACGCCCCGCCTGGAACCTGACCTCTCGTCAGGTCGTGTGCCGTCGCCACCTTCGGCCGCCCTGCCGGTGGCCCGCTGTCCGCCTCACACTCCGCCGGAACCTGGCCGGAGCCAATGCTCTAGGCGCCGCCGTAAACCACTACCTTGGGTGATTTGCGCCGCGCATTTGCTGTCACACCTCCGTGATATCATTGCAGTGTCGGATCCCCGGTCTCGGATCGTTGCGCCACGAATCGAAGGCGCAACGATCATTGGTTCATATTTCGCGAAGAATGAGGAACAAAAAAAGATTTGGGGAAAGAGATAAATGCACAGGAATGCTCAAAGAATGGATCTTGGCCTTGTTCATGTCGGTCTTGATTCGTTCATGTTAGAAGGATCATGAAGAACAAATCAACACACAAATCTAATCCCCATTCAAAACCCCGCAATCAGTTAACCATCTCGTAAGAACGGACAAACCACGGATCAACCTGTTCGTGGGTTGGTCCGTGTTCATCGTTTGAATCTAACAGGGGAAAGAAAATCACAAAGAGATCAAACACCCTACCTGAGTTTTGGATCGATTGTTGACGAAGGGCGAAGTTGCGTCATCCATCGATCTGTCGAATCCAAGGTTCATCGTTCTTGATCCACCAATCCGTCAGCGTTCGTTAGAGGAAACTCTCTCTCCTTTCCTTAGAGGATTTCCAGGGTTATGTTGTAACCCCAGATTCCTAACAATAGGCCATACTTAAAAGAAATCAACGCAGTGTCAAATAAAATATTTTAATGACGTTTACATCCAAAAACTAACTTCCACCCTCGACCCGCGCCGGTCGAGCTTAGACCCCACCTAAGGCAAAGTCAATGTTTTGAATGCAACAATGCCCTCAGATTTCTAATCCGAGTACCCATTTAAGAGTTATTCAATTTTAAAGAAAAAGTGCCCGTGCGTTTTATTAAAAACTGAACATTTTTATCGATTTTTCCTAGGCACACTGAGCCTCGAAATCTCACGTTATCTCAGCGCTTGGTCTCGAAATTTTCCTAATTAATTTATAAAAAAAACTGGAAAAAATCTGAGTCATTACAACTATAATTAACAAAGTAGATCAATTATTGAACAAACAAATTATGAAAATATACCTCATGTATAAATTTCGAAATGAGGCTCCCAATCATTCATGCTTGAGAATTTCATTTATATTCTTAAGACCAATCATATCAGTAATGACCTCGCCATACATTTGTTCTTCATCTTCAATGTAAGCCAAATTACTATTTTGGAACGTTGTATCTGCATGAACTCTCAACATTAATAAATGCGATGGTGCAATTGGTGGGGTAATGGTACCCTTGGTAGATCCTTTTGATCTATTAGTTGATCCTTTAGATTATCTTGACTCAAACATCTGTTTCCCCTTTCGTTTTTCCTTTTATAATAACATACCTTAATTTCATCTTTTTTTTTCATTAATTGTAAAAGGTTTTGCATATAAAATAAATTGGAATGGACATACCTTATTATCATCTTTTATCTTTACAAGATTGAAAAAACATGCTACTAAAGTTCCAAGAGCAAGTTTAATCATGTGAACCACAAGATTGTCAAGGGGAGCAGGTAGCTCGATGCTCGGCTCATGAGCTATGTGAATCCTTACTCATGTAATCTCTTGAAAGTTGTTTATTCTGTAGAATATCACTTGGATATTGCACAATGTACCTCTCACAAGAAGATGATCAGTTCATGCTAATAGATATAAATCACAATCAATTTCACCCTGCAGAATTTTAGTATAAAAATGTATCAATAGTTGTTTGGTTCACATTTAGCATAAATTATTATGAAAAAATTGACTGTCTTGGGTAAGGCAATCCTTTGAGGGGAATGACTAGCCATAAAATTGAGGATGTGTGACAATTCACATTATGTTTTTTACTGCGTTGATTCTTCTCATTGATCCCTTTGAATAATCCAGTTTATCACATCAACCTGTCAATTAACTTTTTCTATTTGAGTATTTATCCGTGTCTATATCTTTTTCATTTAATCACTTATATTCATAAGTGTCTATACTTTCTCAAATTATTCTTATGGTGATGTTCTAAAACCCCCACCTTTAATGCATCCATACTATTCTCAATGCTTCAAAGTCACTAAAAGTAGTCATTCATTAGTTACAGTAGATGATGATTCTTATGTCTAAATTGGATAAAAAATATAGGAAAATAACCAGTCGTTGTTATGTAATACCATTTTAAAATAGAATAAATTTATATTATGCCATACATACACATGATTAACATATTTTTTATGCTTTTTCATATACTATTTGTCCTTTTGTATTTATATGAGCCTCTGTCCATAACATATGTCATGTGGTGGAAGTGTCTTGAGATTTCAACTCATCAATTTGTATATAAATAAACATAATATGTTGTTGTTTTATATCATATAAAAGTTTTACTATAAATTTGAAATACATACCAATTTTTTTCAAGTGAAACATACCCCTTCCTTACTTTACGGTTGGTGTATAGTGGTTTTGATGCACGTTGTTTATTTTCTGCACTCCTTGGCTATTTCATAAATTAACAATCATGAATTAAAGTGATTAATACACATAATTTCAAATAAAATAATATCAATTACAATGTAACTTAAATGCTTCCATGTAACGACCCAGTCTCTAGTAACTCGAAGTCGGTGTGTACTTTATTACATTGACATTAGACACAATCAATCACATCCCAAAGTACCAAATAGTTTAGTAGTTTTGTTAAACTAGATACATTCTTGAAATTCACATTATATTTCAAAACATAAAATACACAAAGTGTTTTCCTTAAGAACACTATTATTTTCCCTTAGAATATCCCTATATATCAATCATAAAACACTTCTTAATACACTGAGTAAAATAAAACATAAGAAATGGGTGATCTCAGATGCTCAGTAAGGGCATGCATACAAAGAAAGCTATGAATAAACAAGGCATAATCAGTATGACAAGGTAAATAACTTAGACATATGTCATTTAATCAATAAACTGAGCATAATATGAAATAAATAAATGATGATAAAATAAATCCATATAAATAATCACATGAGCTTGAAACTTATCCCTAGTATTCTAACTAATTGAATAATCACACAAACATCAATAACTGATCTCATAACGATAGAATGCATAATTCCGATCATTTGAAACTTTCAAGACCTTCATCAGGACAGTTTAAATTTGTGGGTAGATTCCTGTCTAATTTGAAAAAAAATATTTGTCTTATAAGACATATCGATGCATCGAGGGGCTATATATAACCATACTCCAGCTGTAACATACTAAGTTCAACACATTCCTCATATGAAAGAAGTGAAGCATAATCAACATAAACATTAGTACTAAAAACTAACATAAGAAATGTTAATACTTACTCCATTCAAATAAACATAATCATAAACCATCTAGAGTAATACGATAAATGGTAATAAAATTGTACATCCTCATTAAAATTGATCATAAATAATCCAAAAAAATAATAAAGATGATTTCAATACAAAATATCCTTAGTGGATCATAAGTACAATAAAGGTTTGATATTATTGATTAATATAAATACAATAAAAAATTTCATTAAAAACATTTTTGAGGAAAATAACCCTTTCACTTTGAAAATATCCTTTTAAAACAAAAAAGTTCACAAAATTTTTTGAAAATAATTTTATTTGAAAATAAAATTTAAACACTTGTAAAATAATATTTAAAACATTGAGAGGTCATGATGATGAAAAATTACGTTCATGCCATATACATTAAAATAAATATTCCTTTCACATCTTCGGTAAAAGCCAAATGAGCATTATTTTGAAAGCGACATTAAGATTCCTTTTGAAACATTTTTTAAAAAGTAAAAATAGGTAAAAATTTATTTAATTAATCATTTGGAAAATCTTAAAAATATTTTTGAAAACATTTTAAGAAAACATGGATTTTGATGAAAAAACATTTTTGATCGAAGATAGAAATAAAGTCATATTTTCTTAAAAACATTTTCTCAATCATTTTAAGTACCAAAGATTGGAAAATGGTAATATTAATTGAAAAAGTTCATGAATAACCAAAGTATAAGAAAATAGATTTATTTTAATATAGATATATCAAATAATTCCCTTAAGGTAAACTTAATAAAAAACAATCTTGAATAATGATCAGATTATGAAATAAACCCTTACCAATTTGGTAACTTTTGAATCATAAGCTCCATAGAAGAAATAACATAAAATGAAACTTTAAATACCATTAAGATAGAAATATTTATGATATAAAATATAAAATGGGTAGTATATACACCACATAAAGGAAATAATTGGTGAATGTGACATATGTATCACGGAAGTAAAAGTGAGACGAGAAACCATTACCTTAGAGCTGATTTCCTTCGTATGTGTCTGTACCACCTATATAATAAATATAGTTTTATTATAATTATATTAAATAACCATATTAATATATATCATACCATATATGATCATCTTATAACATTTTAATGCTTTTTTTAATAACATTTCATTATTTTCATTGTTTCGGGTGTTAATTACCCTATTTTCTAATCTGTGCTTTGTCATGAAAGTTCTAGTTATTGTATATAGGATATAGTTTCATCATATACAGAATTATATTAATGTTAAAAATATTTTCTTTATCAGATACATCCTTAGAACCATTTTTGAAAATTGGACATAGAAAATAAATCACATCACTTTGTGAAGATGGCGGGTCGTACGTACGTACGAGCGATGATATAATTCCCTTAAAGGGTGAAATGACAGAGAATCGTATGATATATTAATTTTCCATAATTTATATCATGTTATATATATCACATATATTCATTAAATTTATCCTTACCACCTTTCATAAACCGTAAGTGAGAAACGAATCACATTGCTTTGCGAGACGGTAGTCCGCCGTACACACGAGTGACATTATCGTATCCCCCATAGAATGGAATGTGATATAATAATTAAATAATTATAATAATTTCATAAATATAATATACATATGTTAAATCCATAATTATATTCATCCTCGAAAGGTGGTGATGAAAAATGAACTATATTGGTTCGCAAGACGGTAGTCCGCCGTACACATGATTGATGATTTTGTTTCCCATTTGATCTAGGAGAAGACTGATAAATATTATTCCATTAACACAATAACATCAAATTATATGAGATGTACTGGTGTTATTATATTTTAAGTGTTAATATATAATTAAATATGGAAAAAGAAGAAAGAAAACGAAGGAGATTTGTTAAGATAATTACCTTCTCTAATAGAAACCTCATTTAGATACCCTTTTAAGGATACTAGGGTTGGTCTTTTGGGAGAACCAAAAGCTATAAAATATTTATAAGGATTTTGGGGATAGATTTTTTCAGGGTTTGGACGATCCAAAGGTCTAGGTAGGTGTGAAGAAGTGGGGGGGGGGGGGGGCTTTTTTATAAGTGGGGAAAAGGAACCCTCTTGAAAATTACTTGGAAATTACTTGGAATTTTCCTAAAAGAATACAAAATGATTGGATCTAAAATAATATTCACCAAGAAATATTAAGTATTGTTGAAGTTATGTGTTGACTATATAAAGATGAATCAGATAACAGTTAATAACAGGGACCCTATTCCTCAAATTGATGATAAGTTTGACAAGCTGAGGGGTGCTTCAGTGTTTTTAAGATCGATTTGAGATCAAGATGCCATCAGCTGAGGGTGTGAGCTTATTATGTAACACATAAAACTTTTAGGACGAGGTATGGGTTTTATGAGTTTGTGGTGATGTCGTTCGGGTTGACCAACACATCGGTTGTGTTCATGGATTTAGTGTACTCAAGACGATGTCAAGATGAAAGTTATTCACATACTAAAAGCTTCCAAATAAACTTAGGTTTTAATTTGGGATAGTATAAGGTGAAAATATTTCTATAAAATAAGATTTTGATAAGTTTTTAGGTTATTTTAACCCTTATCTTCTTGGTTTAAGCCCCGGTAAACCCGTTTTTACCTTAACCGCGATAATTAATTTTTATTGTTTTCACTATTAATTTTGGGTCAAAAATTAAGTTAAACTTATTAGATAATATAAATTATATTGATTCCAAATATATAATCCTTTTTTACAAATTCAATTCATATAAGTGTTAGAATTCAATTTTAAATTTTCCCCGCAGACGTGATGAAAAAACAGGTTTCCAAAGAGAAAATCCTCATAAGTATAGAAGGTTTTAACATCAAAATTCAATATAAAATTTGATTATATTGACCTAATTTTTATTTATTATAGTATAATTTAACCAATGTTACTTTAAAACTAGTTTAAAATATAATTTATCTTCGAAAATAATTTAAATGAAAATGAAGTTTCAGTAAAAGTCAGTATTTTTCACTATTTATCGAAAAATGAAACTTTTCAAAAAAATAACAAAAATTCACCCTAAGATAATTTTGATATGATTATTTCAAAAAATAAATTAATTTTATCAAATAAATTTTCTGAAAGTGACAAAAATTAATTTTATCATAATTTTTCAAGAAGCGATGGAACTGTTTTCTTTGAAAAAATATAGTTTTTCAAAAAAAATTTCTTTTACTTTCAAATGATTCTTATTTTATTTATAATTAATAGATCATTTAATTTATTTTTTACATGTGTACAACATACAATTTCATAATTTAGTTAGTACTATTCATACCTTCCAAATTGATGGTTAGGTTATAATGGTCACCTTTAAACAATAATATTTTAATAGAGTATCATGTTTTTTTTAAACCCAGTGTTGCATGCATTGAAAGATATTAGAGATATTGGATTGATTTATAAATAAATATATCATAACATCTCGAGGTGTTATATTTTTCTTCTAATCTTGTTATTTTATGTCATATATGCTATCAAACATGATGTTCATATTTTAATATTTTGGTGTGTTATATTCTACCCCTTAAATAAACCGCGTCCTCGCAATTTAATCTTTATCTCAGTAATCAAGGGTTTTAAATTTTAAAATATCTTTGTTGGTAACCCACATTGTAAAAAGGGCTATTAAAACATCATATTGATAATAAATAATGGAAAGTAAAAAGGTCATTTAGAATAACACATTACTAGGTTTCCATATAAGAGAACATTGGTGGGAAATGGAAACATGGACATGGAAGAGAATAATAACACCCAAAGATTAATAGAGTGATATCGATCATTGATCACAAGAAATTAGGTGATCTAGAGAAGATTAAAAACCAAAAAACCATAAATATGGGATGAGTTAAGAAAATGATTGATTCATCAGAAATGAAGGTACTAGGATAACATTTTTGTTTCAAGATCCTTTCCCTAGAGCTGGGTAATTTATTTACCATTTAGACTGAGAAAATAAGAAAATATAGTGACTTGATATATTTTAATAGGAAAAATTTCATCCTTTGTATGTGGTTCGATCAATCCCTACTCCATCTATTACTCCAAGAAATGAATATCCAATAGGAATTTTTATGTCTAAAGCAGTAAAATTAATAATTAACAGAACATTAGCTCAATAAAATAATGAACAATTATTCCTCCCATCACTAGATATTTTTCAAGACCAAAATGGTTATCAAAAGTTATCAAATAACACCCAAATTTCAACTTAATCCATTCTATAAATAGTTAACCTGAAGACTCGTCCAAAATTTTTCGGTCCAAATTCAAAGTCCAATTTTTTTGAAAGAAGGTTACTAAATCAACATTATATTCTCCAGACAATATAAAGTGGCTCTTAATGTCACATTCAAAATATTTTAATACCTTTATCATCATAAAACCTTAATGAAAACATTCATGCATCCAAATATAAAATATCATATTGGAAAATATATTCCATAAATCAATACTTGTAGTAAACTCTAACAAAGATGACATAAAACATCAAAACTCAAACCAATTTCATGATCACTAACACTATCCCATAAAAATATCATTATTATTTCAATATCAGGAACATATTAAGGGTTATCCTCCCATAATCATTTGTTTTACAAGAGGTTTAAATTGTAATTGAATCACTTTTCTTAGTCATTAGTACCATTCAAAATATGCTCTCAAATATTTTAAGAAATAGTACTATAGTACAATCCTTACAGATTTCATGATTATTATAACCATAATATCATTGATAAAATATTTCTATAACATAATTCTTGAATCCAAATACAAAAACATTAATCATTCCACTTCGTCTGTGGTAATAACATAAGCTTGACCATGATCCCTTATCTTATTTTAAGGTATATTCCCTTGATGCTTGGGGCATTTATTTGTGTAGTAACCCATATACTTACTATTAAAACTTGGAATATTGGAAATTTATTCCTTACTCTTGCAATCATAAGCATGGTGGCCTTTCTCTCCACACTTGTAGCAAACTCCCATTCTCTTCAAGAAAATACTAGAGTGTTTCTTTCCACAATTTTCACATGTGGGAAAATCATTTTCTCCCATCTTCCCCTTATTAATTTTTTAATATTATGTACTCTTATTCTCTTTCTTCCCTTAAAATCCATAATACTTAGAGAATTATTTATTTGAATTGATATCACATGAGAATATGTAATCGTATGATGAGAATGTTTGGGAGAATAGTTCCCTTTGAAATATTGTCTTAATCCCATCAAAGAAACTATCATTCTTACTCTTCAGATTACGCGCATTGATATGATTTTCATTCCTTCCACTAGGTTCCATTTCTAAATAATAGAATACACTATATTATATCATAACATTATGAAACATAATGTATAATCCCAAAACTAGTGAAACAATTAACATAAATTGAAAAAATCATGCATAGATAATCTCACAATCATAAACATGGTTTCTTTGGGGATATCTTTATTTTAAAATCCTTCATAATGGTTTGTAAAGAAAATTTGAATTATCCAAAGCATATACCCCAGGAGTGTCAAACTAGGTGTGTAGTAAGGTCCGTTGTCATACACTAATTGACGATTGAGTCAAATCCAATGCACCCTTTTTGAAGTTATTACCCCAAGGTACATCTGTGTCAGAACCACATCCACTTATAGAATCCAAACTAGGATGTATTTCTAGGAAAAACTGCATAATATCTTCTTTACCAAAACATTAAGATATTCTTCTATACATATCCTCAAATTCTATCATATGGTTATGTTTACTAATCTATGTTTTCCTCAATCTAGTTCCTAATGTTTTTACTAAACTTCCTCTATTACCAATTGTAATGACCTTGAATCCAGTAACCCAAAGTTAGTGTATACTTTGTTACATTAGCACTAGATACAAGCAATCACATCCCAAAGGACTGAATAGTTTACCAGTCTTGGTAAACTAGATACATACTTGAAATTCAAATTACATTTCAAAACATAAAATATACAAAGTGTTTTCCTTAAAGACATCATTATTTCCCCTTAGGATAACCCTACATATCAATCATAAAACACTTCTTGGTATCCAGGGGAAAATAAAACATAAGAAAGTGGCGAGCTTAGATGTTCTGTAAGGTCATGCGTACAATAAAATCTATGAGTAAATAATACATAATCAACATGAAAATATAAATAACCAAAACACATGTCATTTAATCAATAAACTTAGCAAAATATGACAAAAATAAATAATGATCAAATAAAGTCATATAAGTAATCACATGAGCTTGAAACTTATCCATGAATATTCTAACTAGTTGAATAATCACATGGACATCAATAAATGATCTCAAAATGAGGTAATTCATACTTCCAGACCTCTGAAACTGTCAAGACCTTTCTTAAGACATTTTAAATATATGGGTAGAAACCCATCTAATTTGGCCAGCTGATTTGCCACATGAGACATGTCGATGCATCGAAGGGCTATCTATAACTGGGCCTCGCCCATAACATACTAAGTACAATGAATTCCTAATATTAAAGGGGTGAAACATAATCAACACAAAAATCTATATTAAAAACTAACATACAAAATTTTAATACTTACCTTAATCAAATAAACATAATCATAAACCATCCAAAGTAATATGGTTAATGGTAGTAAAATTGTACATCCTCAGTAAAAATGATCATAAACCATCAAAATAAAGAATAAATATTATTTCAATATAACATATCCCTAGTGGATCATAAGTAAAATAAAGAGTTGATGTCATTAATCAATATAAATACCCTAAAAAAGTTATTAAAAACATTTTTGAGGAAAATAACCTTTTCACTTTGAAAATTTCCTTTTAAAACAAAAAGTTCATATTTTTTTTAAAATAATTTTATTTTAAAAAAATTGAATACTTGTAAATTAATCTTTAAAATATAGAGTGGTCATAATGGTGGAAAATTTTTTTTTTTTTCGTACATGTTAAAATAAAGATTCCTTTCACATTTTTGGTAAAAACCAAACAGACCTAGTTTTGAAAATGACATGAAGATTCCTTTCAAAACATTTTTTTAAAAAGTCAAAATGGGTAAAAATTTATTTAATAAATAATTTGTAAAAGTTTAAAAAAAATTGAAAACACTTTTATAAAACATGGATTTTGATGAAAAAGGATTTTTGACTCAAGAGAGAAATAAAGTCGGATTTTCTTAAAAACATTTTCTCAATCATTTTAAGTACAAAAGAGTAGAAAAATGGTACTATTACTTTAAAAAATTCACGAATATCTATATGATAATAAAATAGATTTATTTTAAGATATATATATATCAAATAATTTCCCCAAGAAAAACTTAAACAAAAACAATCCCGAATAATGATGAGATTGTGAAATAAACTCTGACCACTTTAAATTGGTAACTTTTTAGTCATGAGTCCCATGAAATAAATAACATAAAATGAAATTTTAAATACCATAAAGATAAATATATTCATTATATAACATATAAAATGTTCATTATATACCCACATAAAGGAAATAAGTGGTGAATATAGAATATGTCTCACAAAAGTAAAAGTGAGACAAGAAACCCTTACCTCAGGATTGATTTCCTTTGTACGTATTCATAACTTCTATATAATAAATATATATTTATTATAATTCTATTAAATAACCATAATCATATATATCCTACCATATATGATCATCTTATAACATTTTACCACCCATTTTTTAATAATATTTTATTATTTTCATTGTTTCAGATGTCAATTGTAGTGTTTTCTAATGTGTGCTTTGTCATGAAAGTTAAAGTTATTATAAATAGGATATATTTAAATCATATCAAGAATTATATTAATATTATATTTTTTTCATTAAATACATCCTTTGAACCATTCTTAACAATTGGACATAGAAAATGAATCACATTGCTTTGTAGAGATGGTGGGCCGTATGTATGCACGAGCGACGATATCATTCCCTTAAAAGGTAAAAGAGTAATGAAATATATGATATATTAATTTTAAATAATTTATATAATGTCATATATATCACATATATTCATTAAATTTATCCTTTCCACCTTCCATGTAAATCGTAAGTGAGAAAAAAATCACATCGCTTCGTGAGGTGGTAGTCCGCTGTACACACGAGCGACGTTATCATATCCACCAAAAAAGGGAAAGTAAGAATATATATGTGATATAATAATTACATAAGTATAATAATTTCATAAATATAATATACATATGTTAAATCCATTATTATATACAACCTTGAAAAGTGGTGATGGAAAATGAACTACATCGGTTCACGAGGTGGTAGTTTGACATACACATGATTAATGATTTCATTTCCCATTTTATAGAGGAGGAGATGGATAAATATTATGTCATTAACATAATAACATCATATTATATGTTAGATACTGGTGTTATTAAATTGGAAGTGTTAAGACATAATTAAAGGTTTATTTTGGCCTCATAGCGACATCTTCCCCCATCTACGCGACGACTAGGGTTTTTCTCGGGGCACTTTTCCCCTTACCCCTCAAGCCGGTCTCGGTCTTGAAGAGGCCTCCTCTGGTTTTGTTCTGGCGTAGGCGTGGCTTGGAGATGACATGATGTGGTGGGGTTCCGGTGAGGTTTGGTGGTCCCCGACCATTCCCGATGGCTCGTCCCCTTCTGTGACGTCGACTCACCACCTTTCTCGGATCAACGTGACTTAGATCAGAAATGGCATCACATGGAGTGGTTTGTCCTCATTTTGGTCCGGTGCAGTTATGATCCATCTATAGCGTGCATCCAGTGTGGGTCGACAACAAATTTGGAGAGGATCAGAAGGGGGGGGGGGTCCTGGTTCCTGAAGTTTTTGTGTATTTTGTGGTTTTGAAAGTTTTATGTTTGGTTTGTGCGACATCGATGTCACCGGAGACTCCCTAATCCTCCTTGCTCTATCTAACTTGCTCCTACGGATGGTTGGGGTTGTCTATAGATGGTGGCGGGGCTATCCTACGGTGGTGGTTTCGGTGACCGGTGAAGGTTCCATGGCACAGGGTCTCGGTTCGAGACCTGCAATTGTTGAAAGAGTTTTGATGGTTTGTGTGAATGTTGAAGTTTCTTGTTGAATTTTTTGATGCTAAAGGTGGGGATTCAGTGCTTCCAAATTCTACTACATGGAATAGACCTCAGAGGAGGACTCAGATCTGTCGGTTCATCTTTGCAGAGCACTATGGATTTGGTTGTTTGGGAGGGTATGACGTCTGCCATCGGATCAGGCATATGCATTGAAATAGGACACTTTCTTGCCGAATTTTCTTGAAAGGGTGGAAATATTCATCATGTTTTAAAGCTGGGGAGGGGCCTCTCTATGTTGTTAGTCTAGTTTTACTATTCTTTCCTTCGGGTATGATTTGTCTTAAGTCTATGAAGTCTATTGGGTTTCCCCCTTCCTCCCTTAAAAGGGGGTTTGATTATAATAAAAAATTAAAGGCTTTTGGGACATTGGATGGTTAATACATAATTAAATATGAAAAAATAAGAAAGAAAACGAAAGAGATTTGTTATGAAAATTACCTTCTCTAAGAGAAACCTTCTTTGGATCTCCTCTTAAGGACCCCAGGGTTTGACTTTTGGGGGGACCAATAGCTCTAGAATATGTATGAAGATGTTGGGGAGATATTTTGGTAGGGTTTGGTCGATCCAAATGGATTATGAGGTGTGAAGAAGTGAAGGTAGGGAGTGGCCTTTTATAAGTGGGTAAATGAAACCCTCTTGGAAATTACTGGAAATTTCCCAAAAGAATAAAAAATGATAAAGTCATTCATATTCCAAAAGCTTCCAAATAACCTTAGGTTATAAGTTGGGATAAGATAAGGTGGAAATATGTCCATACAATAATATTTTTTACAAGTTGGTTAGTCATTTTAGCCTTTATCTTATTAGTTTAATCCCTGGTAAACCTAGTTTTACCTTAATCGTGATAGTTATTTTTTAATGTTTTCACTTCATTTTGGGTAAAAAAATAATTTTAAATTATTAGAAAATATAAATTATGTTTATTTAAAATATGGAATCCATTTTTTATAAATTTTATTCATAGAAGTGGTAGAATTCAATTTAAAAATTTACCCTTAGATGTGACGAAAAAGCAGGTTTCCAAAGAGAAGATTCCCATAAGTATAGAAGATTTTAATATAAAAATTAAAAATGAAATTGATTTCAATAAAATAATTTGTATTTATTATATTATAATTTAACTGATTTTAATTTAAAATTAATTTAAAATATAATTTATCTTTGTAAATAATTTAAACGAAATGGAAGTTTTTAGTAAAAGTTAGTATTTTTCACTATTCATCAAAAAATGAAACTTCTCAGAAAAATCCTAAAAATTCACCCTAATATAATTTTTATATGATTATTTAAAAAATGAATTTAATTTTATCAAATAAATTTTATAAAATTAAAAAAATTAATTTTATCATAATTGCGCAAGATTCGACGGAGCCATTTTCTTTGAAAAATACAGCTTTTCAGAAAATATTTATTTTTTTACTTTCAAATGTTTTTTATTTTATTTTTTATCAATATATATCCATTTAATTTATTTTATACATGTTTAAACCATAAACTACAGAAAAATGACCCTATACCCATGGTTTTTCCAAAACTGTGGGTATAGGTTAGAAATTGTCACCTATACCCACGGTTTTTGGAAAACTGTGGGTATAGGGTTTTTTTCAACACTTATATCAATGGTTCTCCAAAAATCATGGGTATAACTTTCCCGCATTAAAGTGGGAAAAAAGTTTCTGTGGGAAAAAAATTCCCTGGGAACACCTATTGCCACAGTTTTCCATATATAACTATAGTTTAGATAAATATATATAAGTAAATATATATTTATATACCTATAAGACAATGTGGTGTAGTGTTTAGGAGCGTGAATTGTATACAGGTGATCCAGGGATGAAAACCCATGACCGGTGATTTTGTAAAACATATAACCACGGTTTTGAAACTGTAGACATAGGGTTAATAACACGGTGGCATACACCTATTCCCACTGTTTTGAAACCGTGGGTATAGAATTTTCAAACCTTGGGTATAACTTAGAGCTATACCAATAGCTAAACTGGCCATGACTCCCAAAACCATGGGTATAGCCAATACCCATGGTTTTGGGGGATATACCCACATTTCAAAACTGTAGGTATTTGTGTCTTTTCCAGTAGTGATATAATTTCATAATTTACTTAGTACTATTCATACCCGCCAATTTGATGGTTTTGTTTTAATAGTCATGTTTAAATAATAATATTTTAATAGAGTATTATATTTCTTTTAAACCAACTATTGTATGTATCACAATCTATTGAAGAGATTGAATTTATTTAAAAAAAATATACTATAAAATCTTGAGGTGTTATATTTTATTCTAATCTTGGTGTCGCATGTCATATAAGCTATCGAACATGATATTCATATTTTAAAATATCAGGGTGTTACATTCTTTATTCTGATAGTCAACTAAAGAATCTTAGGTTTCTTGGTTTATGACATGTGTGTATATAACTGGTAGGTGGGGTTTTACTTTCCCCTAAGTATCCCTAAGATGATGTTTCATTAGAAGTGTATGAAATGATTTATGAGCCTTTCCAGCAACCATTAGTATGAATTTCATCCAAAGAACTTATAATATAAATGTACTCTGCAAGGGATAATGAAGAGTAAATTAACATTTCATTATTAAATTTTTCAATAAAATAGAGACACTATATCATAGTGTTACTCTAATGTATTCCCAAATTATTGCCTTCAATGTATGGGCAACATTTTTCCACATATCTATATCAATCGACATGTGCATTCGAGTATTGATCCCAATGCAACTACTAAAAATGGACTTTTGGGGTGAATTGGTGGATTATCCACTAAAAAAGGCTAATTTTTACTATATATATTATAATATTCACGTGCTTTATTATTCAAAAAAACCATTTTTAGTGCATTTTACAATTTGAACATTATTTCACATTATGATTGCAATTATTTATTAAAGTGAACTATTAACTAATATATATTTGAACACCTCCTAAAACACAAAATGGTCATGATTTTAATTTCATATTTAATTTTCAGGTTTCTAATTCCATTAGGAACAATTCATGCTTTTGGATAACTTGAATATTCACATTGGAAGACCACCATTTTGGACATTCAACCCCAGAAATTCTGGGCGAAGTGAACTGGACAACAACTTAATAAAACCACTGTTTTGGAAAATATCCAAGCACAATTAATATTAAATTTTAACTGAAGATAGAGGACATGATTAGGAAAATTTAATACAATAGTGTTCAGAGCTAATTATGATGTTTTAAGGGAGTTCTAAACATCCCAATTTCAAGATGCAATTCTATTCCAGATTCTGCTGCCCAAAAAAACCAGTTCATTTAACTCATATATCAAAAATGATACATTATTTTGCCCTGAAATTTTACAGTATGTTAGGGGAAATATGGGTATTCATTTTCTTCTTCTATGGACCACTCCAATTTGGCCATATAGAAACTTATTTCGGCACATCGGTTTGGTAGATTCAAGTTGGCTCGGTTTTTTTTCAAGGGTGGAAAAGTCCACCAACCCTTAACTTTCCACCCACCTAGGCCTACCACAATTAATTGGGGTGACTTAAACTATTAGAGGATAGAAACAAGTCTTAAAAAATTCTTATTTAAGGTAGTAGTGTTGGAGTATTTAAGGATCTTGGTGTGTTGTTTTCATTTTAATGTTATGCTGTAAATTTGAAGTTGTAATCACATTTCTCAAATTTTAAGTTGTTCAATTCACCTTAGTTTATTAATAAAAGTTCTTAATATCTTTTTATTATGTTATTCTTCATATAAAATTGATACCTTTTCTTTAAGGTGTGAACATATTCACACCAAAAGTTATGAAATTATTCACTCAATGGAGGAGTGTTTGTTATTTCATTGTTTTTCACTTCTTCAATTCAACCCACATGAGTCTACTTACCGCTTCCATTGAGAGGATATCATCAATGGAGGGATAAAAATATTATGGGTTTATCCAAGAGATTAGAAAGGGTCTGGATTGGATGTTATTTATAACTCTATAAATGTTTAATAATTTCTTTTATTTGAGTTTTTTATTCAATGATTTTCTCTCTTCCTCTTCCTTCTTGAATTTTATCACCACATTTTTCATGTGATAATAAGACCCTTTACCTAGGAGTGCTCATAAAAATTATCCTCCAAGTGTATAGGTGATTACCATGTGTATGTTAAGGTTTTAAACCAGTAATTTAAGAGGTTAGTTTTATTTCATTGAATGAATCCCTCCCGATTTAATGAAATTGAAATCATTTAAAAAGGAATTCATCCAAACCACCCCAAGAAATAACCTAGGATAAACTCATTTTATCAAATTAAATTCACTTAGGTATATTAGTGTTAATTTAAAACATCTCAAAACAAAACAGAGTTGGCCACTTCATATAAAAAAACAAACCATAGAATGCATGTGTCTGTACATTTCTTCTTAGGCCTATGAGGAAGCAACAACCCAAGATACACTACAAGCAACCGCTTAACCCTAAAAACTTGGGTAAATTTGTGTGAGACCAAATTTTGGTGACATTTAAAAGGACCCAATTAAGTCATATTGACACTCATTCTACCCCCCATTTCTCTTTTATCACCTCAATTTCTCTTATCTTTTTCACTTTATTTTGTTTTTCAATTTTCTTGGTGCTTGTACTCCTATACCCGTGACCAATTAAATCATCTTTTTAGGGTGGATAGTCTTAGGGTTGGGTAGTTAAGCACACCTAGGGGTCTCTTCCAATTATATACTAATATTCCTAATACCCTAGATTCAAAAATTGATCCCATTTCAATAGAGGGTATTCAAAGAAACCAACTCATAAACCCAGGAGGGAACCAAAATGGAAATCCAAATAAGGTAGCCCCAAACTTGGGGAATGCAGTCGATCAAACCATGAATGACTACATCACACCTTACTAGACTAATGAACCCTATTTAATTAGGCATGCTTCCCTAGGAGAATCTCATTGTATTCAAACCTCATGTCCCAAACCACATTCCAACCTTCCATGGGATGGATTCGGAAATGACATACCTTCATGTCAAGAAGTTTAATGACATTGTTGAAACCACGTGACCACCACATCAACTCGAGTTAGTTAAGATGAGGCTCTTTACTTTATAAATAAAGGATAAAGAAAATAATTGGTTAATTTTTTTTATATCTATATCAATCCACTCTTGGGACCAATTGTAAAGAGATTTCTACAAAAAATACTTCCCCCATCACAAAACAGTTGCACTAAAAAAGAGTATCCAAAACATTTTTGAAAAATAAGGGGAGTAATTTTATAAAACATGGTAAAGGTTCAAATAAAAACTCAATATGGTACCTCACCAAGTAGTATCAGTAATATAGTAAGTTTGAATATTCTATGAATGTTTGGGTCTAGGAAACAAATAATTCATTGACATGATGTGTAATAGAACCTTCAAAAAAAATCCCAAAATGATGATTATGAGTATCTAGAAGGACTGGATGAACAAAACAAAAAATTGGGAACATCACCTTACTATGAGAAGCCACCCAAATATAGTGTAATTCACACTCTTAGGGAACAATAGAGCCTTAAGTAAAAACTTTCTACACTCACTAGGAAGGTTGAGGTTATTGATCATAGGAAGGTCCAAGAAATTAAAACTATTGAACTTGTTTGCACAATTTGTGAAAAACATGACCACAAGACTGACAAATGCTGAACCATACCTTCCATTAAGGATGTTCTTTTAGGAGGACCACCATCGAAGGTCAACGATTTGAAAATTCAAAATCCATAGTACCAAAACACTTTCAATCCTAAGTACAATGACCATCAAGGATTCTGTTGGAAAGATAACCAACAACCCATCCAACAACCTAGTTGGCCAAAAGGACCAAACCCATACCCTCCAAAAAATTTCAAAACCATAACTAGTTCCAACCACAAGCAGTCCAATACCAACATCCACCTGTCCAATACCAACAACCCATCCAACAACCCATTTAACAACCAATCTAACAAACAAAGTATCCTCCAGGGATAAACCAACCAACACAAGACCCTTCCAAATCTATCCCTCTCTCAATAATTGATAAGTTGTGTAAAAAAATGGATAAAATGAACTCAGAAGTCTCATAACTTAAATAAGAACCGTAAAAAATTAAAACTATAAAGACACCCATTTCTACTCAGGCGGTACCATCCTCAACATTAATGGTAGAATTCAGTTACACACAACCCTCTCACGAATAACTAAAATAAGTAAAGGTCATAAGAAGTGGTAAATCCATTGAAAAACCTGAACAAACCATTAAATATCCATTAAATGCTTCAAAATCACTTGAAAATGATGAAAAAACACCATCAGATTCTAAAAAATATGATGAGAATGTGAAGGAACTAAAACTACACCAAACAATCAAACAACATGATCCCTTCCCTCAACTTATGAGAGGAAAATATAAAATAGAACTAAATGAAACTTTAAGGTAAATATTCTCTCAGGTTAAGTTGAACGTTCCTATTCTTGATGCAATACAAACCATTCCTACTTACTCTAAGTACTTGAAGGACCCATATACTTTCAAAAGGATGTTATCCCACAAAAACCAAGTCCTTTTGGTTGCTAATGTGAGTACCACCATTCAAGGAACCATTCCTCCTAAGTTTAAAGACCCAAGATGTCCTCATATCAATGTTGGGTTAGGAGAGAATAAAGTTTTCAAACCCCTTCGTGATCTAGGAGCTAGTGTGAACCTCGTTCCAAATTCTATATATTGTTATTTATGGCTCAAAGAACTGCAACCTACATCTATCACTCTACAAATTGGTGATCATAGTGTTCAAGTTCCCAAGGGGATATTAAAGGATGTTTTTGTAAAAGTTGAAAATTTAATCTACCCTACTGACTTCATTTTCCTTGACAATCACCCAATCTTAGGTCCTAGGGAGAAAACCCCCATCATCCTTGGTCATACCTTCTTAGTAAAAATTAACTCAATCATCCAAGTTAGGAATGTTAAGATGGCAATAACCTTTGGAAACATGAGCCTCGATCTAAATATCTAAAATGAAAAAAATCTCAAATTGGGGATGATGAAGAGATCTATGTGGTAAAATGGATAAGTAGTGTTGATAGTGAGCACATGACCCTCATCCCAGTTGGTGAGGACTCCTTAAGTGCATCTAGGCAACCTAGGATCAAATCCAGGTAGAGGCATATTTTCAGGTACTGTAGCAGTATCATAGTAGGTACCATAGTAGGTACTATAGATGCTACTATGTGGGGATTGTAGCGGTATTATAGTGGGAACTGTATAAGGTACTATTTGGAACTGTAGTATCCGTGAATATTCATCTGTTTGGGCCTTTGGGTCACCAATTTGGTACCCGAGTCCTTTAAGGCCTTCAGGCCACCCAAGACTTCGGGTCAGTAAGGCCTTTGGGCCACCTCAAGGCCTTCGGGCCACCTTAAGTGCAGATGAAAACCAGACAACCTACAAGGAAAAAGCTCCAGAAGGAGGATGATCAAGGAGCTTTCACCATAATAGATGCTAAACGGATTTCAAGAATGAGAGGATATGGCACCTACCATCAGGACAAGCTTGTGCATGCATGGGAAAACCTAGCCAAACAACCATGCAAAGGTGGAGAGCTGATTTCATAATAAAGATGCTGGGGAGGAGTAGTTTCAAGTAGTTAGTCGGGGTTGTATGTAATGTTTGAAGCCTATAGGCAATGAATTCCTATAAGGCCTATGGGCCATGTAATACTTACACCTACAAGACTTGTAAGGGTTACACCTCACCCCTTGAAAGGTGGATTATCAAAAATCAATAAAAAATGAAGGCCTTTAGGCCATTGGAGGAGTAGTGTTGATAGTGAACCATAGAATCATCAATGAATTATTTAAGGATGTTTAAGTCAAGATGAGCTTGATTTCCTTTTTTCACAAGAGGGGAATTTTTCTCCTTGGCTTGAATCTCTTTTAGATGATTCCTTTGATAATTTTTTAGGATCACAAATCAATGATACCATTGTTGAAATAAAAAACATCAAGTCCATACCCATTCATGAAACTGATATGGCCAATTTGGTGGCTGAAATTTCTATTCCCAAGGAACCAATTCTATCAAGAAATTTGGAAAAAGAAACCGAGTTCGATAAAACATCCCATTATTCTTTTGAAAGTGATAACCAATCTAATCTTGAATTTAAGGTTCTACCTTCATCACTCAAGTATGATTTCTTAGGGGACAATCGATCCTTTCTAGTTTTCATTTTTTCATCTCTTGAATTCAATTAAAAGATAATGATTCTAGATATCCTAGGAAAGCATAAGAAAGTAATTGGATAGACCCTTTCTGATATTTCTGTGATTATCCCATTCATTGTAACTTATAGGATTGTTCTAGAATATGACTCCAAACCATGTCATAAAAATCAGTGGAGACTCAATCTCAATCTTATGGATGTGGTAAGGAAATAACTTATTAAGTTGTTAAAAGTGGGTATCATCTACCCCATTGATGAGAGTGAGTGGGTAAGACCAATTCAAGTTTTTCCATAGAAATATGAAATCACAGTGATCACCAATCACTACTACAAAATTGGCCTTAAAAAATGCTAGAATATGCCTTTATCAGCACTAAAAAAGTGCTAAAAATGTGATCATGGTTAAAATCCCAAAACTTTTATCAATGCTAAAAAATCACTTTTAAAAGGGTCCTTTAACCGTGTTTTTTTAGCATTGTTAAACGCCCCTTTTAATAGTGTTTTTCAAGCACTATTAAAGGGGGCCTTATTAGTGATTTTTTAGCATTGATAAAGGCAACACTGTTAAAGGGGGTAAAATTATATTTTTTTGGATACCTATGATCCAAAACCCTTTATTAGAACTTCCATGACCCCTTTAACAGTGCTCCACCCCCTTTATTAGTGTTTTTTACCCCACCACCCATTTTATCAGTGCTTTACAATTTCCAGCCTCATGTGCGCCTTTTTTGATTCAAACCCTGCACCCCTCCTTTAAAGATGTAATTCCTTTACCACTACACCATGTTGTTTTGCTCTTTGTTTAATGATATTTCTGTTTATTTATATATATATATATATTTACATATACTAGAATATAATATAAATATACATCTATTTATTAATACACACATATATATATGTATATGTATATATAATGTAAAAAATTTTTAGATATCATTTTAAATACATTTTTAGAACATTTATTTATTTACATATATTAGAATATACATTTTTACATAAATATATTGATATATGTATTTATATGAGTGATTCATTATAAGTAAATATACGAAAACATGCATATATTTAATTATAACTAAAACTATGTTGTGAAAATTGATAAAATTTAAAAACCATAATATCAATATGAATTTAATACCTAGAAATAAATGTAGTCTCTACCAAAAAAAGGAAATAAGACCCCCTTAAATGAGGCTAAAAATCCATCGAATGTTAAAAAATCGGGGTACCCCAACTAAAAACTCAGTTTTAGAGGTCTTAGAGGCCTTTTTTTGCCTTAAAAACATGATATAGGTTTACTTGTGTCACTATGGGTGTAGATATTGTCGTAGTATTTGATTTTATATGTGGTGGAGCCTAAACTAACACCCAGATAAAAAGTTATGGTTTTTTGAAGTCTGAGTTACGTTTTCAACTTATTTTTGACATTTTATTAATTTTATGATTTTTGTTATCTTTAAATTGATATTAAATGACTATTACTCAGTAATAGTAAGAAAATTATTAATTAAAAATATTTTCTAAATTATTTTATAAGTCATTTTTACTAAATATCCTATATATTAAGTTTAAATGCCTATTTACCTTATCTAAAACATATTTTAAAAAACATATATTATATTTATATCAATATAATTATATTAATATATTAACATATTATTCTCAATGAAATATAATTTTTCTTTTATTTATAACCTTATCAATGCTACTAAAAAATTGATGATAAAGGGGGGTGGTCTTTATGAGCACTTTTAAAAAATTACTGACAAAACCCCCCTTTTACCAATGCTCGTAAAAAAGCACTGATAAAGGCCCCCTTTAACAGCGCTTTTTTAGTCCTGACAAATGGGGTATTTAACAGCATTTTTAGCTAGTGCTGTTAAATCCCTAGTGCTATATAAACCTAATTTTGTAGTAGAAAATGTGGATGGTGATCTTTTACCCACAAAGGCTAGTGGTCGATGGAGAGTGTACATTGACTATAGGAAGTTAAAATCATGCACTAAGAAACACCATTTCCCCTTGAACTTCATTGATCAAGTTCTCGAGCGAGTGGTGGGCCATGAGTTATATTAATTCCTAGATGGATTCTTAGGGTATAATCAAATTGATATCTCCTTATAGGATCAAGGAAAAACAACCTTCACTTGTCTATTCAACACTTTATCATTAAAGTACATGCCATTTGGGTTATGCAATGACCCTGATACCTTCCAACGATGCATAATGGGAATCTTCTATGACATGGTGTGGTATTGTTTAGAGGTCTTTATGGATGAATTATCCATATTCAGGGATACATTTGATGGATTCCTTCTAAATGTTGAAAGGGTTTTGTCTAGATGTGAGGATAAGAATCTCATCCTAAACTAGGAAAAATTCCATTTCATGGTAAATGAGGGACTACTTCTAGGACATATTTTCTCTAGTATAGGGATTGAAGTTGATAAATCTAAGGTTGATATCATTCATCACCTTCCCTCATAAAAAGATGTCAAATAAGTAAGGTACTTCTTAGGACATGTTGGTTTCTATAAAAGGTTAATTAGGAATTTATTCTCTATTTACCAACCACTTTGTAATCATTTAGTGAAATATGATCTATTTATATAGATAGAAAGTTGTGAGGAATCATTCTCAATACTCAATTCATCTCTTATCTCTCCACCTATCATAAAATCTCCCAACTGGAAACTTCCATTTGAACTCATGTGTGATGCGAGTGAATTCGCTATAGGAGCTGTCTTGGGAAAACATTGAGGGAAAAATCCATGTTTCATTTCTTATACAGGTAAATAATTAAATGATGCACAAATAAACTACACCACCACTAAGAAAGAGTTACTTATTGTTTTCTTTTTCTTAGATAAATTCAGGTTCTATCTCTTAGTATCCCCCATCATTGTCTTAACTGATCATTCATATCTAAAATACCTTTTCCAAAAATAATATTCCAAGGATAGATTGATTAGGTGGGTCATTATTCTTCAAGAGTTTGATTTAACCATTAAAGATAAAAAGGGTTTTGAAAAGATTATATCTTATCACCTCTTTAGTATGGAATTCAAAGACAACTCACATAAGCTTTCTGTGTCTGATTCATTTCCTGATGAGAACCTCCATTCTATGAGTGATTTCCCTTGGTATGATGACATAGAAAACCATTTGGTTATGGGTGACATTCCAAAATTACACAGGACCCAAGCTAAGAATAAATTCTTTTTTGATGTCAAACACTATGTGTTTGATGATCCATACCTCTTCAAGTTCTATCCTGATCAAATCATTAGGAGATGTGTTCCCGAGTATGAGAAAGAGTCCATTCTAAAATTGTATCATGGAGAGGCATGTGGAGGACACTTTTACACAAATAAAACCACTCTAAAGGTCATCCAAAGTGGTTTCTACTGGCCTAAACTCACTAAGGATTCCTATAAATTCTGCCAAAGTTGTCCCTGGTGTCAAAAATTAGGATCCATAATCAAAATGAATCAAATTACCCTCCTCCCATTCTAGTAATTAAAATCTTTGATTGTTGGGGAATTGATTTCATGGTACCCTTACCAATATCTAGGGGTTACCCCTACATCAACTTAGCTATTGATTATGTCTTGAAATGGGTTGAGGTCATTCTCACCAAGTCCAATGACCATCATGTTGTGATCCAATTCCTAAAAGAGAATATATTTTCTAGATTTGAAATTCCTAGGGCTATCATCAGTGATCGTGGAACCCATTTATGCAACCATCCCTTTTCAGAACTCATTTTTAAATATGGTATTTTCATAAATTTTCCACTACCTATCACCCTCAAACCAATGGTCAAGTTGAGATGATGAATAGGGGGATTAAATAAATTCTTGAGAAAACCTTCAATCCATCTAGGAAAGATTGGTCCAAGAAACTCTTAAATTCCCTTTGGTTATATCGTACTATATTCACAACCATCCTAGGAATGTCACCATATAGGTTGGTTTATGGAAAAACATTCCATTTACCTGTTGAAATTGAACACAAGGCCTTTTGGGAAGTCAAAAAAATGAACTTTGATAGTTCTTTGGACGAAAGAAAGAGGAAATTAGATCTTAATGAACTTGTGGAACTTAGGATAGAGGCTTATGAAAATTCAAGGATAAATAAATCTAGATTTCAAGCCTATGAATCTAGAAATCTCAAAGTCAAACACTTTGAACTGAGAAATTCTAGGCTCTTGTATAGTTCCAAACTTCATTTACACCCAAGAAATTTAAGTTCTAGATGGTCAGATCCTTACATAGTGCATCATGTGTACCCTCATGAGGAAGTAGAGATTCAGGATTCCATTAGTGGTCATGTCTTCAAAGCCAATAGTTATAGGTTAAAACCATTCATTAAATCATTCAATAAACAAGAAAAAAAGGATTATTTAACTGATCCAACCTATGAACCAGAAAAAAGTTGATAGATTTAGGGTCCAGGTTGGGATAATGACATTAAACAAAGAGCTTTCTAGGAGGCAACCCAACCTTTACCTATATATTTCCTCAAGGTTTGGGGTTTAAAAATAAACATGTATGTTTTATTATTTTCTTTTGTTGTTATTTTTTAATTAAGGGAAACCTAATGGGTTTCCATTATATTCTAATTATATTGGTGTGTAAGATTCAAGGGATGCTAATATTGATGGATTTTTAGGTAAATCATATTTCCTCTGGCTGTACAAACACAAACTATCATCATTTATGAGGCTTCTCCGAGTGACATGGAGATCAAAAGAGTAATCAGAAGCATTATGAACATCAATTTCAACCACCAGGTGACTTTGTTCCATGTTTGTTATTTAAATTTTCTTTTAGAACTCTTATCCTCTACCTATACCCCTTCTATTTTTTTTCTCTTTAAACACTGAGGACAATTTTATTCTATGTTGGGGGTGGGGTGAAAAGAAAGAAAAAATATTCCATTTCAAAGAAAATTTTATGTGCATAAATAGAAGAAGGAATTTATTTAACCTTGAACATGATAGTACAAATTTTATACCTTAAAACTTAATTTGAAATAATTTTTTATGCCTTGATTTTGATTTTAACCCATGGTTAAATTAATGATCATAGATTTTTGAAAGTGTGGTTATATAATGTGATTTTTCACTGTTAACATTTTCATCTAAAAAAAATCATCACAATGTAAGTAATTTGGATTGTGGGGTATTAGTTTGAGTTCATGGGGTCCCTCAATAAATAACATAGATTTTTTGATCACTTTAATTTTAACATGAGTATTAAAAATAAATCAAAAAAAAAATCAAAATACAATTTTTCATAGAGAAATGGATTGACCTAATGTGTGGATTTTAGCACCTGAGGATCGTGAATCCATAATTGTATAGCCCCGAGCTAGGAATTTTATCTCTATTTTTGGTAATTTTATTTTTTTATTGAGTTAACTCGAGATGATGCCTGAGTATGTGAGCTTCAATTGGTTCTCTAAGGTCTTTGGGCCTGGGAGTCATCGAGAAAGTCTCGCTATATGGGTTAAATTGATTGATTTAAATTTAAATTACCATAGATAAAATTAAAAAAATATCATCTTAATATTAAAATATGACTCCACCTAGTGCTTCCATATTTACCCCTTGAATAAAAATGAACCCCCATGTATATTGTGACACACAAAATATCATCATGCTTAATTGAAATTGGATGAAATGTGGCAATGATTTTTAAAAAAGGAATGAGATTTGTATTGGGATATGCTTGTGAAAATATCTTGTATTAAATAATTTATATGGGTTTCATAATTTTTTGTATGAGGTCTTTTGGTGAGCATTGTATATTAAAATGTTTTTTGAAAAGGGAATTCAAATTTCATATTTTTGAGAAACATTTTTTCCCAGGGCTTGAAAAACTAAAATTGGGAGGGGGGTGTGATTACCCACTGAAAGAGACTAATTTTCAGCATATATATTATAATATTCATGTTATTTATTCTTAATAAACACCATTTTTAGTGCATTTTACAATTTGAACATTATTTCATATTATGATTGTAATTATTTCTTAAAGTGCACTATTTCCTGGTATACATTTGAACACATAATAAGACACAAAATTGTCATGATTTTACTTTAAGATTTAATTTTTAGGTTTCTAATTACATTGGGAACAATTAATGATTTTGGGAACTTGAAGATTCATATTGGAAGAGCAACATTTTGGACATTCAACCTAGGAAATTTTAGGTGAAGTGAACTAGACATCAACTTAATAAAATTACTATTTTAGAAAATATCCAAGCCTAATAAATCTGAAATTTTAACTAAATATAGAGTAAATGAAAAGAAAAATTTCATCCAATAGTGTACAGAGATAATTATGACATTTAAAGGGAGTTCCAAGCGGCCCAATTTGAAGATGCAATTATAGGCTAGATTCTGTGGCCTAGAAAAATAGGCCACCATTTAAATAATATCTTGGAAACCATAAATTACTTTGGGCTGAAATTTTATAGGCTATTATGGGACCTTCAAATATTAATTTTCTTTTTCTATATAACACTCCAATTCGTCCATCTAGAAGCTCATTTTGGCACATCTGTTTGGTTGATGCAAGTTGGATCAGATTTTTTGTCAAGGGTGGAAAAGTACACTCACCCTTAACTTTCCACCCACATAGGCCTACCACCATTAATTGAGATGACTTACACTATTTAAGGCTTGACCCAAGTATTAAAAAATTCTTATTTAAGGTAGTGGTGTTGGAGGACTTAAGGATATTGGTGTGTTGTTTTCATTTTAATGTTATGCTTCTAATTTGAAGTTGTAATCACATTTTTCAAATTGTAAGTTGTTAAATTCACCTTAGTTTCTTAATAAAAGTTCTTATCATCCTTTTATTTTATTCTTATTCATATCATGTTGATACATTTTCTTTAAGGTGTGAACTTATTAACACCAAACCTTGTGAAATTCTTTACACAACGGTGGATTGTTTGTTATTTCATTGTTTTTCACTTCTTCAATTTTTTCCTCATGAGTCTACTTCTCATTTCCACTGAGAGAATAAAATAGATACAGGGATAACCCTATTATGGGTTTATCTAATGAAGTAGAAAGGGTTTGTATTGGATGTTATTTCTCACTCTATAAATGTTTAATAATTTCTTTTATTTGGTTTTTTCATTCAATTATTTTCTCTCTTCCTCTTATTTCCTAAATTTTACCACCACATTTTTCATGTTCTTATAAGATCATTTACCTAGGAGTACTCATGAAAATAATCCTACAAGTGTATAGGTGATTATCATGTATATTTGAATGTGTTAGACCAGTAAGTGAAGTGGTTAGTTTGATTTCATTGAATGAATCCCTCTCAATTTAATGAAATTGAAATCATTTAAAAAGGAATTCATCCAAACCACCCCATAAAATAACCTAGGATAAACCCATTATCTCAAATTAAATTCACTTAGGTATATTAGTGTTAATTTAAACCATATAAAAACAAAAAAAGTTGGCCACTTCATAGTCAAAAAAATCCATTGAATGTACGTGTCTGTATGTTTCTTTTTAGGTCTCTGAGGATTTGACAACCCAAGTTACACTACAAGAAACCAGTTAACCCTAAAAACTTGGGTAAATTTGGGTTATACCATTGGTTAACCACAATAATTCCATCCAGCCTCAAAATTTTGACCTTTAATTCCTACCTCAATAATTTTTACTAACATTTTAATGCTACACCATTCCTGTCTTTTTTCAACCTTATCACATTTTCCCACTTTCTCACCTTTAGGTTGTTGCTCACCTCCAAAATGTTGTTCACCTTCTAAAATTTTCTCAATTTCAACATCATATATAAATTTTTACTTATGATTTTTAACACCAATTTTTTTTAATTTTATCTATTTTATTTTATTTTATGTTTCCTTGAGTCATCATGAGTTTCCATGAGTTTTGGGATGAAATTTTGAAATTTTGTGAGGTATATGTGTTGTGCACGGTTTGATGAAAAATTAGAAGTAATCATGTGAAAACTATGTGTAGGAGTCTACAACTATGATAATAGATATTTACATGGTTTCCACATGGATTTTGTAACTATGAGTCCCTATCTAAGGAACCATGTCACATCCCAAGATTTTACTATATATCTTTCCTTTAAATAAATCTAATGTGTTTGATAGCTTTCTCCACACGCAACATCGAACTAAAATGAGGCACAACAAATTAGATGAATATTATTAATAAAATTTAATAATAATAAAACCACTAGTAAATAAATATATTGTAATTAATTAGAAATGCATATAAAATAGGATTAAGAACACTTACAGCTTTAAAAGTACATTTTTCAATAAAAGAAGATTTCTTTGTATATTGTATTTTCATTTAACAATTAAATTTATAAATTTTAGAACTTTAATTTTGAAAAATGAACTTAATTTTTTAATTTATCACGTCAAAATTATCTTAGGGTGAATTTTTTAGTTTTTTCTAAAATGAATGATTTTTAGGTGAATAATAAAAAAATACCGATTTTGCTGATACCATCACTTTTATAACATTATCATAATATAATAATGACTTAAATTTTTTTCAACATTTTAATATATATATATATATATTAAAATAAATCATTTTAAAATATTTTTTTTGAATTTATTAAACTCATGTTTAATGTTTTTGAAACTTAAGTAATATTTTACTCTAAAAACTATTTTTATTCTCTTATATTAAAAAATTAGTTTTCATCACTTGTAGAAATTAAATATAACAAAATAGATTTCATATTTTAGATTGAAATTTTCATATTATGTAATAATTACAATTTCATTTTTAGGCATAAAAGTATCATTACTAAGATTGAAGTTAATGACCCTAATAATGATGAAAGAGTTATTTTCAAAGAATTGTTTTATTAATGTTGAACAATATTTATCTAATAAGTTAAATTGTTCTATTTTATATAATGAATTTTATAATATTTTAACACATATATACAAATATATAATCACTCATGTAATTTGAAATTAATGTTATATAATATTAAGAACACTTAATGGCGAAAACAACATTTTTCTACAAAACAATTTTTCTATTTATTAAATCATTTAATTTAAAATTTAATTTTATATTTTTTAGAAATTTAATTATATTATATGGATATTAAATTTAGTTTCAAAACATAAAAATTTTCTAATAGGTTTTCCCTTATATTTTTAATAAAATATAAATTACTTCGATAAAAACTAGTCACCAAGGTAAAAACCAAAACGGTAAAATGTAAAAAATATAGTGGTAAAAGTCTTGAAATATGTTTAAAAAATGTTTAAAAATGAATTTTAGATTATTTTTTGACCTTAAATCATAAAAAAATTCATTATTTTTCACCTTTTAAGTCATTAACCCTTGAATAGTGTCATGTCATCAATGAAAAAGTAGTGCGTATTTATAAAAAGTCATTTTATTCACTTATAAAAGGAGATCACTTCCACCACATATATATACCCATTAAAAAGCCTTATATAAACAAAAAATCTGACCTATTATCTCCTAAAACCTCTCTACATGTCCTAAAAGACTTTTTATTTCCAAAAGATCAAGCTTAGTAGTCTTAAAGTGTCACCCAAGGGAGAACATCCAAACCGAGCGGTAATGTTCTCAACCAAAATCTCTTAATGTTTTTTCTTATTTTACCCTCTAAAATATATTCTATCCATGAAAGTATGATATAATTAGTATTATAAATATTATTAAATTTTATTATACTAATAAAATATCACTTTTCTACCTTCCTCCAAAAAAATTTGAAAAATGAAGATGTCATTAGGTGTACGTGCAGACTACCACCTCCATGAATGTAATGATTAATTTTTCATCATCAACTTAAATAGATGGTTCTAGAATACTATTTAAAGAATTTATATTATATTTATAACATTATTAGGGTTCTATAATTATAAACAATTTTTTTATATTTCTTCTGATCTATGGAAAACAAACACGTCACTCGTGCATGTGTGGAGACTACTGCCTCCACGAAAGTGTCGTATTTAATTTTTCAATTTATTATTTTTATATGTATCAAAATATATTAAAATATGGTTCAAAAATTTAATAATATCTAAATATTATTATTATTATGATGTGATAATTATACTATTCCAAGATAATCACTTTCTTTGTCAAACTCACCCATAGAGCATAATGTGTTCTTGTTTGGGTTCGTTTAACTACCTACTTGTACAATGATATAAATTATTATTATAGATGAATATGGAAAATTAAATAACAATGTTATTTGAATTTAATGATCTGATAATTTTTTGTTTATAGTTCTGGGAAATTTATACTAATATTAAACTTATTAATATTGTACTACCTTTTTATTTGTTAGAAATCACTAAAACAAGCTCGCCACCAATTTTATCATCACAAATCATAATAAAAATACGTATGAAATGAAATTAGAACATTATAAATAATTATAAAATATCTTTTAAAGTATCTATAATTATCTTATAATTATTAACTTTGAATCAATAAACAAAAATGACACTTCCATTACGAAACTAGTGTTGAAAAAACAATCAAAACTTATAACATCTAATTAAAAAAATAAAATTTAACTAATATATTTGTAATATATGATTATAAATTAAATTTATAAAAGGTTATAGGTATGAATAAGGTTATTAAATATGTGATTAGGATAGTTATTTTTGTTATACAATAGTCTAGAGCGCCTTTTGACTAAGCAGGAATTAATGTAAGGGTTTTTGTATCTCAATTTTGCTTCATTTAGATATGATGTGTATTCATCACTTGTTTCATTTTTTAGGTGTATATATTGACCGTGTATTTATTTTATCATATATTTTCATGAAATATAATTTATTTACAAATCCATATCATGTTCTACCTTTCATGGGGTTTTAATTTGAAAGATAACAATGATGTATGAGTTTTTGTTAACTCAAACCCCCTTTATTTATGTTATAATGTTCATCTTGAACTTTCTAATTCTATGATTGGTTTCTTCCAACCTAAAATTTTATATTTTAATTTATATTTCTCTCTTGTTAAAATGAAAATTTTGATTAAAATCTTTCTCATTGATGAATTTATTCCCCATAAGAGTATGATATTGTTAATGATAATTCTCATTCTATTTAATGATGATGTTTCTTCCATATCCTTATTTTCCCTTCCTACCAGTGTTATATTTTATATTTAGAAACCTTATTATTTTTTATCTCACATGAAATTTATATTTACCTTCTTATATTTTTAAAAAAAATTATTATCTCTTTTTATGATGTGTGATTTCAAGAAATGTATTTTAAAATATTAAAAAGGCTTTACTTACATACTCATTTGTTTTATTTTTAACTTCATATTTCCTCGATATGTTCGTTATGTATTTTTCAAGGATTTTTTATTAAAGGTTTTTTAAAGAAATTTTTTTCAAAAAATTTCACTTATACTTTTTGAAAAAAAATTAAAAGTGATCCATTACTTCTTTGTTTTACGATAATGTTAAAAATATTTTCTTAAATATATTTTTCTGGGTTTTCCATGTGAAAACATTCTTTTGTCATAACAACCATTATTTTAACCAAATCTTTCTTTCCATTTTAAAAAATTGTTTTTCTAAATAAACTTGATTCATAATGATTTTGAAATGAAAAGAGGTATCACCTTTTATTTTTCAAAGTTATTTACTCAATGATCTTGAAAATGTATTTTTCTTCTTTGTCAATATCCTTAACGCTTATTATCTTACATTGGGTATATGTTCTTATACCAAAATATTCTTTCTTTATCTAAATGAATTATGAAATTTTCTATGGAAGTTTTCATGAAACCGGTCTCCTTTTCATGGGTCAATTAAGTGATGTTTGAAATCGGAATGTTTTCATGTTCTATTGGCACACAAATGTATGAGTTTTTATAAATCATTCAATAATGGAACATGATTTGTGGTACCTGAGTCAATAATGGGTAGAGATCTATGATACTTTAGTCAATAATGGGATGTTAGTTATGATACTTGAGTCACTAATAGGCTGCGAGTTATGATGATCAAGTTAGAATGGGTCACATGAAGTGATGCCTGATTCACCATGTGAAGGGTTGCAATATTTTGATACCTAAACCAAAATGTAATGATTTACTATGATTATTTTAATACCCCAAGATTTTATGGTATGTATCTTTTTAAATTTAATCACTTAGATATCTTATGTTACACACAACACCGATCTTAAACGAACCACGATATATGATTAAATATTACTATTTTAACACTACACGTTAAGTTAGTGGTTACAAATAGGATTAAATAACTTATGAAAATATATTATTGAATTCATTGGTTAAAAATTAATTAGAAATAAATATAAAAACCAATTTAATATAAAGTAATTGTTTTTATAATAACTATTTAAAGGCACACAAGTGTGTTCTATAACAATAAAATAAACAAATCACACTTTCTAGATTATATTAATGATATATATATATATATATATATAATATTTAATATAATTCTTAAAATTCATTATATATGTTTTCTAGACATGATATAAGAACAAATTCAATTTTACAAATAAAAGAAATATTTTTCTAAAAAGACTTATTTGTCGCCTTTTGATGGTGCACATTTTTTAAATCTAGTATTTGACACTTTTATAAATTATATTTGACAAAAAAAACTTCTTATTTGGAATAGGATTATCAAAATTTACTTTGGTTGAATTTTTGGTATTTTTTTGATAAGATTCATTTTTGATGAATAATGAAAAAATACTATATTTTAATTGAAAACTAATTTTTCATTTGATTTATTTATATTGTTATATTATATTTTAGATTGGTTTTAAAGTATAATTAGATCAATATTTTATCTGTTAATCTAATTAAGGTCATTGGTATAAATTTTAAATTGAATTTGGATATAAAATCATTTCAATCTTTTGGACGTTTTTACTTTAAAAAACCATTTTCTCGACCCATCAACAAGATTAATTTTTAATTAATTTCTGAAAATTATTTGTTTTGAATTTTGAAAAATGAATTCAATATTTGTAATCATAAGGGCCAAATTTATTAAACAAGTTTCTTTTGTTTTTGGACATTATGAATAGTAACTTTAGTAATTTTTTATTAACATGGTTAAGGGTAAATGGGGTAATTAAGCATAAAAATAATACTATAAATATTATAAAATTATCCAAAAAATTGTTTTAATTTTTTTAGATGAGTATTTTTTGTCCCTAATTATTAAAGGATCGGTTATGAGACCATTTATGGCCTTTTTGATGAGAATATAACCTTTATAATATTATATTCAAAAGAAAGTCAATTTTTTCATACTTTTGTTTTTAACAAGAGAAATATTTTTAATATGTGGTTATATAAAGGATATGTTTGAAAATAAATAGTCTTTAGAAATCTAAAATGTTAATATACATCATGGTAATTTATTTATAAATTTTAGTTATAAAATAATTTCCTTAAATGGTGACATAATGATAATTCAATAATTGTTTAATTAATGGAAGAATAAAATAAAAGATATTAAAAATATTAAAATAAATATAATTTGATATAATTAATTCCATACAAAAATTTTATGGATTAATTTGACATGCCAGTAATGAGTTAAAATATCTGGTTCAATGATATCATGCTTTTATGATATTTTTTAAAAGTCAAGTTATGAATAGTGTCAAAATTGACATTAATGGTATTTAAAAAAAATATGTCATTAAATTATATAAAATTCATAAAAATATAAAATTTAGATAAATTATTGGTATAAGTATTAAAATGTCATAAATGACTCATTTATTGATCATTTGGAATTTTATAATAATTATATTAACCCTCAAAGTTTAAATTACTTGATATCACAATAAAAATTAAAAAGGTTAAATAAGGTTTAAAGTTAAAAGATAAGAATTAAAAAATTAGTCAAAACTTATCTAATTTTTATTAGATGAAGGAATTTTGACACAACATCATCCTATATTCTAAATTAATAAGTTTGGAGCCATTAGGATTATAAAATTAATATATATTAATTTAATATTTTGAATATTTCGAAGAGTGCCTATCCCCTCTATTATAAAAGGAAACCCCTTCTTATATATTCCTCACACTTAAAAAAACTTCTTTGGTCCAGTAAAGTTCAACCCCCATCCCTTCCTAGAATACCTACCCACATTCTAGAGGCATTAGTTTAGGCATAACAATCTTCTTATAGGTGTTAAGGTGTTAATAAAATGAGATAGTATAAAGAAAAGGAAGACAAAGAATTTACATGACGAGTCAGACTCAAGGTAATGGACTTCATCTCAATCCCCTTTCATTGAAGAATAGTTTGATATTAACACTCATATTCTTTTATGATATGTATATACAACCCCTTTGACTTATCATGTCATTAATTTATTTATTATAAATTTATTTAATTCTTTTTAAATGTTATTCTTTCATGGGGTTATGATTTAAATGCTCAAAGTGGTATGAGACACCTTGAATGTTTAAAGATTTAATTATCAAATATTTTTATCCATGTAATTATTCTTGATATTATTTTATATATTTATTTATATTAAAGTATTATAAAGGAAATTTTATATCTATTTTTTAATTTCATTTAAAGGTTTTCAAAAGGAATCTTTTTACGTGTTTTATACAGAACATTTTGAAAAATTAAAAAAATAATGTTCTATTTTTTTAATGTACGCAATGACAATGACTACTGTTTCCATAAATATTATTTAATTTCCCAATTACTTTACAAGATTACATATTTTATTAAATTAAAAACCTTCTTCCCTTATTTTTGGGATATTTGGTATTTAAAATGGTTAATTTTAAAATAAAAAGGTATTTTTATATGAAACTATTTTTCATATGGGTTTAACAAGAGTTTTTCCTTAATAAAATTTCTATCATTTTATTAGAGTATTTTCATATATGTCAACATCCTTTTTTGAATCTTATTCTTAATTGTGGATGATCTCTTATAATACCATCTACTAGATTTCTTTGAATGGTTTATGATCTGTTTGACTGTGGATGTGATTTTTTAATACCATTCATGGTTTATGGTTAAAGTATTCACAATTATTATGCTAGTTTTTTTCTTCAATATGAACATTTATGTTATTTATGTTTCACCCCATTCATATGAGTAAAGAATTGGATTTAGTAAGTGATGGGTGGGACCCACTCTAGCACCTTGATACATCGACATGTCTCATGAGAAAAACCAGATATAGAATTGGAAGAGGCCTTGCCCATTTATTTTCAGATATATATTTGTCTGAGGCCTTAACCATTTAACTTCATATGTCTTGGTCAATGCCTCAATGATGTGTTTTAGATGTCCACCATTATGCATTCCATCATTATGAGATTAGTTATTGATATTCCATGTAATTATTCGACTAATAGAATATCCATGGTTAAGTTACCTAGCTCATGTGATTATTTAAATGGAATATGTTTTAGTTATTTACCTTTCCATATTGTTTATTCCATATTTACTCACAGCTTATGCTATATGCTTACCCTTACTGAGCATTTGATCTCACAATTATTTTGTTTACTTTTCTTAGGAATCCAAGAATTGTACTAAGAAAGATATGCAAGGATATACTAATTGGGAATAAAGTTATTATCCAAAAAATTATGTTGTAATTAGTGTATTCATTTGTAATACAAGTCTCATGTATGTAACCTAGTTTTCCAAAACTGTTAAACTGTTCAGTCCTTTGGGATTTGATTTCTTGTAATAATGCCAATGTAATACAATAATGCACCAGCTTTGGGATTCTAGGGTTGGGGCGTTACAGCTGATATTAGTGGATGTTTAGTAGAAACATTGGGAACTAGATTTAGGAAATCATGGATTAGAAAACATAACCCTATGACTGATTTTGAGGATAAGTCTAAG
The DNA here is from genome assembly GCA_963277665.1 of Viscum album. Taxonomy (NCBI): domain Eukaryota; kingdom Viridiplantae; phylum Streptophyta; class Magnoliopsida; order Santalales; family Viscaceae; genus Viscum; species Viscum album. The sequence continues at coordinate 1,581,320,851 of OY728132.1, forward strand.
TAAAGGATATCATCCAACATATTTGGTAAAACCATGAAAAACCTAGGTTAAACCTATGGAATCATATATTGAGAAAAAATTCCATGATTTAGACATCCTATAAATGATCCTTCATGGATATATCACAATGATTAGTGTTGATCACTTTGTGATTTGGGTTTTTGGTCAATGGTTAGAATAAAAAAGGTTATATAAGTAATGGTTATACTATTGATGATAAATAGGTTACAAAAGATAAATGAAAGGAAGAAGGTATCAAGGAATAATATAATGAATCTTAGTTAATGGTTTAACAAAGAAATAGAATGATTAAAGTTATTTTGTTTTTGGATTCATGAATTATTTCATCAATTGTGCTTTGGTTATAAGAATCATGAGATATATAAGGATTGTACATCAGTACTTCTTCTTTAAGTATTTGGAAGTATAAAATTTTTTATTAGGGTTTTTAAGGTGATAAAATATTTATTATGTGAAAATTAAAGATAAATTATGTTTTTGGGGAATCTAATGTTAAGTTTTTTATGGAAATTTAGTGACCTTCCTTCTAAATTTTTGGACTTTGAATTTAGAAAGAAGTATTTTGAATGAGTCTTATGGTAACTACTTATAGAATGGATTAAGTTGAACATTGAATATTATTTATTATGGTTAAAGCATGATTTATTATATTGGATAACCTATGATAACCATTTTGTTTTTGATAATATTTAAAGGTAGAAGGAATGACTTATGGATATTTTGATAAAGGTTCTTCAGGTATACAATTCATCTTAAATATCCATCTCTTTATTTAAGGGATGGAGTGAAAATAAATCAAATCACAACCAAAGGATGACACTATGACATGGAAAGAAATCATGTAAGTTTTCTTGAGTTATTTATCTATATATTAAAATAATACCTTAACTTTAGGAAAATTATTTTGAAATAAAAACATTATCTGTTTACTTTTATTACTAATAAATCAATGGTCCTTTAACCGATCACAAGATTTGCAGTTTTTTGATGGTTAACATTCTAATGACCATGATCTATATCACTCTCCATTATAACGTGATAGTTATATTTCTCTTCCATGTATTTGTTTTTAATTTTCTATAATGTTCTCCTATTCAAAATCCTAATTTTTGGTTGACCTTGACATTTCCATTTACCTCTTATTAAGAGGATGTTTTATTAATCCTATTTCCAATTTAGGTTTCCCACAAAAGGAATTTTTAAGTATTAACCTTTGATTTTTGAAGTTCAATTTTAAATTATGAGGAAAAAATTAATTGAAGGAGGGTATAATTCAACACCACAATATTTTATGGTATGTATCTTTTAAAATTTTAACTTTTCTATAACTTATGTTGCATGCAACACTGAGCTTAAACGAACCACGATATACAATTAAATATTATTATTTTAACACTAACCATTAAGTTGGTGGTCATGGATAGGAATAACTAACTTAAGAAAATATATTATTGAATTCATTGATTACAAATTAATTATAAATAAATATAAAAACCAATTTAAAATAAAGCAATTGTTTTAATAAATTTTTTTAAAGGCACACAAGTGTGTTTTATAAAAATAAAATAAAAAAATCACACTTTTTGGATTATATTAATGATATATATATATAATATATTAAATATAATTTTTGAAATTTGTCCTCAGTGTTTTCTAGATATGATATAATAACAAATCCAATTTTATAGATAAAATAAATATTTTTCTAAAAAGGCATATTTTCTGCCTTTTGATGGTGCACTTGTTTTAAATGTAGTTTTTGACACTTATAAATTCTATTTGAAAAATAAAATTCTTATTAGAAATAGGATTATCAAAATTTACTTTGGTTGATTTTTTTATTTTTCCGATAATTTTTATTTTTTGATAAATAGTGAAAAAATATTGTATTTTAATTGAAAACTATTTTTTCATATGATTTATTTATATTGTTAGATTATATTTTAGATTGGTTTTAAAGTATAATTAGATCAATATTTTATCATTTAATCCAATTAATGTCATTGGAATTAATTTTTTGTTGAATTTGGATATAAAAACATTTCAATCTTTTGGATGTTTTTATTTTAAAAACTTGTTTTCTCGATCCATCAATGGGATTAATTTTTAATTAATTTCTAAAAATTATGTGTTTTTAATTTTGAAAAATTGATTTATATTTGAAATAAAAAGGTCCAAATTGAGTAAATAAGTTCCTTTTATTCTTAGACATTATGAATAGTAACTTTAATAATTTTTTTATTAAGACGGTTAATGGTAATTTAGGTAATTAAGGGTAAAAATAATATTATAAATATTATAAAATCACCCTAATACTTATACTAATTTTACTGGATGAGTATTTTTAGTTTCTAAGCATTAAATGACTGGTTATGAGACCATTTATGGACTTTTAGATGAGAATATAACCTTTATAATTTTATATTCAATGGAAAGTCATTTTTGTCATACTTTTGTTTTTAATAAGAGAAATATTTTTTATATGTGGTTATATAAGGTATATTTTTTTACTATAAATATTATTTATAACGAAAAAATGTTAATATACATCATGGTAATTTATTTGTAATTTTTAGTGATAAAATAATTACCTTAAATGGAGACACAATGATGATGTGACAATTATTTAATTAATGGAAGAATCAAATAAAAGATATTAAAAATATTAAAATAAATATAATTTGATATAATTAATTTTATCCATAAATTTTATGGATTACTTTGACATGTTATTGATGAGTTAAAATATTTAGTTCGAATATATCATGTTTTTATTATATTTTTTAAAAGTCATGTTATGTATAGTGTTAAAATTTATATTAATGATATTTTAAAATAAATAATATTTCATTAAATGATATAAATTCCTAAAAATTTAAAATTAGGATAAGTAATTAGGATAATTCTTAAAATTTCATAAATGACTCATTTATTTATCATTTGGAATTTTATAGTAATTATATTAACCCTCAAAGTGTAAATTACATAATATCATGGTAAGAATTAAAAAGGTTAAATAAGGATTAAAGCTAAAATGAAAGGATTAAAAAATAATCAAAACTTATCTAATTTTTATTTGATGAATGAATTTTGAACCAAAATCATCCCATATTAAAAATTAATAAGTTTGGATCCATTTGGATTATAAAATTAATTTATATTAATTTAATATTTTGAAGATTTCCAAGTGTTCCCATATCCTCTCTTATAAAAGAGAACCTCTTCTTCTCTATTACTCACACTTCAAAACCTCTTTGTTTTAGACAAGTTCTGCCCTAATCCCTTCCTATAATCTCAACCCACATTCTAGAGGTGTTATTTTAGGAATAACAACCTCCTTATAGGTGTTAAGGTGTTAATCAGAGGAGATTGTCCAAAGAAAAAGAAGATAGAGAACATACGTGACAGGTCAAACTCAAGGTAAGGGACTTCGTCTCAATATGATTTCATTGAGTCATAGTTTTATATTATACACCCACCTTATTTTATGAGGTTTATATACAAACCCTTTGACTTATCATGTCATTAATTTATTTATTATCAAGTTATTTAATGTTTTATTAAATGTTATTCTTTCATGGGGCTTATAATTTAAATGTCCAAAGTGGTATGGGACACCTGGAATGTTTAAAGATTTAATTATCAAATATATTTCTCCATATTAATATTCTTGATATTATTTTATATACTTATTTATATAAAAGTATTATAAAGTAAATTTTATTTCTATTTTTAATTTCATTAAAATGTTTTCAAAAGGAATCTTTTTACCTGTTTTATACAAAACATTTTGAAAATCAAAAAAAGGAATTATCTATTTTTTAATGTACATAATGAAAATTAATCTCCCACCACTATGACTATTATTTAATTTCTAGCTTACTTTGGAAGCTTACACATTTTCTTAAATCCAAAACCCTCCTCCCTTATTTTTGGGATATTTGTTATTGAAAATTGTTAATTTTAAAATAAATGGGTATTTTTATACAAAACTATTTTTCATATGGGTTTAACAAGAGTTTTTCCTCAATAAATTTTATATGGTTTTATTATATTTTTTTCATCTATGTCAACACCCTTTGTTGAATCTTATGATTAATTGAGGGTGATATATTATGATATCATATACCATATTTCATTGAACATTTTATGATCGGTTTGAGTATAGATATGCTATATTTATACCATTCATGGTTTATAGTTAAAGTATTCACATTTCGTATACTAGTTTTTTTTTCAATATGAACGTTTATACTATTTATGTTCCACCCTATTCATATGAGAAAAGCATTGGACTTAGTAAGTGAAGGGTGGGGCCTACTATATCCCCTCGATGAATTGGTAGGTCTCATTAGACAAACCAGATATGGAATTCACCAAGGTCTTTCCTATTTATTTTTATACATGGATTTGGCAGAGGCCTTAACCATTTTTTCAGATGTCTTGGTCAAGGCCTCAATGATATGCTTCAAAAGTCCAACATTATGCATTCCATCATTATGAGATTATTTATTGATATTCCATGTGATTATTTGAATATTAGAATATCCATGGTTAAGGTTCCTAGCTCATGTGATTATTTAAATGACATGTGTTTCATTTATTTACCATACCATATTGTTTATGCCATATTTACTCATAACTTCCGTTGTACGCTTATCCTTACTGAGAATTTGAGTTCACCCTTATTTTGTTTCCTTTCCTTAGGAATCCCATAAGTGTACTAAGAAATATTTTCAAGGATATTATAATTTTTAATAAAGTTATTATAAAAAAATTATGTTGTAATTAGTGTATTCATTTTTAATACAAGACTCAAGTATATAATGTTGTTTTCCAAAACTGCTAAACTATTCGGTCCTTCAGGATTTGATTCCTTGTAATAATTCCATGTAACATAATAATGCACCATCACTGGGATTCTAGGTTCTGGGCGTTACAATTATGTTTATGCAATAGTTTTTTATTATGTTTTTTCATATCTTTACGTCACATGCTTATGATTATACCCCATGGATCATGTGTATTATATAATTTTTCCACACTCTTTTTCCATGGTATATGTTTTTTTATTTGAGATTACTGATTATCCATTGAAATAGGATAATTTTAATTGTTTATATTATAATTTTCATGTGATTCGATGTTCATAAACACCTGTACTAGTATATTTTACAATTTGAACTTCTTTTCTTAACATGTTAATAATTCCTTCTAAAATGAACTATTACATGGTAAATTTTTAAACACCTTATAAAACACACAATGGTATTGATTTTATTTTAATATTTTAATTTTAATATTTCTAATTCCATTGGGTATATTTCAACCTTCTCGATAACTTGAAGAATCACATTGGAAGACCACCAAAGTGGGCCTTGAACCAAGAACATTCTTGGAAAAGTGAACTGGATAACAACCCACAAAAATGATTGTAGCGGCCAATATCCAAGACCAATTATTTTAAAATTTTAACTAAAGATAGAGGATATCCTGGGGAACATTTAATTAAATATTTTTACAAGATAATTCTAAATTTTTAATGGATTTACAGGCAGTCCAAGTTGAAGATGAAATTCTGGGCTAGATTCTATGGCTGAGAAAAACAACCCATCATTTTGACCATATCTAAAAAAACATCCAATTGGGATTAAATTTTATAGTAAGTCATGGGAAATCCATAGAATCATTTTCTTCTTCTATGGATCACCCAAATATGTCCATATAGAATCTCATTTTTCCACATATGTTTGGTGAATGTAAGCTGACTTAGATTTTTGTCAAGGGTGGAAAAGATCTCCATTAACTTTACACCAACCTATGACTACCACCATTAATTTTAGTGACTTAAACTATTGGAGTATTTACCCAAGGCTTCCAAAATTCTTATTTAAGGTAGTGTTTTTGGAGTATTTAAGGATGCATGGTGTTTGTTTCATTGTAATGTTATGTTGTCGCTTTGTCTTTGTAATCACATTTCTTTATCATGTAAGTAGTTTAATTCACCTTCGTTTATTAATAAAAATTATTATTATCAAATTATTATGTTATTATTTATATCAAGTTGATTCTATTTTATCAAGGTGTGAACTTATTCACACCAAACCTTGTGAAATTCTTCGCACAACAGTGGAGTGATCGTTATTTCATTGTTTTTCACTTCTTCAATTTCGCCCTCATGAGTCTACTTCCAACTTCCATTGAAATAATAACATCAATGGAGGGATAAAACTCTTATGGATTGATCCAAGGGAGTATAAATGGTCTATATTATATGTTATTTCTCAATTTTTTAATGTCTAATAACTTATTTTAATTTATAATTTCATTTGAGGATCTTAAAACTTATTCATCCTTATTGAATTTTAAGGCCACACTCTTCAAGTGATAATATGAACCTTCAACTTGGAGTGGTAATAAAAATTATCCTCCAAGTTTATAGGTTATTAGAATCTATTTTTTTTATTATTAAACCAATAAGTGATTAAGTTGTTTTGATCTCTTTAAATGAATCACTTTTGAGTATAAGAAATTTAAATAATCAAAAAATAATTTCATTCAATCCAATCCTTGTAATAACCTAGGATCAATTCTTTCTCATAAATTTAATTCACTTAGGTATATTAGTGTTAATTTAAACCATCTCAAATACAACTCAAGTTTACCACTTCATAGAAAAATATTCCTCTTAGAATGTATGTGTCTTTAGGTTTCTTCTTAGATCTCTGATGATTCGACAACCCAAGATACACTACAAGCGATCTCTTAACCATAAAAACTTGGGTAAATTTGGGTGAGAAAATTTTTTGGGGTTGTTTATAAGGACCTAAGTAAATTGTCTTTGAAACTATCACCCTTTTCTCACCCCAAGTTCTCTATTCTCACCCCCATTTCTCTTATCTTCTCACATTTCTATTTGTGTGTGTCCTAAGAATCTCGAATCCTAGTTTCTATCTAATCCAATGGAGTCTCTTCAAAATTACCCCATTCTAAGCCCATACTAGAATCTAATTAGAAATAATTATTTAGAACCCCATAACTTAAGTAATTTCTTTGATCAAACCTTTAATGATTACCCCACACCTGATGAGATGTACAATCATTTGGATGATTATTGTTTAAAAGATAAATTTCCATCCCTCTCAAGGATGGTTGAGGAGATAAATCTTAGGGAATTCCATGATGTTCAAACTCTTAAAAATTATATTTCTCAAAAATTTATTGAACAATTTTGTAATCAAATGGAGAGAACTAATTATGAGGTTTCATCTTTGATATTAGAATTACAAAGAATTAAAACTTGTGAGGAACCCATCCCTACACCGACTATCTCTTCCATGACCTTATGTGGAGTGTCTAGTTTCTCAAAAACCTCTCATAAATTTACTGAAGAACAAACATTTGGATTTTGGGTAGCTTAATAGGATCAAGTAATTGTTGAAGTGTCTTTAAATCATAAGGAAATTTATTTCATGTATTCACAAGAGGGTAATTTGACATCATTTATTGAGTGTCTTAATTATAGCTCCATTGATAATTTTTCAGAAACACCAATCACTGAACCATTAGGAGAAATCACAAACTTTAGGTCCATAAATATTCCTAACACTGATATTTAAATTTGTTTGGTTGAATATTTTTATCAAAAGGAATCGATTCTATTGAGAAATTTTGAAAATGATTAAGTTTGATTCAAAGTACCAACCTATGTCTAAAACTGTTAGCTTACCTGAACTTGAAAATATGTCCTTTCTATCCTACCTCAAATTTGCATTCATTGGGGATAGCCAAAACCACCATGTTTTCATCATTTCTTCTCTTGATACAAATAAAAGTGTAATGATCCTTGATGTATTATGCAAGACTACAAAAGAAACTGGATCCACCATTTATGATATTCCTTGGATTTTTGCACTCATTGTAGAACATAGGATTGTACATGAAAAAAATTCTAAACAAATAATCAGTCTCAATCTCATATAATTAGGGAAAAATATAGCCCTTAAAGTGATGAAAGTTTTTATTGGGTAAGTTGGGGGGATCCAAGTCTAGTTAAAGTCTTTAAACTAAAAACATTATAGGAGGAAACCCATATTTTACCTGTACATTGACTCGATGTTTGGAGTTCCAAAATAAAAAGATAAGTTTTTTATCCTTTCCTTTTGTATTTTATTATTTTTATTTAAGGGGAACTCTCAAGGTTCCTATATTTTCTAATTTGGTTTGTGTGTGAGAATAAGGGTATATTGAGGTTGAAGTTTTTTTCTATCTCAGGGAAATCACCTATATCCAAAAATTCCACACCATTATACCATTCATTATGGGGAGTCAGTGAGTGAAATAGGGATCGAAGGGTCAATTTTTCATGGAATGACCATCATCAGCATACCACTTTGTGATATTTTTCTATTACTCATTTTTAAATTTTAATTTTAGAACTCACATTCTCTGCCTCTACCCCCTTATAAATTTTCTTTTCTTTTAACACTGGGGACAATGTTATTCTAAGTTAGGGGGGATGTAAAGAATGATTTTTTTTTATTTTAAATAAAATTTTATGTGCATAAATGCAAATAAAAATTTCTTTAACCGTGAACATTATAATACACATTCAAACTCTGAAACTGAATATCAAATAATTTATCATGCCTTGATTTTGAGTTTAATCCATGTATAAGTTCATGAGAATAGATTTTGGAAAGTGTGGCTGTCTAATGTAATTTTTCACCATTTATATTTTCATAAATTTAATAAAAAAATTAAAAATTTACATACTTTTCATTGTGGGGTATTAGTTTGAGTTATTGGGGTCCCATGATAACCAGTATATAGAGTATTCAAAAAAAATCATAAAAAATGTAAAAACAACAACAAAAAACAAAAAATAAAAAATTTGTGTACAGAGAAATGAAATGACCTAATGCATGAATTTCAACACTTGGGGATCATGACTCTATATTTTTCTATCCTAGAGTTGGAAATTTTATCTCTATTTTTGGTAATTTTAATTTGTTTTTGATTGAGTTAACTCAAGATGATTCTCAAGTATGTGAGATTCACATGGTTCCCTAAGGTCTTTGAACTTGGGAGTCATCGGAAAGGTATCACTACATGGGTTGACTTTATTTAGTAAAATTTAAATTACCATGGAAAATTTAAAAAAAAAAATAACACTCATATTAATATTAAATTTTAATTCCACCTAGTAATTTTATCTTTTCCCCCATGAATAAAAATGAACCCCCATGTCTATTGTGATGCGCAACACATCATCATACTTAATTGTAATTGGATGAAATGTCGTGATAAATTTTAAAAATGAAATGGTCTTGGGATTGAGATATTCTCATGAACTTATCTTGTGTTAAGTGATTGTGATTATATTTATAACTATTTTGTATAAGGTCTTTTGGTGAGCATTTTATGTTAATATTTTTGGAAAATGGAATTCAATTTTCATATTTTTTAGATTATTTTTTCTTGGGAATAGAAAAACTCAAGTTGGGGGTGTGATTAGCCACTTAAAGAGGATAATTTTTATTTTTATATTATAATATTCATGTGATTCAATGTTCATAAACACCTATACTAGTTCATTTTAAAATTTAAATTTTTTTTCTTAACATGTTTGTAATTCCTTCTAAAATTCACTATTACATGGTACATTTTTAAAAACCTTCTAAAACACAAAACAATATTGATTTTATTTTAATATTTTAATTTTTGTATTTCCCATTCCATTGGGGATATTTTATCCCTCCAGAGAACTTGAAGAATCACATTGGAAGGCCACCAAAGTTGGCCTTGAACCAAGAACATTCTGGGTGAAGTGAACTAGAAAACCCCCCAATAAAACGACTATAGAGGCCAAGATACGAGGCTAATGATTATAAAATATGAACTGGATATATAGGATATCCTAGGGAATATTTAATTAATTAGTGGTCCAAGATAATTCTGAATTTTTAGAGGAGTTCTAGGCAACCCAAGTTGAAGATGAAATTATGGGCCATATTCTATGACCCCAAAAAACAACCCATAATTTCAACCATATCTGGAAAAAAACATCCAATTGGGGTTTAATTTTATATTAAGTCATATTACATATGGATATTCATTTTATTCTTCTAAAACTCACCCAAATTCTTCCATCTAAAAGCTTGTTTTGACACGTCTGTTTGGTAGATGCAAGCTGTCTTGGATTTTTGTCAAGGGTGGGAAAGTCTTCTCTCCATTAAATTTCCACCAACCTATTCCAACCACCATTAATTAGGGCGACTTCCAATATTTGATTATATACCCAAGGATTTTGAAATTTTTATTTAAGGTACTAGTGTTATAGTATTTAAGGATTCATGTTTTTTTCATTGTAATGTTGTGTTGCCGCTTTGTCTTTGTAATCACATTTCTTTATCATGTAAGTAGTTAAATTCACCAGAGTTTGTTAATAAAAGTTATTATTATCCAATTATTATATTCTTATTAATATTAAATTGATACAATTGCCTTAATTTGTGAACTTATTCACACCAAACCTTGGGAAATTCTTCACACAACAGTGGAGTGATCGTTATTTCATTATTTTTCCCCTCTTCAATTTCGCCCTCATGAGTTTACTTTCCTCTTCCATTGAAATTATAACATAAATTTAGGGATAATAATATTATGGGTTGATCCAAGGGAGTATCAAGGGTCTTAATTGGATGTTATTTATCACTCTTTTAATGTCTAATCACTTCTTTTAATTGATAATTTTACTTAATGATCTTAAAAATTATTTATCCTTATTGAATTTTAAGGCCAGACACTTCATGTGATAATAAGAACATTTACCTTTAATCTATCATAAAAATGATCCTACATGTATATAGGTTATTATCATTAGGTTTTTTTTTGATATTAAACTAATAACTAATGAAGTTGTTTTGATCTCTTTAAATGAATCACTCTTGAGTATAAGAAATTGAAATTGTTAAAAAGGAATTTCATCCAATCCATCCATTGTAATAACCTAGGATCAAACCTTTATCATAAATTTAATTAACTTAGGTATATTAGTTTTAATTTAAACCATATCAAATCAAATTCAATTTTTCCACTTCATATAAAAATCTTCCTCTTAGAATGTACATGTTTTAAGGTTTCTTCTTAGGTATCCAAGGATTCAAAAACCTAAAATACACTAAAAGTGACCACTTAACCCTAAAAACTTGGGTAAATTTGGGTGAGACTAATTAAATTTCTTTCTATCATGAATTATGTACAACTCATAGTATTGAATTTTATTTTTAATAAGATATTTTCCCCTTCTTATGTTTTCTCATATGCTTATGATCTAACCCTTGATGAAACGTTGATAAATTTTCCCTTACCAATTATTTGAGCTCACCCATTTTTATGTTTCCTTTCCCAAGGTTATGTAGATGATTATAACTTATGATAATTATATAATGGGTTCTAGTGTGGGTTGTTTATAGAGAAAAGTTCATAAGTATTGTAAAATAAGTTTCTTAGGTTGCTAATCCTCAAAGACACTAAACCTTACATTCTTGGGATTGTGTGTTTATTTATGAGATATAATGTTTATCCCTTGTAAATGATGTAAAATAAAGTTATGTTTAAGTTAGTCTATCTCACTTGGTATTAAATCTTATGTGTAAAGTATGTGTTTTTAGTATTAGAGTCGTAAGTGTGGTTCTGAGGTGCCTCAATTGGTATCAGAGTAGGGTTTAGTTATTTTGGGGATTAGTTTATTTATTTTAGGGATTAAGATAAGTTAACTTTAGTGAAAACTATAGAAATAAGTTTTAATATAAGATAAAATCCCAAAGTTTTGGTAAAATAGAGAGTATGTGGCTCTTTTAAAAATTACATCCATGTATGGATACTATAAAGTGGATGCAGTTGTGACACGGATTCACCTTGGGGTAATCACCCTGAAAAAGGATGGTTGTGTATCAAATAAATCTTCACTTTATGAATGATGAGTGGTCCTAAGACTACACACATGGATATACACTCATGAGGGATATGATTTGGAAATTCACTCACTCTTTATGAAACATTATGAGGGATTTGAATATGTTAGAAAATTTAATTGGAAAATGACCACTAACAACCTTGGTTAAACTGATGGAGTAATAAGTTGATCCAATTATATCATAGTATTAATGAAAGCATCATAGGTTGCAATTTAGGTGTCATTGTAGAAGACATTTTAGGATTGAGTTTTCATATTCATATGATCAATTACTATGATTTTATTAGATATTATCATAATCATTTTTGTTTTAATATTTAGTTAGAAAAAGTATCTTGAAAATGAATTTGTAGAATCTATGTCTCTAGAAACTTCTAAGACTTAACTATAGAGACATATTTGGGAAAAAATTGAGAATCTTAATATGTTCCTATTATGAGGGAAAATATATGTTATAGAGTCTTCCCTGTGATAAAAAATTTTGTATCTATTTTGAATCTATATCCTAAGTCATGATTATATTTTAGATACTATTATATATTTCCATTAGTAAGTTATAATTAAAAATTGTGAGGATTTAATTTATTTTAGAAGGAAGAATATAACACCCAAAGTTTTTACTTATATATTTCCTTTAAATAAATCTAATGTGTCCAAAATCTTACTCCACACGCAACAATGAACTAAAACTATATGTTACAAGTCAGATGAATATTATTAAGATAATTTGAGAATAATAAAACCTCTAGTAAATAAAAATATTTAAATTAATTATAAATTTATATAAAATAGGATTAATAACACTTGAAGTTTTAGAAGGGCATTTTAAATAAAAATATTTTTTCTTTGCATACTATATTTTCATTTAAAAGATAAATTTATAAATTTCAGAATTTTAATTTTGAAAAACAAAATTTATTTTTTAATTCAACATGTAAAAATTAGCTCAGGGTGATTATTTTAATATTTTTCTAAAACAATTTATTTTTAAGTGGATAGTAAAAATATACCAATTTTGCTAATACCTTCACTTTTATGACATTATCATAATACAAGAATGACTTAAAAGTTTTTGAAACATTTTTTATATAAAAATATCCATTTATAAAGTAAAATAAATCATTTAAAAATACTATGTTTAATTTATAAAATCCATGTTTAACATTTTTAAAACTGAAGTAATATTTTACTCTAAAAATTGTTTTTATTTGCTCATATTAAAAAATTAGTTTTCATCACTTGTAGAAATTAAATCTAAAAAATTTATTTAATATTTAAGATAAAAAAATTTATATTATGTAATAAGGTCAATTTAATTTTTAGGCATTAAAATACGATTACTAATTTTAAAATTAATGAGCATGATAATGGTGAAAGGGTTATTTTCAAAGAATTGTTTTATTAATGTTATACAATTTTTATATAAAAAATTAAGTTGATATATTTTATATAATGAGTTTGATATTATTTTAAAACAAATATAAACATATATTATCACTCATTTAATTGGTAATTAACTTCATATAAGATTAAAAACACTTAATGGTGAAAGTAACATTTTTATACAAAATAGTTTTTCTATATATTAAAAATTTTAATTTAAAAATTAATTTTATATTATTTATAAATTGAATTAGATTATATTTATCTTAATTTTTTGTTCATAATGTCAAGATTTTTTAATATTATTTACCTTATATTTTTAACAAAATATAAATTACTTGGGTAAAAACTAGTTACCAAGGTAAAATCCAAAATGGTAAAATGTAAAAATATTATGGTAAAAGATCTAATTTTTTTTAAAAAAATATATAAAAATAAATATTAGAGGATTTATAAACTTTAAATCCCCCAAAAAATTATTATTTTTTACTTTTGGAGTTATTGACCCTTTAATAGCGTTATGCCATCTTTGAAAATGTAACGAGTATTTACAAAAATGTCAATTTCTTCACTTAGAAAAGGAGATAACTTTCACCACATTTATCCATGCATTATAAAGAATTATCTTAAAAAAACTCTGATATATTCTCTCTTAAAATCTATATTCATTCCCTATAACCATTTTTATTTCCAAAATACCAAGCTAAGGATCCATAAGGTGTCACCCAAGGGAGAACATCCAAAAGTAAAGGTAATGTTCTCAACCAAGATCTATTAATTATTTTCTCCTTATACCTTCTCAAATATATTCCATACATGAAAGTAAGATAAAATATGTATTATCAATATACTGAAATGTTATTATACTAATAAAATATCATTTTTCTACCTTCCCCTAAAAACATTTGAAAAATGATGATGTTTTAATGCGTACATTCAGACTTCCAACTCCATGAATGACATGCTTAATTTTTCATCCCCACATTAAATGGGTGGTTATAAAATAATATTTAAAGAATTAATATGAAATTTATAACATTATTAGGATTTTGGAATTATAAATCATTCCCTATATTCATCATAATCTATGGAAATTGAATGTGTCGCTCGTACGTATGTGCATGCTACCACCTCTATGAAAGTGATATATTTCATTTACCACTCTATTATATTATTATGTATCTATATATATATATTAAAATATGGTTAAAATTTTATTAAAATATAAATAATATCATTATGTTTATTTTATTATGATATTATTCCAAAAGAATCACTTTCTTAACTATACTCACCCATAGATTATAACTTGTTCTTTTTTGGGTTGGTTTAACCACTTACTTGAATAAGTTTATAATTTTATATCATGGTTGAATATGAAAACATAACTAATGGTGTTATTATAAATTAATGATAAAATAATTTTTTATTTATGGTTATAGAAAGTTTATACTAATATTAAACTTATTAATATTATTCCACCTTTTTGTTCATTATAAATTACCAAAACATGCTCATCACTAACTTTGTCATCACAAATCATAACCATAAGACTTGTGAGATGAAATTATAAAATTATAAGTCATTATAAAACATAATTTACAATAATTATAATCATATTTTAATGATTAACTTTGAATCTATAAACAATAATCAATGCCACAATTATTAAACTACTATTAAACAAACAATCGAAACTAATAACATTAGATTTTGAAAATAAAATATAACTAACTAATAATTTGTAATAAATGACTATAAATTAAGTTTATAAAAGATTATAGGTATAAATGAGGTTCCTAAATAGGTTATTAATATAGTTATTTTTTTATACAAGAGGTTAGATCATGTTTTGACTAAGCATGAATTAAGGTAAGAGTTTTTGCATCTCAATTTTGCTTCATTGAGATATGATGTATATTATCTACTTTTTTCCAATTTGTGGTGTATATATTGACCATGAATTTATTTTATAATATTTTTCATGTAATCTAAGGGATTTATAAATTCATCCCATCTTCTACCTTTCACTAGTTTTCAATTCTAAAGATAACAATGATGTAAGGGTTTTTGTTAACTCAAACCCACTATCTTTGAGTTATAATGCCTCATGTTGAACTTACTAATTTTTTGACTGGTTTCTTACAAAATAATATTTTATATTATAATTTATCTTTATATATAGGTAAAATGTTTTTTTTATATTAATCTTCCTCCTCAATTAATTTCTTCCCCATAAAAGAATGACATTGTTATGAATAATTCTCATTCTCTTTAATGGTGATTTTTCATCCATGTATATATTTTATCTTCCTACCAATGTTATACTTTATATTTGGAAAAATAATTATGTGTTATCTCATGTTTAATTCATATTTCACTTATCCTATTTTCAAAATGAAGTTTTATTATCTCTTTTTATGATATGGAATTTTAATAAATGTATTTTAAAATATTAAAAAGGTTTTCCTTTAATATTCATTTGTTTTATATTACAATATATATTTAATGTGATAAAAATGAGTCATGATTTTTAATACTCTAGTCAATAATATACCGTGAGTTTTGGTACTCAAGTCAATAATGGACCATGAAATCTGATACAAGATTCACTAATGGGCTGCGAGTTATGATGCTCGAGTCAAAAGGGTTAAAGGAAGTAATGTCTGAGACACCATGTAAAGGGTCACATGATTTTGATACTTTAAAACTTTGTAATGATTTCACATGAATATGTTTATAAAATAGTTACTTATTATTATTTTACACATATTTATGTCATATGATTATGATTATTCCCTATTGATCATGTTTATTATCTCATGTTTCTGCAATCTTTTTCCATGGTATATGTTTATTCATTTGAGGTTACATGTCCTTCTATCATGACTTATGGATGACTCATATTGTTCTAGGTTATTTTTAATAAGGTATTTATCACCTGATCATATTTTATCATATTTTTATGATCTAAACCTTGGTGACATGTTGATAAGTTTTCTATTATATATAATTTGAGCTCACCACTTTCTTATGTTTACATTCCCGAGGTTATGATGATAAGTATAAATTATGAGAAGTAAAGAATGCGGTATAATGTGGTTTAATTATAGATAAATGTTCATAAGTATTGTAAAATAAGTTTCTTATGTAGCTGATTCTCAAATACACTAAACCTTATATACTTAGGATTATGTGTTTATTTGTTATATGTAATGTTTAAACTGTAGAAATGATGTAAAATAAAGATATTTTTAGCTTGGGTCATCTCAATTGGTATTAATTACTATGTGTAAAGTATTTTTTTTAGTATCATATCTAGAAGTTTAGGTATGGGGTACCTCAAAAAATGTGGCCCATTTTTGTTCTAGGGGTGGCCTTCACGGTTGGCGAACAATTTTGGAAAACTGTATGGCCAAATTGAGCGGTATTCCAAAGTTTTAAATTTTGTGAAATAACTATTATAACCCTGAAATATTTTACCATATTTTCTCTCACCCTCTCCCTCATATATCTTGGTAGAACTTCCCATCCCATCCATGAATGGAGATTTCCCCTTCCTACTCCTTCAGATCAAAGATCCTCCATTACTTTTTCTTGTAGATTTCTCAAGGTAAATCCCTTCGTTTATTTTTATCCTCCCTTCATCTTCCTTCTTACCCCCATTTTCTTTTAGTTTCATTTTACCCCAGAACCATAGAGGGACTGTGTTGGACGGAATAGGGTTTTGGGTGGTTCTAAATAAGAAGTTTTGTTTGCTTGGGCTTCTTCAGAATTCCTTCAGGGTTTTTTAGCATCCACCATTGAAGGTGATGAATTATGGCTCGATCATCATTGAATTGAGGTAGGTACTTTTGTGTCCTTCCTTCATTTGTAATGTTATTTTGTGATTGATTTTTTAAAATTCCATGTTTTTTAATATATTTCTATATGTGATAGCTAGAATTATTTTTATGAATGTTTTTAATGAATTATCTCATATAATATAAGCAACACAAGGAATTTCAAGTGATACATGAAATGTTAATAAATTTTTTAAATGGTTTTATTCTAATTTAATTGGTTATTTTAAGGTTATTTAACCCCAATTGGGACATGAAATGAATTTAAAAGATGTGTTTTTAATGCTTGTGGATTTTTAATAAAATTTCATTGAATATTTAAATTGATTTCCAAATGAATTCAAATAAATTATTTTAATACATGTTTTGAAATGAAACTTAAAAACATTAAGGAAGAGTCTTGGAATTTTGAGTCCTTTTCTATGAAGGACCAATTTGTACTTTTATATAGTTTTAAAAAGGTTTGAGTGTGTGAAACCCTCTTTCCGCCCACCCCTTATGATTTTTTATATTATGGGTGTTGTATGATTTATGTGGAGACTGGGTGATGGATTAAAATGCATTGTTTATTATGAGGGAGTTGGAGATGAGGATGAGTTATTGATTATGTTTATTGATGCTTTCATGGATTGTTTTCTCATCTTTATTTTGGTATTAGTTATGGGAACCTGGGTAATTGAGGGGAAGGTCTAGACTTATGCTACACTTGACAGTTTCATGCTACCAGTGTTCCCTCTTGCGTGAGATATAACTAGATGGGGTTTTCCCTTGATGAATTTGGGTGCTGTATTAGTCAATTGGATTGTATTAGGATGAAATGTATGCCAAAAGTTGGTCTATTTTTGATATATTCTAGGACTATATCATGTTGGTACGTAGGTTAGTGCCCATGAAAACTATATTTTGGTTGGTGGGTTGATGTAGGGGTGTTTAATTGTTTTCTATTAATGTTTTCTATTTTATAGATTTGTGTGGAACCTTAGTTGTTCTCCTTTATTTATTGTACCCATTTATTTTTGTGTCAAGGTTCCCATTTGGTTTATATTTTATTCATATAGTGTGAGTGGTTTTTCTAAATCATATTTAAGATGTTTTTAAGAAATATATTTTTAAATGGAAATTTGATATTTTACAAGGTATGTGTAGATTTAAAAAAATCAAAGTGACTACTTTCATTTAAGAAAAATAAAATGGAAAGATTATTAATGTAATATGGAATGTTATTAGATCTCATGTACTTAACTATGAAGAAAATATCTTCTAAATTTTTTTAAAACTAGTTTAAATTAACTTCCATTAGGAAATAATTGCATAAAATAATTGGTGGGATCCTACTAGACATGGTTTCTCTCACACCCTACATACACCATTTGGTGTATGCAGTTATTATGATTTCTTTTTTAGGTTCCAGTTCTTTAGTAATCCTTATGTTGGGGAAAGTATTATTCTTGGGATGTTCAAGATGGTATGTGAAGAGTGGTCCGGGTTCACACAAAGATTGTGGGTTTTGAATCTGTTTAAGTTTTATTTCATTTTGAGATATTCTCGCATCAGTTAGTCTAGTTTGGATTACTTATGTATGTGATGTTTTCTTTTTTTATTATTCAGTTTATTAATATGTTTATTTATTCATGTTATACACTCTAAAAATATGTGTTTATTTATATTTTTCAAGGGTGAAATAATTTCCATGTTAGCTTTGTTGACACCCTAATGCTTGTCACCAGCCCAGGGCGATTAGGAACATGCCTCAAGCCTTGTCATAAGTTGGCTTGGGTTTATATTCTAGGGGTGATCTAGGTTGGTTCATGAAAAATGGTATTAGAGCCCCTTCTTGTTATTCGGGGTGTGTCTGGATTGAAAGTAGAATTAGGAATGTGTCAGAACTCGGTCATAGGGGTGTGGGAGAAGTGATTGGCCATCTCTTCTTCACACCAAACCTCAAGTTTCCAAGGGTGATTGGAGTTTGAGTCTTTATTTTGAGTTTTTATTATTATCATTTATGTATTTTGATATGTTATGATGATTCTTTGATCTCTGATAAGTACATTAGTGATTTTGGGGGGTCATATTGAGTTTTAGAGATGAAAAGGGGTGAATTAACCAAGGATACATGGTTAGATGGAATGGTTTGGCAAACCATGAGGATCCCATATAGAATGGGTTTATCACCATTATAGATCCCACCACACAGTTGGTATATGCTTTACCATCCTAAGCAACCAAACTATGCATAATGTTATTTCATCTATGGAACTATTATTTCACCTCCCTTGCTTTCTAAAATGATTCTAATGGTGTTTATCATTGGTGTGATGTTAAATAAGAGAGTCTAGTGATGAATTTATGTTATTGAATTTGGTTCTAATTTGAGATTTATGTTCATATATTTGTTTTCATCTCTTTAATTTTGGTCTTCATTTTAGAAATTGGTTTTGAATTTGATTACTATTAAATAATTTTAATTGTATTTTGTTTGATATATATAACCAGGAGATTTTTTATGGGTGTAAAATGGTGTTTTATTTTTGATATTTTGTGTGTAAATTGTTGTAAAAAAGTTTTAAACATTGTGGGATGTTTTAAAATTTATTATATAGGGTTTTTTCAAATGAATTTTATTTTAAAAGTGAATTTTGAAAGTATTTAGGGGGAAAGGGTGGGTTGATAATAAGGGATTTTGTGGTTGTTTTGATTATCATAAAATATTTTAAAGGGTTTTTGGAAATTATGTTGGGTAATAGGAATTTTGAGGAATGGTTTTAGTGTTTGTAATTTGTTTTCAAGGTAACTAGTTTTCAAAAAGTGATTTGGTGTGTGTGAGTGGACTTTCATGGAATTTTTTAGTTTTGAGAGGGAAATTTTATAATTTTTATATTTGAATGGGTCTTCTTTTGAGTTGTTTTGAATATTGATGGTGTGTTGTGATATGATTTATAGGATGTGAAAATATTTAGATTCATATCTTAGGTTGTATAGAGCACATATCCCATAGAGTATTTGAATAAAAGTGGAAACACTATTCATTGGAATTTTGGATGGATCATATCATCATTTAGGATTCATTTATTTGCCAAGGTCCTCTTATGGATATGGAGTGGATGAAGATAATTGAGGCATTTTTCTATTCTATTAATACTCTCGAATCTTTAAGAGTGAATTTCATTGTTTCTTTATTAGAATATACTATCTAAGACTATTGGTAAGCTATGGTTACTTCATTTTCATGTGAGGGACTGTATTGGGGATTTTTTAGGACAATATAATCTCAATGGTTTTGTTCCAAGGAGGTGTTAATAAAATCCCTATAAGTGGAGTTTTGTCTGTATGTCCCGGTTGAAGTGAATGAATATATTCTATTAAGTGAGGATTAGAGTTAATTAGAGCCTATGATGGAAGAGTATGTGTTTGAAGGTTGTTCTTCTAGGAAGAAAAAGATAGAGGGTCATGTATGTTTCTAGTGTGGAGAACCTATACATTCCAAGTATTATTGTAGGAAATCCATGAGGGCTTGTTGATGATGTGGCTGATTGGGCTATCCCTAGAAGTTTTATAAGTTGGAATATAAGAGAGAGAAGTTTCAGGTGTAGTATCATTTCCAGAGGTTGAATATTTTTGGATTATTTTTGAGTTGTATTGAGTATTTTTTGAGATTTTATTTTGTGTATAGTGATGAATAATATATTCACTTGTGTTTGTATTGTAGATTGGGTTGTGTTTTGCTTGGATGTGTGCTCATTCTTTGGGTGTTTTCTAGAGAATATCTTGACAGTTGGGCATGGGGGGGGGGGATTTTGAGTTGGTGTTCAGGTGGCTAGGATAGGTATTTCCTTTGATTTTTTGGGAACTTGGTGGTGCTAGTTTGATCATTTTTGGTTTGATAATTGGTGGTATCCTGTTTTGAGGATGCAGTGCAAACATTTTTCCATGGTGATTTAGGTATAGAACCATGTTAGGTATTGTTTGTGTCTTCATTCCTTGATTTTATAGTTGGATCCATGGATGATCTTGGTGATAGTTTTATTTTAAGAAAGTTGATTTTTGTTTGGGTGGTGTTATTTTTGGGAGTTAGAGTTTATCCCTTGGTGATGCTCATGTTTGGTGGAATTTTGTTGTTTCTTGGTTAATTATGGAAATTTTTTCTTATGGTTGGTGTTTTTTTAGTGATGTGTTCTTCCCCATCTCACCATTTATAGAAATTTTAAATGGTGGGGAGACCCATAATAGGTCTATTCCACCTTTATATCTTATATCTCTTGATGATGAATGAGTTCAACATGAGATTTTTAGAAAAATTTATGGATTATTTGGACCTTTTGAGTGGTTTATTTCTTTTTATAAGTCTATTATTTTAGCTCTCCTATATATGGTTTCTAATACCACCCACCTTACATCTTGAGGTGTCATTCTATATTTTTACTATGTCTTCCATTTTTATTCTGGACTTTCTGGGGGAAAAATAGCATGGTGGGGAGATTTTAACACACCATGTGTTACCACTATCTTTTATTTTCTATTATTTTATGTTATTTTATGTTTAATTGAGTATTCATGAGTTTTAGGAAGTTTTGAGAGGAAAATTTGAATTTTTGGGAGGTATCTAGTCTTTATATAGTTTAGCACACAATTACTTCTAACTATGAAACAACTATGTGTAGGGATATACAACCATGATAGTGTGGAGTTGCATAGTTTTTGCTTGGTTTTTCTAATAATTTTTACCTATCCAGGTAACCATGTAATCCATTTTTGTTCTAGGGGGTGACCCTGATGGTTGGATCATGGTTTGAAAAACTATGCCTCTACACCATGAAATCTTCCCATGTTTTAAATTTTTTAAAATCATTATTCTGCCTCCAGACTCTTTTACTTGATTTCAACCATTATTCTCCCTAATTTGGATTGTTTGACCCCCTAATCATGAAAGGAGATATATCCTTCCTCCTACTTTATATCAAAGATATTACACTCTTTTTTCTTGCATATTTCTCAAGGTAAATCCCTATATTTCTCTTCATCTTTCCTTCCTCTTCTTTCTTCTTCCATTTTCTTTTAGTTTTTTTCACCCTAAAACCCTAAAGGGAGATAAATTGCACAAAGTAGAGTTCATGATGGTTCTGAATTGGGGGTTTTGTTTTACAGGACTTGTTCGAGCTTTCTTAACTTTTTTTTGAGCATCCATCATCAAATGTGTTGACTTTTAGCTCGATCGTCATTGAACCAAGGTAGGTGCTTTTTTTTCTTCCTTGATTTGACATGTCTTTTTGTGATTGATGTTTTAAAATTCCTTTTTTGTCAAGATATTCCTATATGTGATAGCTAGAATGAGTTTTTTGAATATTTTTAAGGAATTCTATCTTGATATAAAGTTAACACATGGAATTTCAAGTGATACTTAAAATTTCAAGTGTTGATAAAATGTTTAAATGGTTTGATTTAAATTAAATTGGTTCTTTAAAGGGTATTTGGAACTTATTGGGTTATGAAACAGATTTAAAAGAGGTGTTTTGGACCCTTGGATATTTTCAATGAAATTGGGTTGAATATTTAAATTGATTTCTAAATGTTTTTGAGTAAATTTTTTTAGAACATGTTTTAAAATGAAACTTCAAACCATTAAGGAAGATCCTTATCATTCAGATTCCCATCCCGTGAAGGATTGATTGGCACTTTTGTACAGTTTTTAAAAGGCGTGATTGTGTGAAACCCTCTTCTCCCCCTCCCTTATGACTATTTTATATTATGGGAGGTGTTTGATGTATGTGGATACTGGGTGATTGATAAAAAAGATCTATTTATTCTAAGGGAGTTGGAGGTGTGGGTGAGTTATGATTGATGTTTATTAATGATTGTATGGATTATTTTCTCACCTTCACTTTGGTCTTGGTCATGATAACTCAGGTAACTTAGTGGGAGGTTCATACTTATGTTACACTAGATATTTTCATGTTACTAGTGTCCCCTATAGTGTGATATATGACTAGATGGGGTGTTCCCTTGATGATGTAGGGTGCTGGATTAATCGGGTGGCATGTGTTAAGATAAAATTTGGGCTGATAGTTGGTCTGTATTTGATAAATTCTAGGACTATATCATGTTGGAACCTGAGGTATATCCCATGACACCTATATTTTGGTTGGCTATTTGACATAGAGATTTTACTTGGTTTCTCTTGATGCCCCATGTTTTCTTTATGTGTGTGGAACCATGGTTGTTTTCTATTATTTCTTATTCTAATTTATTTTGTTAAAAAGGTTCCCATTTGACTGATATTCTATTCATATAGTGTGAGTAGGTTTTCTAATGCATCTTGATTTTTTTAAGAATGATTCTTTTAAATGGAAATCAAGGCATGTGTGGATTTAAAGAATTTTTTTCAAATTGATTATTTTTATTTAAGAAAAAAAATGGAAAGAATATTAATGAAATATAGAATGTTATTGTCTCTCATGTTATTAAGTATAAAAAAACCTATTTTCTAAATATATTTCAAACAAGCATAAATGAAATTTTATTTGGAAGGAATTTCACAAACTCCTTGGTGGTATCATATTAGGATTGCTTTCAATCACACGTTGCATAAACTATTTGGTCCATACAATTATCATAGTTTCCTTTCAAGTACCAATGGATTTAGTCATACTTATATTATGGAAATTATTATTCCTTGGATATTTAGTATGGTATGTAGAGAGTGAACAAGGATTGCACAAATTTTGTAGGTTTTGGTTCAATTTTATTTTATTTTGAGATGTTTTTGCACTGGTTGGTTCAGTTTGGATTACTTATGCATGTGACGATGCATTTTTTATTGTTCAGTTTATTGATCTATTTATTTATTCATGATATATGATTTTATTCTATGTGTCCATTTATATATGTGGAGGGTAAAATATTTCTCATGTTATCTATATTGATACCCTATAACTTGTCACCATCCTAGGGTGATCAGAAATGCACTTGTGACTTATTTCCAGATAGCTTAGGTGCCCAGCTTGGGGGAGGACTAGGTTGGATTGTGATAATATTTGTATCATTAGCAAGTGAGGAAGACATTATTTTCATAACTAGTTAAAATAATTATTTTAGATTATTCTAATACAGTAGTGAACACATAATTTTATGTGGAAATACATTGTATATAAAAAAAATCATAGACACTTAACACATTTATTGAACTATTTTTCCTTTTAAATGTTGAAGGTATTTGTCCCATCTATCAAGTATCCAAATTCCCTCCTTATATCCCTATAAAACATACAATACAAAGCCAAAATTTGTACCTATGTGAAATGATTATGAATACCCAATTAAATGGTCATCCTCAATAAAATTTTCATTTAAACCTTCAGTTTGGTTAGTCACCAATAGAAAAATCAACTGATTTGTTTTTTGGAGTATTTGAGGCATAAAATAATTATATTTCCTATAATTTCATTATGAATGGTTCATCATTGTACCCTTCCTTACTAAAATTTACTTTCATGAACCTCAATTCATAGATTTTAACTTCGCTCTTGTTATCAACCTATTTGAATCAAAAAATAAACACTTGAAATGTTTTATAATCCAAATCCCATGTTTTTTGGATGTTTCCAAAGTATGAAATATTCATGTAAATTATATTTCTATCCTTGGTTCTATATGCATGCATTTCTTCTATCACAAGATTAACTCCAATATTTTTCATCATACTACATTCATAATGTTCCTTTGTATAGAGAATATAATTTTTATTATAGAACCATTGAAATATAATACATATACACCCGACCCTCTTATTTTTCATTGGATTCATTCTAAAATTTATTTTATATTTACTGATGACTCCTTAAAAACATGGTTATAAAATTGTTCTATAAACAGCTGATTATGTGTATTTGTATCTATATTTAATCCATTGATGAATTAAAAAACCTAAGAATGAATTTATTAGTTTCAACATATAGATATAAATCTATATTATTATATAAAATTTAAAGATGAGTTTTCTCTCACTCTTCTATGGAAATTATGACAATATCAATTTCAAAAATTCATTCACCCACAAGGCACCCGTTGTGATGATATTTTGAGACACCAATGCTATCCACATCAGATAGGTAGTCAGTACATAATTAAAATACTTATTCTATAATATATTTCTCTATAATAAAACATTATAGTTGAATTTTATTTATGAAATAATCTTTTTAAATATTCATATACCATTTAATGAGGTACATCTTCTGCTAATGGCTTGATGACCTTAGATTTTTATTTTTATTTTTGGATAATCCCCTTTTTAAATGTGTTGAGAGGGAACCCTTAAATACCCCGAAAGACTAATGGAACAAGGAAAATACATATCCCATAAGCCTAGTGACACAAGTCCAATACATGTCTTGAAGTTCCAAGACCAAAACCCCATAATGTGTTGGGACCACTTTGTGTATGAAGATTGTATTTGTTTTCAACAATTGTCAATGCTGGTCAAAATGAAGAAGGATATGAAGGACTCCAAAGTTAATAGAGATCGACTGAAGTGAGGTTTCCTAGAGAATTGTTATGGAATCATAGAATTGGATGTCATACTTGATCAATTATCTATGAAGTCAATTTAGACGATTGTTGAACTGATCCTAAGTTCAAAGAAATTATGTCAAAGGTGACACATTGTTTACAACAATGAAGAATGGAGAAGTATTATCCATTTGAGGATGATTGGAGTAGAATGGTGAAGTATCATCTATCTAAGGATGGTTGAATAAGAATGAGGATTTGAAGAAGACAATGCAATGCTTCATGATTGCTTGAGAACCATGAAAGATATTACTTGAAGAAAAGAATCATATGACTTGAATGAAGTAGAGAATTATGGATGAAGATGAAGAGAGAGTGTGGAAGGACTTGGCATTCTAAGAAGGTCATGAATTACACATTGCCTTGAAATCAGATGATTGTTGCACTGTTCTTTAAAGTTCCAAATACATGTATAAAAGGTGATACATTGTTTGCAACATTGAAGGTGTTTGAATAAGCCTTAAGCCTCCACTTTTGGATAAAGAGAGATGATTGGATTTCTTTGGAATTAACACTCCAAAAGGATTTGAGAATTTTAAGTGAGGATGAAAGAAGTACTTTGGAATTCATATTCCAAAAATAATGGACGAAATCAGACGATGCTTTGCTGATTTGTATTTTATAATCATAATAAGTTTGGAGAACTTGTGGTGCAAGCCATATGAAGGATAAAGAGAGTAAAGAAGTGTTTTTGAAAAAATACAATTCAACATCATACTATCCAAAACAAAGACAAAGTCAAGAAGAGGCGCTCAGGTGGTGGTGCGCAAGTGGCGGCGTGCAGGTGGAATTATTTCATAAATATGGCAAAGGAAAGAAAGTGGCACGCAAGTATTGGTGTGCAGGTGGTGGAGCGCAAGTGACGGCGCGCGGGTGGCATTATTTCAGAAATATGGCAAAGGAAAGAAAGTGGCGCGTAGGTATTGGCGCACAGGTGGTGGCGCGCAAGTGGTGGCACACAGGTATTGGTGTGCAAGTATTTTGCGCAGGTCTAGGTCGCAAAAGTCCTCAAAATGCCTATAAATAAACGACTCGCCTCCTCATTTCTTAAGGATCAACACTTGAGAATTATCTTTTAGATCTGGGCATGTAGGTAGAGAGTTGGGTGCGCAGGTTGATAATTGTTAGAAGGTGCGTAGGTTGGAGGCGCGCAGGTGTTGGCACGCAAGCTACACAAAGGCAGCATGTCTGAAGGGCAGCGCGCAAGAAGATGCGCACAGGTTCTCAGCGCGCAGGTCTCGGTCGTGCAGGTCAAAGTGGGCACGCAGGCTGCTGTGCTCCAGGGGTTCCTTCCAGCTTCTGGGTAGGAAAGAAGTAGAAGAGGCGTGCAAGTATAAGGCATGCAGGTATAGGTCGCGCATGTCAAAGTGGGCGCACAGGCTGTTCTCCTCCAGGAGGTTCTTACTAGCTTCTGATCAACTGAGTTGTGATTTCAAGAAGAAGAAGAAGAAGAAGAGCTCGATGCAGATGGTTTTTCACTGAAAGAGAACGTGTGAAGAAGATTAGGTTTTAGTGCAGCTGGTTTTTCATTAAATAAGCAGAAGAAGAAGAAGAGTGTGCAACTTACAGGTTTGCTGCAAAGAAAGAAGAGAATAAGTAGAATAAGAACAAAGTATTCCCAATTGAAGCCTACAATTATTTGGGGCAGTTCAATTCAGATGATTCTATGTGAGCCAATCTTCAGTGTTTGAATAATCACATTGGTATATGTGATTGTATCGAAGAATAGAGAATAAGTTTTAGTGCAGTTGGTTGTTTCACTAAGAAGAAGAAAGAAGAATCCTAGTGCAGTTGGTGTTGCACTAGAAAAGAAGAGAAGGAAATAAGGAAGAATTACTTGCCTACTGCTTTTAAAGTAATCAAGTGAAGAGCACTAAAGAAGACCAAGAGCATAACCTACCTTTTGAAGAAGGAATTAGACAGTCTCCATAGGCAGTATAAAGAACCATCTAGAGGCTGCAAGTTGGACTAGGCTATCACCAGTCCATGAATGGAAAGGACGTAGCTACTCTTATTGAGTGGTGAACCTTGTAAAAATATCGTGTGCATATTTTTACTGCTTTCTATTATTGCATGCGACAGGGAAAAGAGAATAAGAGAATCAAGATCCCAATAGGTCAATAGGTACAAGGATAAAAGTTGTAATTGGTTTAAAAAGTCCCCAACACTGATTCAACCCCCCTCTCAGTGTTAGGCATATCCCAAACTGGTCCTCTCATAATGAAGTAGCCCTTTTCCTTGTATTCTACATCTATCACTCCATATTGTAGACCTAGATTAATATCTATAGTTAGTCACCACTTACTCCCCTACATGGGGCCATTAAATGGTTAATTATAGATACTCCATAATGGAACCTTCATATCCAACGATAATTAGGTCCCACATTTTCCATTATTCTTGTACACCTCCAACATGAAGTCTTGCTCCACTATTTGTGAGCCTGGAGGCTCAGATGTCTTGAAATACCTTGGCCTAAATTCTTGTGGTGTCCTGGAGGCCCTATGTCTTGAAAGCCTTTGGGGGACCAAAGAATAAAATTTGTGGTTTGTAGGCCCAATTCAATTGAATAGTTATGCTTTTACTATAACTCATAAAATCCACTATTCCAGGATTTGAAATTGGTTATTTTGGTTTCTAAAAATAATCCTATACCACTCAGCTACAATATCATTGGAAAAAATGCATGTATAGTTAATGATTGACTCCTAGTGGGGGGGCCCCGACCATGTATAGAGTGCGCCACACATTACCTATCTAAGAAAATGGTTTTGAATCACCTTGTTCATAATATAAATAGTTTTTAAGCCTAGAAAGACTTGATCCTGAGATATTTCTAATAGGTAGTGAGATGGACCAACCTCATGTACCACTCGACTAATTCCCCAGTGGTTAAAATTTGTGTATGGTTAATGCTCAACTCTTAGAGGGGGTCTTGACCAATCCTAGAGAATACTGCACATTCCTTAGAAAAAAATGGATTTTAATTTCACTATTCATAATATGATAAATAAATGAGTCAGTAAGGATTCAATCTTGAGCTAGTTCCCTTGGGTAGTGAGATGGACCAGCCTCATGTGCCACTCAAATGATTCCCTAGTGGAAATATGTGTGTTTGGTTAATGGTAAACTCCTAATGGGGGACCCTGACCAATCCTAAAGTGCACCACACACTCCCCAGTTAAGAAAATGGATTTTAATATCCATGTTTAAAATATAAAAAATTTTCTAGTTGGTTGGTGAAGGGTTATCCTACTATCTTGCTACCAGTTGAGTTGGAACGACCTATTAATCATCAAGGAGAGTGGTGGTAAATTTTGGGTCCCTTTATATATATATATATATATATATCATTGATATTTCCCTTAATGCTTGATGGTTATATTATGTTGCCAATGGAAATGGTTATAGGGAGGGTAGTTAAAGCTGGATACTATGGGACCTTGATATGTGGGACATCTCCATTGATTTTTTATACCAGTTATGTGGGATATCTCCCTTGATTATGATTTTTATCGAGATATGATATGTCTCCCTTGATTATAATTAGTGGTTTAAACTTTATCTTATTTCTATATTTCCTTACATAGTTTTTTGCACACATGTCAATCCAGACACATTGATTTCAAGTGGATATTGATTTTCTTTGAACTATTATCTTACTAAGTACTACTAAATTCTCACCCCTCTACAAGTTTTATTAAGTTTTTTTGTAGGATAACTCAAGGAAGAATGGGGAAATTTTTGTTTGAGTAGCTAGAGTGGATCTTAGGAGCTTGGTCTTGCATTCTATATGGTTATAATTAGGATTGGGTAATGTGATATTTTCCATTTATATATATATATATATATTTTAAAAGGTTGGGGCCGAAGCCTCAATTTATTATTTAAAGAAAATACCTCTTTAGACTGGGTAGAGGGAGACCCATTACATAGCCCGAAGGCCCAGGCCAAGTGGCCTGAATACAAGGCTTGAAAGCACATTTTTTGGTCCAAAGGACCCCTTAGTGAATTGTACTACTACAGTACCCGTGCTGCTACAGTACCTGCTACAGTACAGCCGCCACTACAGTACTTGCTACAGTCCCTCCACTGCTACAGTGCCCTACTACAGTACTTCTATAGTAACCCAGGGAATTCGCCCCTGCCTGGATTTGATCCTGGGTCTTTTGGATGCCAAGCAGGAGCCTGTACCACTAGGGTACAAGCTCGTTGGTGAATATATATATATATGTATATATGAATTTTATTTATGGGTGGGTTATATTTTCCTAGGAATTAAGAGAGAAATACCACCCATACTTGTGATAAATACCCTCAGTGTTAGTCATCAAACCATGGCCTATTGAAGGTAGGATTTTGGGGTCACTCTCATCTCCATTGTCAACCCAAGATGGGTTTTAGAGGGGGAAGTCATGAAAAAGTGGCATCAAAGACTTTGGTTAAGAGATATGATGATGTTTGAAGTTAGTAATGGGTAAGGATTATATGGGTTTGGTAGGAAAACAATGTCCTCTAACTTTAGCATGTGGTGTAGGAAAAGGATAATAGCTAGGACATGAGTATTTAGGGCCCCCTATAATGTGGTTCAAGGACCTTTTTAGTCTACTAGACATATTTTGGTGTAGATACAATGATTTCAGAACATAGAAATTTTTTGGAAGGGTGCATGAATTATTCTCATAGGTTTCATTATAAGTTAGGATTTTTAATTCATAATCACGATTAACATATTTATTTATACTAACCTATGATGATATGATGAAATCACTATAATTATGTTTCATGTATTGTAATAAGTTGATCCATTCTAGCTTTAAACATGATTTCTTATAAACTTATGATGCAATATGATGCATACTTTACTTAGTATGCCATGTTTAGTTATAAATAATTGTTTGATTCATGTTAATTAATGAATCTAAAGGAGAATGCTAGGAATTCAAGGTGTAGTTTTACATTAAAAAAAGAAACATGGTAATATTTTTCCACTAATGATGAATCCTTATTAAAATATTGTATTTCAATGAGTAACTTTTTCTAGAAACCTTTCCAATTAAGAATGCCCTTGTTGATTAATTATTTAGGTTAAAGGGTTTTGAATGAACTACTCCAGCAGCATGTTTAAAATTTTAAGTTTTTATAAAGTTTAATATAATTAAATGAAATTTGTATGTATGAATCCATTGATTACAAAGTATGCTATAATTACGAATCCTTATTGTGTAACATGTGTGATCTATTGAAGTTTTGAACTTATCTAAATTTACTATATGTTATACAATCATGATGCTATATTTAAAATATTAATTTTTTATTATTCCATGCTAATAATGATGTGTTAAAGTCACTATTTATATTTGGTTACTCAATATAATAAGAATTCCATGTTGATTTAAGTGTAAAGAATGAAATTGAAGCACGTTTAATCTTGTAGTAGTTTAAAGAAGCATGTTATGATTAATATGGTGCAAGTATTTTGATTATCTCAAGGTAAGAATAAATTAATATGATTTTTCCATGTATCCCCCACATGAAGTTTCTATTATATATTGGTTTAATATTATGTTTCATATTGGTGATAATTGTATGGATAAGTTTGTGTTGATAATATGATTTCCTTAAAATATGTATATCAAAAGAACTCATCAATTGATTGAATATTCCTTAGTAAAGTTTCCTAGAATGAGTTATTGTAAAATGTAGTTTATATCCTAGATGTTATTTGATATTATGTTATGGGGTGGATGAGGGGATGGTTGTATAGAATTTATAGTGTATAAAAGTTTTTTGGGTGATTATGGGGTGGTTGGATCAGGTTGGGAGCCATGCTTTGTGGGTTTTTTTCACATGTTGTGACAATGTATTGATGATGGTGATATAAGGATGATGATATGGTTGTGATGGGAATGTTTGGTTAGTGTATTGTGTCTGATGAACATATTTACGTATTGAAATTATATTCTAAGTGGTTTGGTTATGATTCATGTGATGTGTGATAACCTAAATTTTTTATGTTGAGCTGAATATATGTCATCAAAATGTTATTAATAAATTTCATGGGAGAAGAAAAAATAAGAATATTGGTATGAAGCTTTACTAAAGTTCCAATAGAAGGAAGTACCAAAGTTTATTGGTGGAGAATCTAGCTAGGATATTGAAGAATGGTTAGAAGCTTGTGAGGACTCTAGATTGGTTTTGAGTCTATAATAGCCCCAAACCCACACTCCTAGATCCATTTTTAAAAGAATAATCTTTAAATTTATGGATTATATGCCAAAAATCATGACCTATTTTTTTCATAAAAAACATAAAACATCACAAAAAAATATTGGATCACTTATATACCTAAGGACCTTTTAGGTTTAGAGTTTTAATTAATTGGGAAAAAATCTTACATAACATTACCAATATATTTATGTGAGCATTTTTCTTGTTATACCTAGATTTTCTTATTCCACATCAGGTCTTCATCACAACCCACATGAAACCCTTATATACATATCTTGCTTAAAAACATTATTTATAACCTGAGTGAAAGAAAACATGAGAAAGGGGTGATCTCAAATTCTTATTAAGGGTAAATATATCCATTAATAATTGAATAGCTTTGATGTTCATAATATGAGAATAAGGGTATGAGGACATATTCAATGGGTATGAGCATTACATAAGAGAATATTTACCCATAAAATCTTGGATCATTAAACATGTGGCATGGAATAAAGCTTTATCAAAGGAACTAGTCATAAGAATCAATAATTATGATCATGTGATGTCAATATTGATGAAAATGACTATTAAAAACTCATAGAAAACATAGAGAAAACATGTTGGCATATTGGAACATTATCTTCATCACCCATGTTCACTCAAGTTAAAAATAACTATATCCTAGTTAAATCTATAGGGGAAACCTCCCTAGTTAGCTTTCTCCTTCTTGACTTTAAATTAAAGGAACATTACCCAATACATTATAGAGCCATATTGGGCTCACCCATCATATAAGCTATATCGAGCTCATCCATAATCATGATTTATATTAGACTCACCCAACATCATCAATAGCGTCTAAGTACCATACATAAATATAAAACATTGAATCTTTCATTTTCATTGTTAAACTTTTAGAAACAACTTACATTCCTCTGTAACTTGATTTACCCATGGAAAATAAATCAGTTTCAAGATAATATCTTTAAAATAATAATCACAAAAAATCTAGAGAAATAATATGGATGATATCATAATATCATATTCCTAGTGAAGCATAGGAATCATAAAAGGATGCTGACATAGATAAAAATACCTTTTAAATAATATTTAAAACATATCTCAAAAAAGGAGAAATACCCTTTTCTTTCAATACCATTAAAAAATAAAAATTCAAAGAATATTGATAGAAGTATTTTCATAGAAAATATCCATGGAAGCTTGTAAATTAATCTTAAAAGTAAATAATTTTTATGAGAGAACATTTTTTTTTCATTACATAAACATAAAAAATAAACATTCTTTTCAAACATTTGAAAAGAATTAAAATGTGACTCATGCAGAAAACATTAAGAAAGTTCCCTTTAAAACCTTTAAAAATAAGGTTTTAGTTTATGTAAAATAATTTTAGGAAATCGTTTATATTTATAAAAAAACACTATTTAATTAAGACAAATAACATGGAGGAAGAGTTTAGAAAAAAGTCTTTAAAACCTTTAAAGCAAAGTTTTTAAACAAAACCCATTTATGTTATTTTAAAACCAAAAACCCTTTAAAAGATATAACATAAAAAGAAACATAAGAAACCATGAGTATAAAAATATTCACGATATTACATTTCCAGATTCTTTATATGCATTATATAAATGAATATAGGTGCATTGGTCAAAACATGTCTCAAAGAAGGAAGTTTGAGAAGTGAAACCCTTGACACTCAGATAATTTTTGAATCAAAAAATCTTTGAATCAATGAACATAACACGATTATATAAAACCCATAATTCTCATTAAATAATACATGAAAACACATTCTTGGGGTATTGAGTACACCATATAAAATAAAACATGGTGCATAACATGAATTATGTCTCAAAGAATTGAAATTGAGACCATGAAAACCCTTGAAACTTTTATAACATTTGAATCAATATATCATGAAAGGTATAAATAAAAATTAACTTTAAATATCATGAAAAAATATTCATTCATGATATAATATTCCAATATAAATCAAATACACTTTATAAAAGTAAGTAGGTGCATAATAAAAAACATGTCTCAAAGAAACAATATTGAGACGAATAAACCTTACAGAGATCGTATCACTGAAGTGAGAATTAATCATTAAGGTGATTATGTGTAACAAATTGAAAAACACATAAAAAAGTGGAAATAAAAAATAATATAATAATAGGTAATTTCACACATGACCATGGCATAAAAAATTCAATGAATAAATTTTATAACCCAATAAAAGGAAATTTAGTTAAGAAACCTCTTACCTCAAGTACAAACTTACAATAAACATACTTTAACACAATTATAATAAATTTATATTAATTATTTAATTGTTTAAGAACATTTTAAAGGTTTATTAAATTGTAATTAAACCATTTATTTCATTTATTATAATGATATATTTAATTACTAAACCGATTAAGTCCACAATGGGTCTTTTGGGAACTTTCAATTCATAATTGAAAAATGACTTTGGTAGGTTGATCATGGTCAAAGGGGTCATTTTTCATTAATATATAGAATAATAATAATAAAATAATTACCAGTTTTATACATAAAATATAATTTTATATTTATTCATAAAAATTGGTTATGAAAAAAAATACATTATCTCACGAGGCTGTAGTACGCACGTACACATGAGTGATGTTTTTTTACTTTTCATTTGATAAAAAATAAAGAAATAAAATAAAATATTATCTTCATAGAATCATAATAATTTTATAAAAATTAAATACATTCATTAAATCCATCCCCATTACTATCCATAAGAGTCATTTAAAAAAAAGTGCATCACTACATGGATACGGTGGTTCGTACGTACGCACGTGCGATGATTCTGTTTTTCATGATTGGAATGGTATGAAGATAGATGATATATAATATTTCTAAATTCATAATTATATAATGAATAATATATATATATATATATTAAATCTATCATAATAACTAGCCTTGAAAGATAGTGATGAGAAATAAAATACATCGGTTCGTGATGCGGTGGTCTGCATATACGCACCAACAATGGGTTTGTTTCCCATTTAATGAAAAAGGATATGAAAAAGATTATTATGTTAACATAATAAAATCTAGGTATCTGTAAGATACTGATGTTATTATATTGGAATGTTTAGGACAAAATTTAAGGAGGTATAAGAATAACTAAAATGAAAACACTGAGTTGAGATGATTACCTCCTACTTGAAGAACTAGCTTTAGATCTATCCTTAAGAAACCTAGAGATGGTATTTTAAGAATAAAAAAACCTCTAGAATATATATAAATAATTTAAGAAGTTTTTTCAGGTTTTTTTCTATCCAAAAGGATCTTTAAGTGTGTGTAGGAGAGGTGGGTTGGTGACCTTTTATAAGTGAGGGGAGGGGCATCCTTGGAATTATGTAAAGTATTAAAATAATATAAATTAATTTTCATGGAAAGTGGAAAAAATTGATATATTTAAAATATAAGGTGAATATAATTTTAAATACATGAATAAAATAATATTTTGAAAAATTTTGGTGATTTTTTAACCCTTATTTTTAGTTTTAACCCCCATTAACCTTTTTGATGATTACCGTGATATCAAAGTGTTTTACTATTTAGGGGTCAAGAAAGTTACTATAAAAGGAAAATTTACCCATAAATATATAATTTTTTATATTATCTAACATATACCATTAATTTTTTCAATAATAATATTTTTATGAATTTTAAATCTTTTAATAAACTATTATTTAACATAAAATACCACTAAAGTTATTTTTGAGGTTATTCAGATAACTCACTTTAAAAAACTATCAAGATAACAATGTAGTAATAATATAAAATTTTAACACATCAATAATACATTATATTTATTTAAAAAATCATGAAATTACATAACTCACCCAAAAAACATTACTTCGTAAGTTTTTAAAATCATTTACTTTATTTTTCTATTGCTTGCACAAGCATTGTGTCAGGTTTGCATAAGAATTTAAGGTATTTATTTCATCACTAAAATTTAAAAAAAATTATAATCATAAAATAAAATTTAATAACCATTCACAACATGTTTTTATCCATTTTATAAAATGTCATAGATATTAAAATCAAGAAAGAGACATTTGGAAATTTTCCTTTACTTAAAATATTATAAATGTCTTTATAAAAGAAAAATGGCACAAAAGTACCATATTTTATAATATATTAAGGGTTTGGTCAAATTAAATTCATCCAATAAAATATATTCAAGTGCATGAATGATTTTGAAGCCTTATTTCTTAGTTTTAACATTTTTCTCGTTGTTTTACCCTTACTATGGTGATAATATTTCTACCAAGGTTATTATTCATTATGACTAAAAATAAAGATGGGATATTTAAAAAATTAATAAATTATGATTCTAAATATGTAATATATTTTATCAAATTAAATGCCTATAAGTTTTATAAATTAATTTTAAAATAAACCTGTAAAACACGACAAAAAACAGTTTTCCTGAAAAATGCATTTTTAAGTATTAAAATGTTTTTATAAAAAAAGTAAGCATAATTTTGATTCAAATGAAATTAATTGAATTATTTTTAATAAAAATGAAATAGTTTTTAAAAAAATTAATTCAAAAAAATGGTACTTTGTAAATACTTGAGTGGAAATGACAGTTTTCTATAAAATCACATTTTTTCACTATTTACTAAAAAATT
This sequence comes from Viscum album, assembly GCA_963277665.1. Classification (NCBI taxonomy): domain Eukaryota; kingdom Viridiplantae; phylum Streptophyta; class Magnoliopsida; order Santalales; family Viscaceae; genus Viscum; species Viscum album. Next base: position 1,581,357,555 of record OY728132.1, read on the forward strand.
AATCTTTTAATAAAAAACCTAAAATATCAACCTAAGATAATTTTTATATGATTATTTAAAAAAATAATTTTTATCAAATACAATTTGAAATTTTTTCATAAATTAATTATAATATTCACTCACAAAAAGCAATAAAAACCATTTTAAAGGAAAAAATATTTTTGAAGCATAAAATGACTGTACTAAAAATTGAGTGATCATTAATTAAGAATTAATAAATAAATTTGTATTGAGTATGATACATACACACACAAACATATATATATATATATATCATAATACAATTATTTCTATTCATATCTTTCAATTCAATGACTAGTTTATAACAATCATATTTAAATAATAATATTTCACAGTCATTAAAGATCGATGTTGTGTGTCATATATGTTATTGAACATGGTGTTGTTTTATAATATAATGGTATTAAAAATTATCTCTATCTATTAGATTGTTTTTGAAGGTGGTTCAAAAATGGTAAAAGATAAAGTGTGGTGCCCAGATAGGATTCCTTTGGCAGAGTTTCTTACAATGCCCAAGAAGGATTTTATTTCTCGTATGAAGATGAGTATCCAAATGAAAGAGATTAAAGATATCCACCAAGGCAGGATAATGTGCATGGATTTGGGAATCATTATATAGAACTGTATGGTCTCATTACACGTTTCTTAGCTACTCAAGTATGTTGATTGCAACATTTTGAGTCTACCTAGAGGTTGAGGATTCAGTGATACGTCATGGACTTTCAACTGAGGTATTAATAGAAGGTGACAGACTGTATATAAGTCATGGAGAGAGGAATTTTGAATAGATAGGGTTTCAGAAAATATAATTCTATAGTTTTTTTAATAACTCATATTTTTCTTATATTTATTTTAATAAATTAATTGGGAAAATGATGAGACAAATCATTGAGATGGCTTGAGATTCCGAAGCCCGGTGTGACTAGATTGAATATTTGAATAAAGTTATGTTTTTAAATTAAAAACACCCAGTGACTAACTTTGAATTTTAATAACTTCTAAACGGGTGCCTGGATTTAAAATCTGAGGGTACCGTTGCCTTCAGAACAACGAATTTACCTCAGGAGGGGCTTAACCTTGACCGACATGGGTCTAGGGTGAAAGTTAAATTTTATATGTGGACGTCATTAAAATATTCAATAAAAATATTTTAATTTGGCATTGTGCAGTGGTGTAGATTTTCTTCCTTTTATTAAACCTAGAGGTAGGGGTTCAGGGTTACATTTCACAACCATGGAATTCCCTAAAATCTCTTGAGAGAAGCTTGAAGTTTTTTCTCTCAATGAAGAATGACAAAAGAGATGAAGATTGAGATCGTTATTAAACGGATCATCAAAGACAATGAATCCATGACAGCGAATGATCCAATCCCAGGTAGGGTGTGTGTTTTGATTTGATTTCCTTCCTCATTATTGAATTCCTACAATGAACATGAATCAATCAACGAATGGATTGATTCACAAAACATGCGTATATCTACGGGATGGGTTTTTGATTTATGGATGTTTATCAGGAATTGAATCTAAGTTGGAGTCAATTTAGTTTTTGGCCCTCCATTATTCAATTCCAGTGTGGAAGGATCAAGGATGACATGAACAAGGACCAGATCCATCCACTTTGTGTGTTCTTGTGTTATGAATCCTTTTCCCCAAATCTGTTTCTCATTCTTTGTGGTGCAAAAATCTAAATAGTCCCAGTAGAAAAACCATTAGAAGGGTGGCCAATAGTGGCAGTAGCGACCTTCAGTCTAGGCGGGACTATAGTGGCAATAGAGAGTCATGGAATGAGGTCATGGTGGTGGCGATCAGGACGCAGGAGCGGCCTGCATTGTCACCCGGGTGTAGGCGGAGGAGGTCGTCCACTCAATGAACAGTGGAAGAATCCCACAAAGGCATGGCAGTAGGGAGGATTATAGGAGCCGTGACAACAGCAGTGGAGGGACGTGGCTCGTCAGAGCCATGTTAGACAGAATACCGGCGACAATGCTGTGGGTGGGTGCTAGTCATGCAGATCAGTAACGTGAATCATGGACCTGCCGTGTTGAATGGGGAAACCTCCTGACCAGGGTGGGGTGGGTTAGCCCGCATGCAGCAGGCCGGGCCCGATGGGTTGGGTCGGTCCGACTGGGTTGGACCAGACCTAGACCCAATCGGCCCCTTTTCACTAAAAGACTTATAACTTTCAAACCGTAAATCCGTTTGATGAGATGTTTGCTGCGTTGGGACCCTCATGATGAGGTAGTCCTTTTGAGACTACATTTTGGGTTTTTAGTGATGACTATCATTGGTGATAATCTTCTCATTGGTTCTTTACTTGAGGTTTTGGTATGTAATTGTATCCACATCACTGGGAAATAATCCCCTCGAGAGGATAGAGTCCTAGATAGAGTTGTGGAAACCTCATTGGGACTGAAGTGATACTCTATCACCCCTGATAAAGTTTCTTAGTTATTGACATGACCTTCGGGTGTAGGTCATTAATCCTCCATCTAGTGGGTTGTATCGGTAGGGTTCACAGTATTCTCTAAGAAGAATCCCCTACATTAGGAGCCACATCATTAGGGTTCAGGGTATTATATAAGAATAATCCTCTATATTGCGGGATAATAAAGATTAGGTTCACTGTATTCTTTGAATATAATCCCCTATCTGTATATCATTATATATTGACCAATGTTTTCTCTTTGGGAGGCACCCAAATTTGAGGGACCTCTTATAAGTGTCTCTGATGACATCAAGGATCGAAAAATGAGCTCTCCCAGAGCGAGCGTTCCTCAAGCGGAATCCTCTGGATGATGATTCACTATGACTTATATTCTCTTTATTTGTAGATGGTTATGAGTATATCTATATTTTCTTGGTATATGTATGGGTTTATACCTCTATAGAGTTAACTGTACATTATTTTGTGGTTTTTTCTTTGTTATTTCAGGGTGTCCTACTGTGTATCATTTTACTCACCCCAACATGAGCTTTACCCGCATGTGTCATGTATTGTGAAGATAATCGACATTTTGATGGATTCCTAGGAAGATAAGGGCCAGAATCAGGACTGGATGGTGCCTTGTGAGATCATATGGGATGGGGTGTTTTCTTCATCTTTCTACAACATCTTTAGTACCCTTTTTTGCAGGCCATACTTTTCATTTGTCTTTATTTTAGTGGTCTTGTATTATGGCCTATTATAACTTTCTATACTTTACTTTACGATTGTACTATGTGGTTGATTATTAGTGTATACATGCATGGTGGTTGGTGTTTTCTCTTTTTAGATTTGTGCGTTTAGAGATGTGTGTGTGAATACAGGTACTTTGGAAAATGCCTCTCATTTGTGAGATATGCCTACTCGACACTAGTCTCCAACCCCTAACCTATTAGAGGCAGGCTTGGGGTAGTCACAACATGGGCCCCACTAGGAAGGGTTGTGAAAGAGTGGTATCAGATCGGGTCAGTTCCACATTGGGATTGAGAGTCTATGAGATTGGTTTGGGGAAACAGTGTTAAGTGTTTTGAGTTCATATTTTAGGCTAGAGATTCCAGTGTTGGTGTGGCGACCGACGTATCCATACGCCAGGACTCTGGACACTTTATTTATGACTCAGTACATGAAAAAACTGGTTACAGGGAAACAAATGGTACATGCATCATATAGGAATGGTTTGTGTTTTCCATTTCCTTATTGATATAGCTCTCTAGATATTCTTTATTGACAGTGGTTAATCTTGATCTATTTCAGGATGCATCCACATAGACATCCATCCAGGATTCCGATGCATGATCATGGAGATGAGACTCCTAGTGATGAGGCGTCAGTATAGGGGAATATGCTAGACATGGTACCTTCTAGTGATTTTCCTACTGTAGTGCCACCTGTCGAGAATCAGTTCTTTCTAGTGCTACAAGTAGAGGATCCACGTAAGTTGAGTGTGTTGCATGAGTTCTAGAGGCAACAACCTCCCAGGTTCATGGGTGAGACTGACCCCCATGTATCTTAGGATTGGTTGGAGGTGGTCACATGCGTCTTTCACCTTGTGAGGTCACCACCCGACTAGATAGTAGTCCTAGACACAAGCCTTCTTCAGGGATCAGTGAGACGGTGGTGGATCTTAGTGATCCAGACACATGAGGAGGAAAACCTCACTTGGGTGTACTTTGAGCAACTCTTCAGGGAGGATTTCTTCCCATCTACATTAAGATCAGTTCATATACAAGAGATCTTGCATCTATAGTAGGGAAATCAGACGGTAGTAGAGTAATCGGCAAGATTCACAGACTTATCTAATTACTTTATAAATATGGTATGAGACCCATTCTTTAGGGATTAGGCTATTGATCAGGGGATACATTGGGATATCATGTAATTCATGTTATCTATAAACATCCCTAATCAGGATGGGATATTGAAGTTATCTCTCCTCATAGAGAGCTTTATGGAGAAGCAGACACTAGAAGTGGGAGCTACCAGCAGGCACTGGCTAGCTGATCCTTTGGTGGTGGGTAAGAGATAGCATAAAAAGGGCCTAAGTGGACCAAGTCCTTCAAGAGACAACCCCAGGATATGAGATCAATAGTGTGAGGCTCCTATGGTAGAGCAAAATAGTCAAAGGACAAATTGTGTTTCACATGCGGCAGTCAGGGACACCTAGCTCATGACTGCCTGACATGTTGTACAGATGATCAATAGATGGTTGAGGGATCTATGAGGTAGATACAGAGGTTCGAGTAGGGTGGTCTGCAGGGTGGAAGACATAGAAGGGGAGCAGGTAGAGCAATAGGCGGTGGGTGGAGGTTCGAGGTACCACCACCACCACCCCCAAGTGGTCCACCATAGGCTCCGAGATCCGGTGGACATGGGTGGGGCTAGCTTCAAGCGATAGAGGATTACAATATCAATGCTCCAAAAATGAATAGTGGTATGATCTGTGTCTTTTACATCCTAGCTATAGTTCTTATAGACACAATTACCATTCAATCCTTCCTTACTATGAACCTTGTTCAGATCTCAGAGATTTCGGTGGATCCATTGGCTCGCTACTTACATTTAGAGACTATTATGAGAGGAGATTTGGTGATCAAACACTGGTTCTAGTAGTGTGAGCTTACTCTTGGAGGCAAGATATTCGACTGGGATCTCATAGCAGCGACGTTCAGGCCTTACGACGTCGTTCTGGGTATAGACTAGTTATCCATATTTTATGCTCATATTGACCATTTTAGGTGCAGAGTGTGGTGTGTCCATAGATATGGGACCAGGTTTTTCTTTACTAGTGAAAAGGAAACGCTTTCAATATAGGATGGACTTTCTTTGAGGAGGGAGCATCTGATTACTCACCGGTTGGCTAGTCTTACCCTCGGTGCAATAGATGAGATGAGTCCACAATTTCCTGTAGTGGTGAATGATTAAGAGGACGTCTTCCTTGAAGATGTTACGGGATTACCTTGTCTTAGAGAGGTTAACTTATGCATTGATATGTACCGTGGTATGGCAGTAATATCCATACCTTCATATCGAATGGCTCCCATGGAGCTTTGTGAGTTGAGGGTATAGTTGGAGGACTTGCAAAGGAAGGGATTCATGAGACCCAACATTTCAACTTGGGCAGCCCCACTTTTGTTTTCCAAGAAGAAAGATAGGAGTTTGAGGTTGTGTGTGGACTTCAAGCACCTGAACCAGGTGACAGTGAAGAAAAAGTATCTATTGCTGAGAATTGATGACCTCTTCGACCAGATAAAGGGAGAAAGGTGGTTCTCAAAGATAGACATTAGATCTGGCTATCATCAGCTTCGTGTACAGGATGAGGATGTACTGAAGACAACCTTTATATGTCGGTATGGACACTAAGAGTAATTGGTTATTCCGTTTGAAATGATCAATGACCCAGTAGTTTTCATGGGACTCATGAACATGATATTCTAGCCATCCCTTGACTGGATCGTCATAGTTTTCATTTATGACATCCTAGAGTATTCATTATCTGAGGATGAGAACATGATACACCCGAGGATGGTATTGGATATGGTTCGAGAGCACCAGATTTATGGGAAGATCTCGAAGTTTCATTTTTGGATTCAGGAGACCCACTTTCTAGGACATGTCATTTAAGAGGTTGGATTTGCGGTGGATCTGAAAAAGATTGAGGCGATGCTTTCTTGGGAGCCACCCATGAGTGTGACTGAGGTGAGGAGTTTCTTATATTTTGATGGGTACTATTAGAGGTTTGTGCCTGAATTTTCTAGGGTAGAATCACCCTTTAAGGATTTGAAATGGAAGATATGACCCTTCATGTGGAAAGAGAAGTTCCAGCAGTGTTTTCAGAAGCTGAGACGGTGGTTGAAAAGTGCTCCCATCTTGAGGATACTAGAGAAGGGTGTTAGGTATGTAGTGTTCTATGATACGTTAGGTACTATACTTGGAAATGTCTTGATTCAAGGTAAAGTGGGGATTGCCTATGGCTCGTTCCAGTTGAGACAACATGAGTAGAACTATGTGACCCATGATCTTGATCTAGAAGTAGTGGTATTCGCATTAAATATGTGGTGGTATTAATTTATGGGGGAGTGGTTTACCATATAATAAGACCATAAGATCCTCAAGTATATATTTTATCAGGGTTACCTGAACTTGAGACAGAGGTTGTGGCTAGAGTTCCTATGGGATTATGACTTTGAGATTGTCTATACTCCTGAGAAGGGGAATGTGGAGGAAGATGCACTCAGCAGGATATCTACCTTTCAGCTTCTTAGTGAGGCATCAAAATAGTTAGTCACTCTGTAGATATACTTCATGGGAGATGGTGGAGCAGCTTATCTCCAGTTGATGGTTATCACCCCTCCACTCTTACGGTGAGTCAGGGAGGCACAACTTGGGGATATCGATTGCGAGTCTCGATATGCTCAGTTGTCCACAGGTCATACCCTTGATGGATATTCGATAGGTGGGGAACACATCATTCTCTTTAGAGGGAACATGGTTGTTCTAGTGGAATTACTATAGGAGGTTCTAAGGGAGTTACACACATCCCCCTTGGTGGTATATCCAGGTGTGGCGAAGATGTACCAGGACCTCCGCCATCAATTATGGTGGCCAGTGATAAAGAAAGTAGTGAAAGAGTTCATTTCTTGGTGCCTCACTTGTTAACAAGTGAAGGCAGAGCACCAGGTTCCAGTAGGCTTGACTCAACCACTCTAGGTGCCAAAGTGGAAGTGGGATGGGATATTTATGGACTCTATGATAGGTTTACCACACACGTCTAGGGGACATAATACCATCTGGGTGATCTTTGACCTACTGACCAAGTCGGCCCACTTCCTACCCATCTAAGAGAAAATTTTCATAGAGATCTTAGGGAGCATCTATGTTCAGGAGATAATTTTAAATCACGGGGTTCCCTCGATGATCATTATAGACCATGATGTTCATTTAACTTCTCAATTGTAGAGGGGTTTGCATGATGGTTTTGGGACTCAGTTGCGGCTGAGCATATATTTTTATTCCCAGACGAATGGTCAGATGGATAAGACCATATAGGTTCTAGAGGACATGCTACATGGCTAAATATTAGACTTTCATCATATTTGGGAGTACCACCCACCACTGGTGGATTTTTCATACAACAATAGTTACCACTCTACCATTGGTATGGCACCATTTGAGGCCTTGTACGGGCAACCTTGTAGATTATCATTATGTTGGACTAACCTAGGGGAGTTAGTAATTATGGTCCTAGAGTTGGTATGGGATACCAATGAGAAGTTAATGATCATCCAAGAGTGGATGAGGACTGAACAGAGTAGGTAGAATTCGTATAATAACATGATATGGGGGCCCTTTGAGTTCAAGGGGGAGAACATGTTTTCCTTTAGGTCTCACCACGATGAGGATTACAGAGATTTGGTCGGGGTGAAAATATATATCTAAGGTTCATTGACCTTTTAAGATTCTAAGAAGAGTTTTAGAGGTGGTGTACTGCCTAACTCTACCCCCATAGTTGCAACAGGTGCATGATTTCATTCATGTGTCACAACTGGGGAGGTACGTGTATGAAAAAATTGCACGTTATCGATTGGGGAGAGCTAGAAATTAACGATGGGGTGACATTTGTGAAGTACGCAGTGTAGATCAAGGATTGAAAGGAGAGGATCCTTCGTGGGTGGTAGATTACCCTAGTGTGAGTTCGGTGGAATCACGGGAATCTTCAGGAGAGCACCTGGGAGTGGGAGTCTCAGATGCATGCTCAGTACCCTTATCTTTTTATTGAGTAGACCTTGTTTTGAATTTTTGGAACATAAATCTTTAAGGTGAGGAGAATTTAATGAATCAATCGATGAATGGATTGATTCACAGATCATGCATATATTTATGGGATGCATTTTTTATTTCAGGATATTTATCAGGAATTGAATCTAAGTTAGAATTGATTTAGTTTTTGGCCCTCCATTCTTAAATTCTAACATGGAAGGATCAAGTCCAAAATGAACAAGGCCCAGATCCATCCACTTTGTGTATTATTGTGTTTTGCCTCCTTTCCCCAAAATCTGCTTCTCATTCTTCATGGTGCTATGATCCAGGAGGTCCCAGAAAAGCATCTATCAACAATACAGTCAGCCGCGGAAATGACCCACAGTCTAGACGAGACCATGGAGGTGATGATTGGTATGTGGAAGCAGGCCGCATCAACACCTAGGTGTAGTAAGAGGAGGGCATTGACGTGATGGTCGGTGGCGGAAGCCCGTTATGGTACAACTGCGAGCGGTGTGTGGGAGTCACGGCCAGGTGGGCTGCGACGGTGGCAGACAACCACAGTGGAGGGATGTAGCTCACCAGATCCACATCAGATGGAGGACCCATGGTAGATCCACAGGTGGGCACCGATCATGTAGACCAATCGCATGGATTGTGGACTGACCGCATTGACTGGGGTGACCTGCTGGGAAATGATTGGACGACCGCATGACCAAGGTAGGGCGCATCCAACCGGGGCGCGTCCAGTGCAGGTGGGCCGACCTACATGTGGTAGGCTAGGTTGAAGATGGAAGGACACACCAGTAGTGGGTCGGGCCCAACCAGGGTGGTCTGGGATTAGGGGGTCGAGTCGGACCAGGCCTAGACCCCACTGACCCCTTTTCACTAAGAGACCCCTAACTTTCAAACCATAAGTCCGTTTGATGATCCATTTGCATCATTAGGAACCGTGCGATGAGGAGGTACTTTTGAGATGACTTTGTGGGGTTTTATTGAGGACAGGAGTAGGTAAAAATCTTTCCCTTTGTTCTTTACTTGAGAGTTCGGTATGTCATTGCATCCACATCACTGGGCATCAATCCCCTTGAGAGGATAGAGTCCTCGATAGAGTTGTGGAAACCTCCTTGGGAATGGAGGGATACTCTATCACCCATGATGAATTTTCTTAGGTATTGATGTGACCTATAAGAATAGGGAGTTAATACTCCATATAGTGGGCAATATCTGTAGGGTTCATAGTATTCTCTGAAGATAATCCCCTACATTATGAGCTACATCAGTAGGGTTTGTGGTATTCTTTGAGAATAATCCCTTACATTGCAGGTTAATATAGATTGAGTTCATTGTATTCTCTGAGGATAATCCCCTATATATATCATGATCTATTTACCAACATTTTCTCTTTGGGAAGGGCCCAAATTTGCAGGACCTCTTGTAAGAGTCCCTGATGACATCAAGGTTTGAGGAGTGAGTTATCCTGGAACGATATGCCTCGAGCAGAATACTATGGCTGATGATTGACTATGAATTATCCTCTCTTTATTTGTAGATGGCATGAGTATATATGGATGTTATTGGTATATGGATGAACATATACCTATATAGATCTGACTATACATTCTCTTGTGGTTTTTTCCTTTATGGTTTCAGGGAGTCCTATTGAATATTGTTTTACTCACCCATACACGAGCTTTGTCTGCATGTGTTGTGTCTTATGCAGATGAACGAAACTTCGATGGAGTCATAGGTGGATTATGACCAGGATCAGGATCAGATAGTGCCTTGTGAGATCAGATGGGTTGAGGTGTTTTCGGCAGCTCTCTACAGCAGTTTTAGTACCCTTGTTTGTAGGTCGGACTTTGCGGTTGCCTTTATTTTGGTGGGCTTGTACTCTGGCCCGGTTTACCTTCCTATATTTTACTTTCCTTTTGTAATTTGTGGTTGGTTATTAGTGTATTCATGCATGGGGGTTTGGGTTTTCTAGTTTTCTCTTTGTGGGCTTGGAGATGTGTGTGTGCATACAGGTACTTAGGCAAATTCCTCCCATTTGTGAGATATGCCTATTCGGTGCTAGTCACCATCCCCTAGCCTATTGGAGGTGGGATTGGGGTAGTCATGACATGAGACCCACTGGGATGGGTCATGACATTACTGGAGAGGTTGATATGAATATTCTAATTTGTGGGTCTTGAAATTCATAAAAGAGGAGAGTGAGGTGAAATTCTAGAGTTTGAGCACAAATTTGAGCTATAGGGTTGAGAAACTCAAGGTGTATTGTGTTTGTAAAGTTAAAATGTCTTTATTATAATATTGTAGGGAATAATTAGTATGATTTCCTTACACTACTACAAAATTTTCCTATAAAATCACTATAATTAGCCTTTAACAGTGCTAAAAAATTAGTAACTATCAAAGTGTGATTAAAATCCCTAAGCTTTTATCAACGCTAAAAAGCACAAATAAATTGATCCATTATTAGAACTAAAAAACACTGATAAAGGGGTGAAATATAGTGTATTGTAAAAACACACTGTAATACCATAAAAAACACTAAAAAGTAGAAAAATCATGTATAAATATAGAATTTAAATGAAATAAAATTTATAACACAAATGAAATAAATAAAACACTATATTATAGAGAAAAATAATGCACTTGTATAAAAGAAAAAACCACCCCTACTTGAGAAATAGAGATACAATATATAACAAAAAAATTCTTATATTATTAATAATATAAAGAAATAAATTAAATAGAATGTGTTAATTTTAATCTAAACTTTGAGTCATATGAGGAACATTGTGTTTCAGATTGAGTTACAATTGATTATTACTCGTCACACTATTTATTATTCATCTTCAAGAATTATCTTTGTAAAAATTAATTAAATAATTATAAGATAAAAATTTAAAGGAAATTAATTAAGTAATAGAAAATAGAATAACGAGAAAAAAATATAGGCTCATTTTCTAGGTTTTGGTGATGTGATGCGCGTTTTAAACTAAAATAACACTTATATATTAAAAAGATGAAATTGGAGTCATACCAGTCACACCATGAATCAGATTGAGGTGAGTACGATTCCTACACATCCCAAATGACTTATGGATAATTATCATAAAGTAATAAAAAAATATGAATGCATTTTCTTAGTTTTGAGTACGTCACTTGTTTTTTATACTAAAATGTCATTTTAAACTGGAAACACATACTTTGAGTCATATCAGTCACATCATGTGTTGGTTTTACATGAGACCGATTCCTACTTGTCAAAAATAACTTATGAATTGTTTTTTTAAAATTATCAAGACAATCTAAGCATGTTTTCTCAGTTTTTAGTGAGTGACACTTTTTGAAAAAAAATGCCAAATTTAAACTGACAACGGACACTTTGAGTCATACTGGGTACATAATGTATCATATTGAGGCGTGGATTATTAATACTTATAAAAAATGACTTAAAGATCATTTAAATAAAGTATCAAAACAATAATAATGTGTTTTATGGGTTTTGAGTATGTTACTTGTCTTTTTTACTAAAATTAATGTAAATTTTAAATAAAAAGACACACTTGGAGTCATACCGGTCACATCGTGCGTCATATTAAGGTTTAGTTGATTATTAAATGTCTCAAATGACTTATGTATAATTTTACTAAAGTATCAACACAATAAAAATGTTTATTATTTGTTTTGAGTACATCACTTGTGTTTTTTACTAAAATATCATCTTAAACTAAAAACACACACTTTGAGTTATACTGGTCACACCATATGTCGGTTTGACATGAGAATTATTCCTACACATAAAAAATTAATTTTGAATCATTTTACTAAATTATCAAGACAATATGGTAATGTTTTATTGGTTCTCAGTGAGTGACACTTTTTGAACTAAAATGTCAATTTTAAACTCATAAAGGACACTTTGAGTTATATTGGGAACACCATGTATCAGATTGAGGTGTGGATAATTTATACATGTTGAAAAAAAATTATAGATCATTTTTCTAAAGTATAAAAACAATACGAATGCATATTCTTGGTTTTGAGTATGTCAGATTTCTTTTTTACTAAAATTAATGTCAATTTTAAATAAAAAAAGAACATGGAGTCATATCAGTCACACCGTGTGTCATATTGAGGTGAGGCTGATTTCTACACTTCCCAAATGAATTATGGATCATTTTATTAAATTATCAAAACAATTATAATTTTTTATCTTAGTTTTTAGTATGTCATTTTTTTACTAAAATTTCATTTTAAACTAGAGACATGCACTTTGAGTCATACCAGTCACATCATGTGTTGGTTTGATGTGAGACTAATTCTTACATGTCACAAATAAATTATGAATAATTTTACTAAATTATCAAGTTAATATGAGATATTTTTCTTGGTTTTCAGTATGTGATAATTTTTAAACTAAAATGTCAATTTTTAACTGATAATGGAAACTTTGAGTCATTCTAGAAACATCATGTATCAGATTGTGGTACGGATGATTCCTATACATAAAAAATGACTTACATATTTTTTCTAAAGAATCAAAAAAATCAGAAAGTGATTGATTGGTTTTGAGTACATCAGTTGTCTTTTTTACTAAAACTAATGTCAATTTTAAATAAAAAACACACTTGGTATCATAACGGTCACAGCTTATATCAGATTAAGGTGTGGATGATTATTAAATTTCCCAAATTATTTATGGATCATTTTCCTAAAGTATCAAAATAATATGAACTTTTTTTTATTGGTTTTGAGTACATCACTTGTGTTTTTTTACTAAAATGTCATTTTAAACTTTAAATATGCACTTTCACTCATATTGATCATATCATGTGTTGGTTTGACATGAGAATAATTTCTAAAAGTCGCAAATGACTTATGAATCATTTTCATAAATTATTAATATAATATGATTACATTTGATTGGTTTTGAGTATGTGAAACATTTTGAACTAAAATGTTAATTTTAAACTGATAATGGACACTTTGAGTCATAAAGGGAACATCATGTATTTTATCTAGGTGTGGATGATTACTACATATGAAAATGACTTATTCTATTGACGATAGTCATAAACCTCATCATGTACTTTCTCACCCATAGACTGAAGGCTATTAACGATAGTCATAACAGAAACATCATCAAGTCCTTTATCACCCATAGATTGGAGGCTATTGACTATAGTCATAAACCTTTGTTGAAATTTTCATACATGTTCTCTACAAGAAAACATAAAACCATGATATTCATATCTAAGCATGGCTCTTCTTGTTTCAATGTCCTTGGATGTTCCAAAATGTGTAACTTCTAACTTATTCCAGATGCTATTAGTAGCTTCACATGATGAAATTTGGATATAGATATTTCTAGTCATAGAATATAATAAAGTATTGTATACCTTAAAGTTAAGTTGATACCCTTGTTTTTCTTGATTGGTGAACTGTATAATATCCTTGTCATGAATCCTATAGTCTCTAATTAGCATAACAAAGTTATCAACACCAGTATTGATAATAAAATTCTTTATCATATCTCTCTAGTATTGAGGTGAAGATGATTACAACACATCCCAAATGACTTAGAGATAGTTTTTCTAAATTATCAAAACAATCATAATGAATTTTTTGGGTTTTGAGTACATCACTTGTGTTTTTTACTAAAATGTCATTTTAAAATGGAAACATGAACTTTGAGTCATACCGGTCACATCGTGTGTTAGTTTGTTGTGATACTGACTCCTACACCTAAAAAACGAATTATAAATAATTTTACTAAATTATAAATACAATTTGAGTTTGTTTTCTTGTGTTTCATTATGTCACATTCCTTTTTTTACTAAAATTAATATCAATTTTAAATAAAAGGCATAGTTGGAGTCACATCGGACACACCATGCATCTGATTAAGGTGAGGTTAATTTCTAAATGTCACAAATTAATTATGGATTTTTTTCCTAAATATCAAAAAAACAATATTAATGAATTTTATTAGTTTTGAGTATGTGATGTGTTTTTTTGAACTAAAATCTAAATTATAAAATAAAAACATACATTTTGATTCATATTGGTCACACCATGCATCAGATTGAGGTGCGAATAATTGAGTATGTGATGTGTGTTTTTCTTTCAATTTTATGCACCAATATAGAAAATAAAGAATTGTTCCATTTGGATGGATGAAGAAACCCCATGCTTCCTGAAATGAATCATCCAAAAGCATCATGTTCTCTCTTTTATGGCATGCTGAAGAAGATTGAAGTAAAAATATGATTTCCGAAAATATCTATGGGGAAAAATACTTATTAGATAAAAATGATAAGGAAATTAACTAAAAAATAGTAGATAAAATGGTGAAAAAATTAACTAAATAAGTAGTTGTAATTCACCTTTTCATAATGGTTATATACATTCTTGACCCATTTACTTATTATTTTTATCATAGGTGTAGCCTTGAAGTCCAATCTCTCACGAGCATGAGCAGATTCAAAAAAACCACTCCAACTTGAGAAAAATAATCCAACTATATAAGAAAACAATTCTTATATTACTAATAATATAAAGAAATAAATTAAACAAAAATATAAAACAATACATTAATATAATATCAATTTTAAACTGAAACCACACAATTTGAGTCATACCGGGTACACCGTGTATTAATTTGAGGTTTGGTTGATTCAAACATGTCTTTTTATCCTATATGAATTTGAAAATCCGGTTTATATAACAATATTTCAGTTTGATAACCTAGAATGTTGAATGCATTGGAGAATAAAAAGAAAATTGCATCATCATGAGTGATCATCCTTGTTGAGTGCATGATCATAGTATAGGAGTGAATCATATGTGTTTATGAAGTCATTTATTCCTATAAAACATTAACCATTAGTGTAAAACTATTATCATTCATTGATTAAACTAAAATAAATATTTATATATGAGTTTTTATGGAACATAATAATATTTATCTTTCCCTTTCACTATCATGGAGAGTATAAACTCTATGACATACCATTTATCTTATGTGATAGAAAAAACTTTAGTGTGACCCATTATGTATTTTCCAAAGACACTAAAATCTATTATAAATTTTTTACCCCTTATTTAAAGTATTAAACATTAGTATTTCCTTTTATAGCATCCAAATGAAACTAAAATATAGTGCATCCATTAATTATTCCTGGATTGTGTTGTAGATTAGTATATCCTTTTAAATATTATAGGGGATGACAAAATCTAACATAAAATCATCATTATTTGTTCATAAAAATTGGAATATCCCTATTCTCATATATTTTTTATTGAGAATAATGATAAGTTTTTTATTAATGATCTTGTGAACATGGATCATTTTACAAAATGAATGTGCAGATGTATAATGAATGTTACTTGTATGGATTTTACAAGAATTTTTTATATTATTTCATGCATCTAATTAATGATAAAATAGCCAAAATAATTCCATCACCCACCAAAGTAAAACCATTATATTTTTCTTTTTCCAAAAATTCACGATTCAGTTGATGAAATTTTGTATTTATTTATTTATTTAAAGGTTTTGGATCAAGATACATGCTTCTTTTTCAAGGGGGTCTTCATTTGTATTTTTAGTGCTTCATGATTTCATTTGAAGTGGGTTTTTTATTTTGATGGATTTATTAATAAAACAGTTTCTTTTCATTTGATACCATGTTTCCATTGATACTAGTCCTCCTTGATGACCACGATATCTCAATGTTGATTGTCCTCTAATAATTCTCTCATACACCTACAGGCTTCGGTGTTTGATTACACACATATTTATTGAAACATTTGAGTTGGATTATAAAAATATTTGATGATTGGATTGGTATTTTATGACTCTCAATTGACTGTTGGATCCACTTCTAGGCCCCTTTCTTTATAGTGTAGAGAATCCATGGGCAAGAAACTGCATCTGTTTTTTCCATTTTTTAGTTTGTTCTTGGTGAAGGGTTGCTTTCACACTTCAGAAATATTTGATAGTACTTGGACTGTGAAAATATAAATTGTAGCCTATGATAATCAGTTTAAAAAAATAAGTGGTGTTTGTTTTGTTTTTAAGAAAAATACCTCCAATTAAATTCATGTATAAAATCACTTAAATGAGTTGTGAAAAACATTTTTTTCAATAAGAAACCCGAAACACTTGCACATTGGTGTGCAATTTTCAACAATTTTTCTCAAACAAAAACTTTGTATGATCCCCATGATACTCCATTTCCCAACAATTTTATTGTTTTTAGGCCATCTCTTTGCCTCCTCCTCTGCCTCAGTATCTGCATCCACCACCTCCTCTACCTTGGTCTCTGACTCTAACTCTGCCTTTGCCTCCATATCTTCCTCCACCTCCACCTATGAATACACCTCCAACTCCTCCATTTTCCAAAAATGTTATTGTTTACAGGCAATCACTTCTAAACAAATTGATTTCCTCCATTATACTTTTCCTTTATAAATAGATCAAAAATAATATATAATCATTTTGACACTAATTATTCACACCCCAAATATATTTCTAAGGTCATGTCTTGTACTAAATCAATAAGATAATAGGTAATTGCCTAATTTTTTTTTGGTAAACATTCTAATACCATGTACAATGTCTACTCCTCTCTAAAAAGAATTACTTATTCTTTTGAGTTTGAAGGTTATCGTAAATATTGCTAGTATTAAAAAAGTATAGACAAAAAAATTGTGAAGAAATATTTTTAAAGAAATCTTAATTACCTTCAGAAATTACCAATTTGAGGATGCTGGTCTTTTGATGTTTTATGATCTCCCTCATAAATTTTAAAAAATAATATCCACAATCATTTCCATTATCTTACTTCAGACACTATAAAAACATTGACCAAAATAAGTGAATTGTATTAAAATATGTTTTGATAGTTAAATATTTCTATATACACCTAAATCTGTTTCTATTTATAGTAATCCATAGGATTTTTATGTTCAGTATCCGAATTCATGCCATGATTTAGCCTATATTTAGAGACTACCCTATGATAAAAAACATTATTAAAACATATGCTAAAACATATAATTTGAAGTTTATCTATAAAATGTTGATTGTGGTGTATTATAAATTCACAATACACATCATGTGTGGTCAGTTTGTTAGATATCCATGCATTGGATCCAAAAAATAAATATTTTGGGTATGCAGATTGACTCCGATCAACATCTAGTGTTACCTAAAAAAACAAAAATAAATAAGTAATGAAAAAAATAAAAATATATTTTATGTGATTAGATTGTAGAGTTTTACTTCTAAATTGTAGGCATAAAAAATAGTCTATTGTCTGTTATTTTTTTCTTAAACACATCTCATATCTCATCTCTTTTCTTCTCAATTTATTTCTTATCCAAATTAAGTTTTTATATAGAAATGATATAGAGATTAATGAATCCAAATAATGTTTCACATGGTTTTCCCTTAATATAGTAGTAATATAAATGCATGTAGAAAATATAAATAGTTATTAACATTAATGAACATATTATCTCACTATATGGAAAAATGTATTATGAAAATGTACCTTATGTATTTATTCAGAAATAAGTCTCCCAACCATTCATGCTTGAGAATCTCATTTATACTCTTGAGACAAAAGACATATATCATGGAAGTTACATATATTTATTATTAATATGGAATGTAATAAATATTTTCATCTTTAAATTAGGTCTTAACATTAAGTTGTAATGATAATAAATTTTTATCTGGAACTGGCGGGGAGAAGGTACTCCCGAAAGGTTCTTTTGATTTATTGGTCGATTCACTAGATTTTCTTGATCCAACCTTATGTTTCCCCAGTGATTTATCCATATTTAATATCATACCTCACTTAATACCTTTTTACGTTAAATATTATAGGTTTTTCAAATGATTTTTTTTAAATACATACCTTATGCATCTTTATAAGATTAGATGACCATTCTATGAAAGTTTCAATAGCATCATTGACCATTGTAATATATGGATCATCAAGTGGAATAATAAACTCATCATTCAGCTCATAATCTACCTCAATCCCCACTATAATGTGATCTTTTGGAGTCCTTTTTGGTGTATCTTTTCTCCTAAGATATTATATAACATACCCCTCGCATCATGGAAGTTCATTGGTGTTGATAAATAGAATTCACATACAAATGTACCCTATAGAATTTTAGTAATATAAAGTTATCAGAAGTTGTTTGATTCAAATTTAGGATAAATACTAATGAAAAAATTGATTTCCTTGGGTAAGGTATGAAGTTGAAGGGAATGACTAGCCTCAAAGCTAGTAGGGTCATTTGGTTCATGTGAGGATCTTTGTACCAATGCTAGTTTACTTTAATCCTTTCTCATACGATGGTCTGCCAAACCAGACCAAACAATAATATCTTGAAAATCATATATTTTTTCCTGAAATAATTTTAACATATTATATGTATCTTTATTTTGTTTTATCTCCATGAAATATGTTTAAGGAGACACTCCAAAACCTACTCCTCTAACACGACTGTAATGACTCAAACTTTCATTAATGGAAATTTCTCTTGGTCCAATTAAATGTCTTATTATGGTTATATAAAATGTGAACTTCATTGGTTTTATGTTTTTGGATTTTAAAATACTTTTAACAATTGTTACCATTGATAATATATCCATTGAACATTGATCACCTGATTAGTATAAATATAGGGATTTAACAAATCCAATTTACTCAGACAAAGGAAGCGATGACCTCATCAAGTAGACTTGCCCTGTATGAAGCCCATTTGTTAGAGCTCAGAAAGGAGGTGGCGTCATTGGGCTTCTATCTTGACCAATCCCAAGCAGATCTTGAACAGGTTAAGCTTGAGCAAAACTGACTACAGGAGAAGTTGAAGCTAATAGAGAATACTACTCGAGCGATGTTATCCGGGCCACCCCAAGAGTCTTTCACCATCACACAACTTACCCTTCGGTCTTATGCAGGTGTTATAAAGGGTTATGTAATAAGAACTAGCACTATGTAAATTATTTTTTTATAAAGAATATGCATTCATTTTATAATTTTTACTTTGTAAATAGTTTTTAAAGCACAAATAGTATTTTTAGTTAATATTCAACTAAGAAATCTATTTTGATGAATTAATGGATTTTTGAATTAAATAATATTTTAATAAAATATTATTATTATTAAATTACTTTTTATTAACTATAAATGATCTTATAATTTTATGAATGAAATTGTAATTTTTATTGAGGTTTGGAAGCTATTTTTGTCAAAACCCATGAATTTTTTATAAATGTTGGTTTTTTATTTTAAAAGTAAAAATTAACATATTTAGAAAATTATTTAGATAAAAGGAATATTATTTTTTTAATTAGGATGTCGAAATTATCCAATGGTTAATTTTTCATAATTTTCTGAGACGGTCAAATTTTTGGATAAAAATTAAATACCGTTTAAATATATAATGTGTTTTATAACATCATAATGACCCAATAGTGATGTAATAAAATACTATAAATGATATATTCAGCCAATATATGTTTTAAAATTAAAATAATATGATTTTGGGTTTGTTTTATTTATTTTACAAAACTTTTGTGGACCCTCCAAGAGTTATAAAACATTTTCACTTTTTAAATGAATTTCCTTGAGAGTGTGACTCACCTCCACATAATCCACCATATTATTTTAATAAGTTAGGACATTTTACTTATAAAATATTGTTTTCCACTACCATTTTCCAAAAACCGTGGGAAAAAACCATGGTCTAGTTTGTGGTTTTGATTAGTTTAATGTGAGGTGTCCCAAACCTAAATAATAAAGAATTCCCTCTCCTTTCCTATATAAACCCAACCAAACCCCCACATCCTCTTCACTCAAATCCTTTGGAGTTCGACCAACCCCTTACCTACTCTCTCTAAAATCTTCCAAAGGTTCCCCAAGCTCCCAATAATCCTCTCCCAAGCCTATCCCTATCCTTTGGAATCACACTTCCAAGTAAGGGATTTCTTCCTTTCTCATTTTTGTCAAATTTTCTTTAAGTTGTTATGCCCTTTTGTTTTCAATTAAAAACATTAGGGTATGATTTAGAACTCTCCCAATACTTACCTATTTATGTTTGGATAATGGTATAACCCTTTCTCTATCATTAATTCCTCCCATGTACACCTGTTACCATGCCAAAATTCCGTGAGGGATTTCTCTCCCCTCTTTTACATCCAAGTAATTCTTTTGTATTATGCATCTAAATTCCATTGTGTTTATTGGTACATGTATCTATATGACCCCCTTACTATCCATTTCATATAAATTTGATGATACACCCATTTATATCTCATCAACCATTTTTTATGAGTTCTTATTTCACGTCGTTATGCTGCCGAAATTGCACTACAGTTTTCCAATCCAATGTCATTGTGTAGTGAATATCATGCACATTTATCTATCATGGGTATTCAACTTTATGAAAATTTACTTATTGATTATAAATCTTCATGTATGTATTCCACATACCTTTATCATGTAATAAATGATGATGATTGATTCCATGTTGTATGATCCATGTGGCACACTTATGCATGAAATGAAATATTTAAGAAAGGGTGCACCCTGATAGAGCTCCAATGAATTGGGTAAAGTATAGTATCATGATACGTCATGTGAAATTAGTGTTGACTCATGATAATTCAAGTTCAATGAAGGTTTAATCATGATTCATGTAAAATGATGGTTTACTCATGGTCCATGTGCAGTGAGCCTTGGCTCATGTTAATTCCATGTTAAGTGTTGTTGCCACATTTCCATGTTATGATTATCATGTTTTATTATGATTTTATGTTTGTGTTTCTCTTGTACTCCATTAATATGACTATTTTCTAATATGTATTGTATTACTCATGTTATTTCATTTTTTATTCCCTTATTGGGCTTTATATCTCACCCTTTTCTTATGCATGTCCTCAGGTTATCCCATGCAATTCTAAGTATGAGGGAATGTAGTGGTCATGTAAATGAAGTTTTAAATAAATATGTTGTATTTAATGTTATAAGTTGTTATGTAATGTTCCTAAGCCCCAAAGACACTAGACCTCTTTATATTCCATGTTTTATCAAGTGAATATTTTATGTAATAAATCATGTTTAAGTATGAAATAAAGGGCAGGGTTGTCATAGTTGGTATCAGAGGATAGGTTTAGTTATTTTTGGGATTAGGATTAAAAAACCCTAGTGAATCCTTAGAGACAAGACTAAGTATAATAAAAATATCCCTAAGTTTTGGTGGGTATTGAGTAAGTGGTTTATCAAAAAAATACATCCCTATCTAGATACGAGTTGGTAGAGGCGGCTCTGGAACAGATGTGTCTAGGGGTGAAAACCCCGACAAGGAGTTTCAGGCTTGACCTGGGGTATCCTGGTACACGGCAATGGGTCTTTCTGCACTCTTGGTTACGACACTCCCGAGGTATATGCATAGGTATATTCACAAGCATAGCATGAACCATTGTAAAGGGAATTAAAAAAAAATGCCCCTAAGAATATATGTTAGAAATTAGATCATGAATAGCATAGATTGAAGCCTATGGATTCATAAGTTAAGGAAATAAAATTATTTATAAGTCATCCATTTTTTCCTTGGATTACCCTTTATGTGTTACCCTTAATTTTCCTTTTATTCTAGCCAATGGCCTGTAATAGGAGGACTCGGGCTAACAACGGATGTGGAGATCAATGTGATGACTGTGCTAATGAGATGCCCAATCTGATGGGAGCGGGAATCACGAACTTTGTCATGCTTCTCTCTTAGTTAAGTCAAGATTTTAATAGAAAAATGGTTCAAGAGGAATGTTCAACTCCCCCTAAGAAAGAACAAGTCACTATAGAGAGCTTCATGAGACAAAGGCCTCCTACTTTTAATGGATCATCTGATCCCTCAATCGCAGAATAATAGATCAACTCCATTGAAAAGATCTTCTCTATCCTTCAATGTTCTAAATAAGAGAAGGTTCTCCTGGTTGCTTATCATATGGAGGGTGAATATGATAAATGGTGGACATTGATAAAAAATAAGAATCCTGAGGAAGAGATTGAGGCGTTGGAATGGAAGGATTTCTGGAAGATGTTTTTTAATAAATATTTTCCGCGCACCCTCCGACTTAAGATGGAAAGGGACTTTTTTTCCTTCAATAAAAAAGATGACAAATCTGTTGAAGCGTATGAGGAAAACTTCACAAGGATTGCACGATATGCCTCCAGCTTTTTTATTACCCCAGAATAAAAGGTTGACCACTTCTTTGGTGGGTTGAAACCTAGCCTACGGAAAGCGCTGGCGATCTGTGACTTTGATAGCTATGAGGAAATTTTCCAATGCACCCTTAAGGTCAAAATGGAGATCAGAGAATCTTATGGGTATCATTGGGATAATAAGAGTAAGGTGTACTTGAATGTTGGTGGTCCGATGGATAAATCCAACAGTGCTAAGAAGATCCAGCACCCCACTTGCCAAATGTGCGGAAAGAATCACCCCGAAAATTGCCTGAAGGGGATGAGGAAATGATTTAGGTGTGAAAGAGAAGGACACCTAGTTGTTAACTAATGACAAGAAAAATCTGTGGCTGCAACAGAAGAGAGGATCGCTTCGTTCAAACCTCAACGTGTTGTTCATTGCTACAACTACAAATAATCAGGGCATCTTTTAATCAGTTCCCTAAGCCAAGGGTTTTCAGAGGCAACCAACAACCTCCAAGGCAGCAAGGGAAAGATTTTTCCATCACTACTACCGAAGTGAGCCCCGAAAATAAAGTAGTGATAGGTATGCTAGTTATTAATTCAATAATAGAGAACATAATTTTTGATTCAGGTTCTAAAAATTCTTTTATATCCCAAAAGTTTAGTAGAACAATCCCAGCACCACCACAAATCATGAAAGTAAAGCTGCCGGTGAGTAAAACAAATGGGGAAATCATTGCATCCCATGAATATAACTCCTCCTATATCATAATATGTGGATTTAATTTCCTATTGAACCCTGTCATACTCCCTGTAGTGTAATTTGATACAATTCTTGGCATGGATTGGCTTTCCTTATATAGAGCCAACAAAAATTTCCACAAGAGGGAAATCACTCTCCATGTGAAGAATCGACCCCCGATTCTATACAAGTGAAAGGAGGAAGATGAATCTTCTTTAGATCCATTATCACAAGATTGGATATTAATTCCCTATGATCACGTGTATCTGGATTAGATTATTGAGTCTAAGGAGGCAGCCATCCTTGAAGACATGCCTATTGTGAGAGAATTTTCCTAAGTGTTTCCCGATTAATTGCATAGTCTTCCTCCTAGAAGAGATGTTGAATTCTCAATTGATCTTATACCTGGGTCATTTCCAATATCCAATACTCCATATAGAATGGATTTTTTGGAGCTTGAGGAGCTAAAAAAACAACTATAGAAGAATCTAGATAAAGGGTTTATACGCCCAAGTGCTTCACCATGGGGTGCACCAATCCTCTTCGTCAAGAAGAAAGATGGGTCAATGCACCTTTGCACCGATTATCGTGAGCAGAACAAAATCACGATAAAGAACAAGTATCATCTCCCAAAAATAGAAAACTTTTTCAATCAGTTTCATAGAGCAAAATACTTCTCCTAGGTGGATTTGGGGTTGAGATATTATCAAGTAAGGGTGAAGAAGGAAGATATCCCCAAGACTGCTTTTCGTATAAGATACAGTGTCACGACCTGACCCTACCCGGGCTTGAGCTGCAACTACCCCAAGCCCGCCTCCATAGGCCAGGGGCTGGCGACCAGTGCCGAAGTCACAATAACTCGGGGAGTCCTTTGCCTAAGTACCTGTACACACACACACATCACACTCAATGCAAAAGTGCATAGTAAAAATAAAAACAAAGGGAAACTGCTATAAATAAACCAAAATGTGCATCGAACTCTAAAAGTAAAAAGTACAAGCTGAAGGTAATAGAAAAAGAAAAGGGGAAAAACACACGCCCAACCAGAAAAGTACCACAACCCGGCAATAGGTAAACAACAGTAAATAGCTAGGAGGGTCCCACACCTGGAACCTGACAACGACCACCACACGCGGTCCAAGCTCCCGGCTCCTAAGCTCCTCTGACGTCACGTCCAACCTGTCCGTCGTCTGCAAGGGCACACCAAGTGCGGGAAAAGCCCAAGCAGGTGTGAGTATAAAAATACTCAGTAGGATACCCTAAAGGCTCGAGGGAGCAACAAAGGAGGTACCGATGGGTGAGCATTAGATCGAACAGGGAAAGTAGAAAGGTACAACTGAAAGTGCAGCAAAGAGAATAGTGAAGAGTCCAGCTCAACCCAACAAGAGGAAAAAAGGGAGACTTGTCCAGACACAAGGAGCTGGAAATGGTGAGAATATGAAATTTACGTCGAGTCTTCGCTACCTATAGCAGGAGAGTAGACTCATCCAATCACGAGAATCTAGACACGGAAAGCACGTGGCATACCCCACGTGTCTTCGCCTCTTCTGGAAGGAGAGTAACCAAACCCAAGAAGTGGGTACTGGAACAGGGTATATACATATCCTTATGCTCAATAAAGAAGCCCGAACAATGTCGTAAGGGGATCTATGTCCCGTAGCTTAGCCCAAGAAAAGTGAGTCGCCAACAGTCCTAGAAGTAACACCATTGATGCCCAGCATCCCGCACGTCTGCCCCATACTACAAGTCAAGGGGATCAAATCACCGCACCTCGACACTATCCGCTTGGGCGACACTGACTCGCCCACATGGTTTTAGGTCGCGTCATAAGAACACATCTCGGTGGGGAAAGCGACCCTCGTACTTGAGAGTTCTAGGGAAAGTCAAACCGCACCTCGTCACTGCCCTACAGTCGAGAGGTCTTCTCAAATTTAAGTCGTCACAAAACTAACCCGTAAAACCAAGGGTCTCACTCCGGTAGTCACGGAGAAAATCCACAGACTAGCCTAGTAGAAAGGACTGAGTCTGAAAAGCCAACAGGTGACCCACTGCCCAGCTCTACTAGAGGGTAAACCATAATAAGATATCGGGTGACCCACTGCCCAGCCCTGCTGAAGGGTAAACCCAAATACGTCATCAGGCGACCTACTGTCAAGCCCTGCTGGAGGGTAAACCTGGAATAAGTCGATAGGTGACCCACTGCCCAGCTCTGCTGGAGGGTAGACCTGGAACAATATGACGGGTGACCCACTGCCCAGCCCTACTGGAGGGTAGACCCACAAAAGTCGTC
Source organism: Viscum album (assembly GCA_963277665.1). Classification (NCBI taxonomy): domain Eukaryota; kingdom Viridiplantae; phylum Streptophyta; class Magnoliopsida; order Santalales; family Viscaceae; genus Viscum; species Viscum album. The sequence continues at coordinate 1,581,383,092 of OY728132.1, forward strand.
AGGTGACCCACTGCCCAGTCTCTGCTGGAGTGTAGACCCGAAACAAGATGACAAGAGACCCACTGCCCAGCCCTACTGGAGGGTAGACCTGAATCAAGACGACGAGCAACCCACTGGCCAGCCCTACTAGAGGGTAGACCCTAAAGAGTCATCGGGTGACCCACTACCTAGTCTCTGCTAGAGGGTACACCCTGAGAAGTCAATGAGCAAACCACTGCCTAGCCCTGCTGGAGGGTAAACCCGGAACTGCTCTGGCCATCCCTACTGGATGGTATAACACTGGCCAACCGTGCACTGAGTGGGTACCGCACAACCACCCAACTCCAAAAAAACTCACCCAAAGAGGTTCAACGCCTGTTCTATCACTGAGTGTCACTAGCACCGCTACCGGCCGATCCATCGAGAACGAAACTAGGGGGAGACCACTCAACCCATCTGGTAAAACAAACAAGCACAGAGCCAGGGGTAAACTCCACCCTATTGGTCAAACAAACGAGCACAGAGGGACCCTCTACGTCGCAAGAGGTCAAAGTACGCAAAGCAGAACCCGACATGCACGTGGGGCCCACACAACGTGTGGCCCCATCTCAACCCCAACCAAGTGTACAAATGTTCTCAGGTACAAACATCCCCAACGTGTACCTCCAAGCATTCCCGTATACTCCCAGAGTATACCACATCTCTGCCTTAACGCTATCGTGCACACGGCACCCAACGTTTACGCGAAGGCGTAACATAACAACTCCAACCTGCCACTCCAACGGTTGAGGCACACCCAACCACATCTCTCTAAGCATTTACATCACTCACACGGGAGTACACGCGATCAAATGCCAAGGGTCCGCTACAAACACGGTAGAAGAACCGCCACCGGGGCACCCTCACATTTCCCTATTTAATAAGATCACCTATGAGGCTCCGCTCGCCTGAACAGGTTAAACCGTTGTAATCCCCGCGGAAAAACATGCGAGTTAGACTACTTACTCGCCCGAAATGGTCAACCGATGAAAAATATACTATTCACCGTAACCAACCCGTGTGGGGCCCACCTCAAAATCCCGAAACTGAACAAACGGAGCACACCACTGCGATCCCCTTGGAAAAACACACGGGATTGACTACTCAGTCGCCCAAAATGGACACCCAGTGAAAAATGTACTATTCACCATAGCTAGGTCGGGTGGGACCCACTCCACATCCCCGAAAAAGGTCGGGTGAACTGCGCCATCGCAATGCTCTCAAAAAAACACGTCAAAAGCACTACTCACTTGAGTGGAACAGATATCCATAGAAAAAGATACGTTCCGGCTTACCGCGCACGAGCGGTACCACGCGGAACCCGCACCCCGGTCCCGAAGCGCTGCCAACGGATCACACCATTGCGATCCTCTCAAAAAAGTACACAAGATGGACTATTCACTTGTACAAAACGACCTCTTGGTGATAGAGATGGAAAATCACCGTCAATGCCCAAACGACCCTCGTGGGGCCCGCACCATCGTGCCAAATTAGAGCGGACGGATTGCACCATTGCAATCCCCTAAGAAAAAAACATCCAGAATCGACTACTCGCACGCCCCGAACGGATGCTCGATGAGAAAGTCGTTAAACGCTGCTCGCAGCTCAAAATACGGCCCGTGGGGCCACACCTCAACTCCAACAGCAATGCCTGCAACCACCCTGGAAAGCTTCGCCCCGGCGCCAAGGTCCCAACGTCGCTGACGGCGCTCAAAACGGACGTCAGACGTGCCCGCGCCGTCCATAACAAGAATCCCCAGAAAAATGTCAACTCACTTAAAGGCGTGCTGTGCCTCTGAGGCCCCTCGTTTTGGGAATTAAAAATTCCCAAAACCATGTCACAAATTTCGTCTCTACTTAAGGGACGCGTCGCCGTAGATGGCACTCAATTCCCTCCCTGGTTTAAAAGTTACGACATTTTAACGTCGTCGGACGCAAGCGGGGGGGGGGGGGGACCGGACCGGTCCGGCCGGTCCACACCCCCCTGGACCGGACCAAGCTGGCCGGCCCGTGGCTCTGCCGTCCGAGCCGCCACGGCCACGGTTTACACGCGCGGACCACGTGCCTCCAAACTAACCGGCCACGAGGCCGGTCGTTTTTCCACGCGGAGACCCGCGTTCAGTGGGTCTCTGCCTCCCGAGCGGGGTCGCGCGCCGCGACCCCAGGCTCCGCGTTAACCGGTCGGCGCAGCCGGCCGACCCTTCTGCTCCATGGCCCCAGCTCACCCGGAGGAGCCCCCCCTGCCGCCTACCGCTTAAGGCCGCTGCCGCCCGACCTTGACCCGCGCCACCGCCGCCTTGGCATGCGCCGCCTGCTGCTCGTCGGTCCGCCGTTGGAAAACAAAACCCGCAAACTTCGTCGGGCCTTTGCGAACACGCCGGGACTCGGATTTTAAATCCGAGAAGACCATCGGGAAGCTCAAAACCAGTACTACGCACCTATTGGATTTTTTCAAAGATAAAACAATGTTTTGACGCTAAAATTGGGATTCAAAGAGGGGTTCTGGATTTTTCAAATGAAAACAACAATCGCCTACGTCGATGGGCTTCGCCCGAAGCTTTGCAAGGGTTCGCCGGAGTTTCCACGCCTCGCCGGAGCTGCCTCTCCGGAGTGGAGGAGGAGAGGGAGGGGCTGCCGCCTGCTGCCATCTAGGTGAAGAAGAAGAAGAAACAGAGGGATGGGGTGGGTTAAGTGTTTAAATAGAAAACACTTAACCACCCGCCCGTCGACCCGAACCCGAACTCCCAACGAGGTTGGGATTAAGCCTCCCCTAGGCTAAAAACCATGCTATGAACGCAACGGCGGTCTCGAAATTTTAATCTGAGGCCCCGTTAAAAAGTTATAAAACTCAACGCCCAAAGCCGCCAAATTACGAAAAGGCCCCTGGGGCCATTTTTCACAGACGGGCCGTGCCCGCAAAACTTACACCCCTCCTAGGGTAAACAGCACGTTCCGAACTCAATGATGCCCTCGGTTTCCAATCCGAGCCACCGTTTAAGAGATACTTGGGTTAAGCTGTTAAACGAATAAATTAATTATTTAATTTTTTCGTTTCACGTTCCGGAAGCGAGCGAGGGGTCCAAACATCATGCATCGACAAGTTTTATGTCGTTCCTAGGGTAAACACCCCATTCCGGACCCATCCGTACACTCGTATCTCTTATCCAAAGAACCGTTTAGGAGTTATCCCATTTATTTGGCGTTTCAAGTGTGAACGCACTGAATATTTAATTCCGGCCACTCTAGGGCACGGAATCGCACACCGTCTGAGGGAGCTGCTCTAGAATAACATCAAGAATATTCCAAAGTCTTTCGCAGCAAAAACTGGGTTCTTACATCATTCCCTCCTTCAATCTTTTTGTCCCCGAAAAGCAAAACCAGGTAACAACTCAGGATACTAATCCCACACCTGGCTCTTCCGTACCTAGAAGAACTCTTGCACAGTCCCTTATCACCGCACAGAGACCAAAGGATTTGATATGTTCACGCGAGGTCGGCCCTTACTGAAGTTGTGCATAGGGGAACACACACTTCTCTTCTCGGGTGAGTCACGTGGGAGACGTCGTGAACCCACTCCAGACCTTGGGTTTTGGGCAAGGTGGTAGGGAACCTCGCCATCCCTTTGAACGTTCTCAAACAATCCTAAGAACCTAGGGGGTATCTCACCTCCCTGACCAAACCTCCACATCGCATGCCGCGACTAGAATCACTGCCCGCACCTGGAACAAGGCCCGGTGATTCCCTCCTTTAGAATATCCATATGGTGAAACACCCAAGGATATCTGGTCACCAAAGATTTCACCGTCAATGTCTCGTAACCAAGTCTCTCTTACATGCTAGGAAAGTGATGGAGTCGACACCATCGACTAAAGAAAAAGGTCCCACACCTTTTATCATTCCAACACAGGGTTACACCGACGCCACGTGCCACCCTGGTAAAAATTCAAACAAGGAGCAGGGAGAAAAGAATTTCACAGACAGAGTCTAACAATTCTACTGCAAAAATTAGAAGAGCCATAGAGCGTACCTCTTACCACCTCATGCTCTGCGTGATCATAGATATCCAAAGCTCGTGGTTGTTCGCGGTCCCAACTGTCAGCTCCCGGAGCCTGACGTGGACCGCCTAGTGGTGATGGGAAGACCTCGTAAAGCCATCCCCCACTACCAGATCCTCCCGCTCCTCTGCTAGCACCACCTCTCTGGGTACTACTCCGATCACGGCGCTGCCTCTGTCGTGGTGGTGCACCTACTGCCTGCCTGAAGCTCTCTGGATGCCTGGTGGGGTTGTCCCGTGCCAGGTGACCTCACCCATCGCAAGAGTAGCACCAACCCTCTTCGGGCTGCACTGGTGACCTCCAGTGCCACTGTGGTGTACAACCACACCCCTAAGTTCGGTTGTCAGAAAGTCACCTACGTCGAGGTTCTACTTACCGATGCCCGCTAGCTGCGGCTGACGTCTCGACTCCAATAATTTCTGCTGCCACCACCAACTCTAGAACGTGACAGGAATATCTCTGTCACCATCACCTGCTCTAGCACCCCGACATATGTGGGAATGTCCAAGGGTACTATGATAGCACGAATCTCTCGGCGGAGACCCTTTTCAAACTTCCGCGCTCGGAAGTTGCCGTCATGGACTAAGTCCGGGTAAAAGCGTGCACGGTCTGCGAAACTATCCGTGTACTCGGCCACTGTCATCCCTCCCTGCTGAAATTGCAGGAGCTCCTGAATCTGAAAGAAGCGAAAGCAATAGGGGAAAAACTCCTCACGAAACAACAACCGAAAGTCACCCCACGAAAGCGACGACTCGTCAAGAAACTGAGTCACCAAACTCCACCAATGCCAAGCTGCTCCATGAAAAATATTGGATGCCAAAACCACTCTCTGATCTGCCAGCGTCTGCACAATCCTGAAGAGGCGAACCACTGTCTCTAGCCAAACCTCTGCTACCTGAGGATCTGGCTCACCACTGAACCTCAACGGTCTCTACTGCTAGAACTCACAGAGCACGCTCAACCTGCGCTCAAGCTCAGCCTGCTCTGCTGAAACTGTCTGCTGCTCAACAGGTGGGGGTGCTACTACCGGCCCACCCGGAGAAAGGGTCTTGTATGATGGGTCCTGGACTATGGCCTTATAGCTCGGAGGGTCGTCGTCATGCACCAAAGCTGGTATCTTGGCTGGCTGTCTTCATGGAGACATCCTGAATATTATCAAAGAGTGTCGCGGTCAGATGAGCATATATGTATATACCAATAACAACAATGGGGAGATGACTCAAGAAGGACAGTCAAAGACTCAATCCTATGTGATGCAAAAACTAATTTTTCCCTACAACAAGTGTCTCAGCATGCCGAGTCGACAAGCGGGTTATCCGGGTCCTGGTGAATGGATACGTCGGTCGCCGCACCATCACTAGAATCCCTGGCCTGAGAGCCTCTCTCGAAACACATTAACATTATTACCCCAAAACTCAACCAATTCCTTTTTAGGGATGTCCGAACATCACCCCAAGGAACAAAACTCCCACTGATACCACTTTTGTCACGACCTGACCCTACCCGGGCTCGAGCCGCAACTACCCCAAGCCCGCCTCCATAGGCCAGGGGATGGCGACCAGCACCGAAGGCACAATAACTCAGGGAGGCCTTTGCCTAAGTACCTTTACACACACGCACACAGAACACTCAATGAAAAAGTGCATAGTAAAAATAAAAAAATTGCAACTACTATAAATAAACCACAATGTGCATCGACCTCTAAAAGTACAAAGTACAAGCTGAAGGTAACTGAAAAAGAAAAGGGCAAAAACACGCGCCCAACCGGAAAAATGACACAACCCGAAAACAGGTAAACAACAGTAAATAGTTGGGAGGGTCCCACACCTGGAACCCGAAAACGACCACCGCACGCGGTCCAAGCTCCCGGCTCCTAAGCTCTATCTGACGTCACGTCCAACCTGTCCGTCATCTGCAAGGGCACACCATGTGTGGGAAAAGGCTAAGCAGAGGTGAGTATAAAAATACTTAGTAGGATACCCCGAAGGCTCAAGGGAGCAACAAAGGAGGTACCGACGGGTGAGCAGTAGATCAAACATGGAAAGTAGAAAGGTACAACTGAAAGTGCAGTAAAGAGAACAATGAAGAGTCCATCTCAACCCAAAAAAAGGAAAGAAGGTAGACTCGTCCAGACACAAGGAGATGGAAATGGTGAGAAGATGAACTTCCCGTTGATTCTTCGCTACCTATAGCAGGAGAGTAGACTCGTCCAACCACGAGAAGCTAGACACGGAAAGCACGTGACATACCCTGTGCATCTTCGCCTCTCCTGGAAGGAGAGTAACCAAAACCAAGAAGTGCATACTGGAACAAGGTATATACATATCCTTGTGCTCAATCAAGAAGCCCGAATAACGTCGTAAGGGGATCTCCGTCCCGTAGCTCAGCCCAAGAAAAGTGAGTCACTAACAGTCCCAGAAGTAACACCATTGATGCCTAGAATCCCGCACGTCTTCCCCGAACTACAAGTCAAGTGGCTCAAATCAACTCACCTTGACACTATCCGCTTTGGGAGGCACTGACTCGCCCGCACGGTTTTAGGTCATGTCACAAGAACGCATCTCGGTGGGGAAATCACCCCTCGTACTTGAGAGTTCTAAGGAAAGTCAAACCACACCTCGTCATTGCCCTGCAATTGAGAGGTCTTCTAAAATATAAGCCATCACAAAACTAACCCATACAACCAAGGGTCTTGCTTCGGTAGTCACAGAGAAAATCCACAGACTAGCCTAGTAGAAAGAACTGATTCTGAAAAGCCAACAGGTGACCCACTTCCCAGCCCTGCTGGACGGTAAACCATAATAAGATATCGGGTGACCCACTGCCTAGCCCTGCTAGAGGGTAAACCCAAATACATCATCCGGAGACCCACTGTCCATCCCTAGTGAAGGGTAAACCTGGAATAAGTCGACAGGCGACCCACTGCCCAGCTCTGCTGGAGGGTAGACCAGGAACAATACGACGGGCAATCCACTGCCCAGCCCCACTGGAGGGTAGACCCACAAGAGTCGTCAGGTGACCCACTGCCCAGTCCTTGCTGGAGGGTAGACCCGGAACAAGCTGATAGGAGACCCACTGCCCAGCCCTACTGGAGGGTAGACTTGAATCAAGACGACGAGCAACCCACTGCCCAGCCCTACTGGAGGGTAGACCCTAAAGAGTCGTCGGGTGACCCACTGCCTAGTCTCTGCTAGAGGGTAAACCCTGAGAAGTCAATGAGAAACCCACTGCCCAGCCCTACTGGAGGGTAAACCTGGAATAGCTCTGGCCATCCCTACTGGATGGTATAACACTGGCCAACCGAGCACTGAGTGGGTACCGCGCAACCACCCAACTCCAGAACAACTCACCCAAATAGGTTCAACGCCTGTTCCATCACTGGGTGTCACTAGCACCGCTACCGGCCGATCCATCGAGAACGAAACTAGGGGGAGACCACTCAACCATGCTGGTCAAACAAACAAGCATAGATCCAGGGGAAAACTCCACCCTACTGGTCAAACAAATGAGCACAAAGGGACCCTCTACGTCGCGAGAGGTCAAAGTACGCAAAGCAGAACCCGACACGCATGTGGGGACCACACGACGTGTGGCCCCATCTCAACCCCAACCAAGCGTACAAACATTCTTAGGTACAAACATCTTCAATGTGTACCTCCAAGCATTCATGTATACTCCCAGGGTATACCACGTCTCCAGCCCTAAGGCTATCGTGCACATGGCACCCAACGTCTACAAGAAGGCGTAACGTAACAACTCCAACCTTCCACCCCAATGGCTGAGACACAACAAACCACATCTCTTCAAACATTTACATCACTCACACAGGAGTGCACGCGATCACACACCAAGGGTCCGCTACAAACACGGTAGAAGAACCGCCACCGGGGCACCCTCACATTTCCCCATTTAATAAGATCGCGTATGAGGCTCCGCTCTCCTGAATATATTACACCGTTGTAATCCCCGCGAAAAAACACGCGAGATAGACTACTTACTCGCCCGAAATGATCAACCGGTGAAAAAGGTATTATTCGCCGTAACCAACCTGTGTGGGGGCCACCCCAAAATCCCGAAACTGAATAAACGAAGCACGCCACTGTGATCCCCTCTAAAAACACATGGGTTTGACTACTCAATCGCCCAAAATGGACACCCGGTGAAAAAGGTACTATTCACTATAGCCAGGTCGGGTAGTACCCACTCCACGTCCTCGAAAAAGGTCGAGCGAACTGCGCCATCGCAATGCTCTCGGAAAAACACATCAAAAGCACTACTCACTTGAGTGGAATGGATATCCAGAGAAAAAGATGTGTTCCAGATTACCGCGCACGAGCGGTACCACACGGAACCCGCACCCCGGTCCCGAAGCACTGCCAACAGATCACACCGTTGCAATCCTCTCGAAAAAGTACACAAGATGGACTATTCACTTGTCCAAAATGGCCTCTCAGTGAGAGAGATGGAAAATCACCGTCAACACCCAAACAGCCCTCACGGGGCCCGCACCATCGTGCCTAATTAGAGCGGGCGGATTGCACCATTGCAATCCCCTCGGAAAAAACATCCAGAATCGACTGCTCGCATGCCCCGAACGGACGCCCGATGAGAAAGTCGCTAAAAGCTGCACGCAGCTCAAAAGACGGCCCGTGGGGGCCACACCTCAACTCCAGCTGCAACGCCTGCAACCACCATGGAAAGCTTCGCCCCGGTGCCAGGGTCCCAATGCCGCTGAAGGCGCTCAAAACGGATGTCAGACGCGCCTGCGCCGTCCATAAAAAGAATCCCCGGAAAAACGTCAACTACCTTAAAGGCGCGCTGCGCCTCCGAGGCCCCTATTTTAGGGAATTAAAAATTCCCGAAACCATCTCACAAAGTACGTCTCTAATTAAGGGACGTATCTCTGAAAACGGCACGCGATTCCGTCCCCTGGTTTAAAAGTTACGGCATTTTAATGTTGTCGGACGCAAGCGGGGGTGGACCGGACCGGTCCGACCGATCCACACACCCCTGGACCGGCCCAAGACGTCGGCCCGCGGCTCTGCCATCCAAACCGCCGTGGCCAAGGTTCACACACGCGGACCGTGCGCCTCCAAACCGACCGGCCACGAGGACGATCGTTTTTCCACTCGGAGACCCGCGTTCAGTGGGTCTCTGCCTCCCGAGCGGGGTCGCGCGCCGCGACCCCGGGCTTCGCGACAGCCGGCCGGCGCAGCCGGCCGGCCCTTCTGCTCCACGGCCCCAGCTCACCCGGAGGATCCCCCCCTGCCGCTTGCCACTTAAGGCCGCCGCTGCCCAACCTTGACCCGCGCCATTGCCGCCTTGGCATGCGCCGCCTGCTGCTCGTCGGTCCACCGCCGGAAAACAAAACCCGCAAACTTCGTCGGGCCTTTGCAAACACGTCAGGACTCAGATTTTAAATCCGAGAGGACCGTCGGGAAGCTCAAAACTATTACTACGAATCTATGGAATTTTTTCGAAGATCAAACAATGTTTTTATGCTAAAATTGGGATTCAAAGAGGGGTTATGGATTTTTAAAACGAAAACAACAATCGCCTACGTCGATGGGCTTCGCCCGAAGCTTCGCAAGGGTTCGCCGGAGTTTCCACGCCTCACCGGAGCTGCCTCTCTGGAGTGGAGGAGGAGAGTTAGGGTCTACCACCTGATTCCGTCCAGGAAAAGAAGAATAAGAGACAGAGGGAGGGTGTGGGTTAAGTGTTTCAATAGAAAATACTTAACCACCCGCCCGTCGGCCCGAACCCGAACTCCCGAAGGGGTTGGGATTAAGCCTCCCCTAGGCTAAAAACCATGCTATGAATGCAACAGAGGTCTCATAATTTTAATCTGAGGCCCCGTTGAAAAGTTATAAAACTCAACGCCCAAAGCCGCCAAATTACGAAAACGCCCCTGGGGCCATTTTTCACAGACGGGTCACGCCCGCAAAACTTACACCCCTCCTCGGGTAAACGACACATTCCGGACTCAACAGTGTCCTCATTTTTTCAATCCGAGCCACCGTTTAAGAGATACTTGAGTTAAGTTGTTAAATGAATAAATTAATTATTTAATTTTTCCGTTTCACGTTTCGGTAGTGAGCGAGGGGTCCAAACATCCTGCGCCGAAAAGTTTTATGTCATTCCTAGGGTAAACACCCCATTCCAGACCCATCCGAAGCACCGTTTAGGAGTTATCTCATTTATTTGGCGTTTCCAGTGTGAACGCACTTAAAATTTAATTCCGGCCACTCCGGGGCTCGGAATCGCACGCCGTCTAAGGGCGCTGCTCTGGAATAACATCAAGAATATTACAAAGTCTTTCGCAGCAAAAAATGGGTTCTTACATACAGGCACTATGAATTCATAGTAATGACTTTCAGAATCACTAAAGCTACAACAATATTAATGGACTTGATGAATATAGTCTTTAGGGATTACCAATAAAAATTTGTGGTAGTATTTATAGATGATATTCTGATATACCCCAAAACCAGGGAGGATCATGAGAAGCATCTAAGAACTATACTAGAGACCTTGTGGAAGGAGAAGCTCCATGAAAAGTACAAAAAGTGTGAGTTTTGGTTGAAGGAGGTCTCATTATTGGGCCATATCATCACAAGAAATGAGATATCTGTGGATCCCTCCAAAATAGATGTAATTTAGGGATGGTCGAGGACAAAATTGGTAATGGATATTCGTAGCTTCTTGGGTTTAGCTGGATATTATCGACGATTTTTGAGAAATTTCTCATGATTTTCCAACCCTCTTACCAATATAACTTGGAAGGGAGTAAAGTTTACATGGAGTGATGAATGTGAAGACAGCTTCACGGAGTTAAAAATGAGTCTTATCACTATGCCCATGCTCACTTTACCCACAAGTGAAGAACTTTTTGTGGTATTCATTGTTTCATCAAAGAAGGGCCTGGGCTATGTGTTGATGAAAAAATGAAAAAGTCATTTACTATGCTTCAAGGAAATTGAAATTTCATGAGAGAAATTATACAAAACGTGATTTGGAGTTGGCTATGGTGATATTTGCTTTAAAAATTTGGCAAAATTATCTATTTAGGGAGAAGTGTGAAATATATAAGGACCACAAAAGCCTCAAGTATATATTCACACAGAAAGAGTTAAACATGCACCAACGAAGATGGTTAGAGCTGATCAACGACTATAACTGCTCCATCCATTACCACCCTGGGAAAGCGAACAAGGTGAAGGATGCTCTATGTAGAAATTACCCAGTAATTCTATCATTGATAATAATTGAGAAGGATCCAATCTTCTTATATTTGATGAATATGAACATGGGAATCATAAAGAAGGGAACATCATAAATCATTTCACAAATGATTGCTCAACCATCTCTTTTGGAAAGGTTAAAGGATTCTAAAAAAGATGATGTGGGAATTAAAAATAAAGTGGAAGCTATCAGAAGAGGGAAATACTCAAGGTTCAATGTTAATGAAGAAGGAATTGTGAGATTTGGGAAAAGACTATGTGTTCCACCAAGTTCAGAGCTGAAGAAGTAACTTTTGGATGATGCACATAGTTCAAATTTCTCTATTCCCCCAGGAAACACAAAGATGTATTGAGATCTCTGAGATCATTATTGGTGGGGTAATATGAAGAAGGAGATCGCTGAGTATACATAAAAGTGCCTAGTGTGCCAGCAAGTGAAGGCAAAGAGGCAGAAGTCTAAGGGGATGATGAAACCATTGCCCATACCAGCATGGAAATGGAAGAACATCACCATGGAATTTATCACCAGACTTCCAAAGACATCCAAAGGCAACAATGAAATATGGTTATTATGGATCATCTTACAAAGTCTGCACACTTTATTGCAATTTGGGAGGATTTCTCATTGGATCAACTGGCACAGATATATATCAGGGAAGTGGTAAGGCTGCATGAAGTACCACTATCTATTGTATCTGATCGAGATCCAAGATTCACCTCTAAGTTTTGTAAGAGTCTTCAACATGCTATGGATACTGAACTAAACTTCAGTACGACCTATCATCCTCAAACTGATGGCCTGTCTGAGCGAACTATTCAGACACTGGATGATATGTTAAGATCATGTTCTATGGACTTGAAAGGAGGGTTGGACCAACATCTTCCACTCGATAATATGAATGGAACCTTATGAAGACCTATATGGGAGGAGGTGTAGAACACTAGCATGTTGGGATTAAGTCGGTGAGCGTAAGCTACCAGGACCAAAAATGGTCGAAGAAATGGTGGAGAAGTTGAAAACCATTATGTAGCATATCAAGGTAGCCCAGAGTCGACAGAAGAGTTATGCAGATAACCGTCGATGAGACCTTGAGTTTAAAGTTGGAGACATTGTATTTTTACACATATCTCTATGGAATAAGGTCATGAGGTTTGTAAATAAAGGGAAGTTTAGTCCTTGGTACATCGACCCCTTTGAGATTTTTGATCATGTTGGGGTTGTGGCCTATCGACTAGAACTTCCACCTACCATGGCCAAAGTACATGATGTCTTTCATGTATCCCTCTTAAGGAAGTACAAACCAGACCCTTCACATGTACTCTCTTCAGAGATAGTACAGCTAGATGATGATATTTATTATGAGGAGAAACCGGTGAAGATCTTAGATCATAGAGAAAAAGTTCTACAAAATAATACAATGCCCCTCATCAAGGTGTTATGGAAAAACCACAAGTTCGTAGAAGCAATGTGGGAATAGGAGGAAGTGATGAAGCAAAGTTACCCACATCTATTTTAGTGTGGGTAAAGGAAATTTCGAGGGAGAAATTTCTTAAGGGGGAAGATTGTAATGACCCAAACTTTCATTAATGGAAATTCCTCTTGATCCAATTAAATTTCTTATTATAGTTATATAAAATGTGAACTTCATTGGTTTTATGTTGTTAGATTTTAAAATACTGTTAAGAATTGTGACTGTTGCTAATATAGTCATTGAACAGTGATCACCAGATTAGTATAAATATAGGTCTTTAACAAATCCAATTTACTCAAACAAATGAAGCGATCACCTCATCCAGAAGACTTTCCCCATACGAATCTCATTTATTGGAGCTTATAAAGGAGGTGGCGTCATTGGGCTTCTCTCATGACCAATCCCAAATCGAGCTTGAACGTATTAAGCTTGAGTGGAACTGACTATGAGAGAAGTGAAAGTTAATATAGATTATCACCCGAGCGATGTTATCCGAGCCACCCCTAGAGTCTGTCACCATTGCACACCTTACCCTTCGGTCTTATGCGGGTGTTATAAGGGGTTATGTAACAAGACCCTAGAACTATGTACATTATTTTTGTATAAATAATGTGCATTAAATTTATTATTGTTACTTTGTAAATAGTTTTTAAAGCAAAAATAGTATTTTTAGTTAATATTCAACTAAGAAATCTATTTTGATGAATTAATGGATTTTTGAATTAAATAATATTTTAATAAAATATTATTATTAAATTAATTTTTATTTAATATAAATGATCATATAATTTTATGAATGTAATTTTAATTTTTATTAAGTTTTGAAAGCTGTTTTTGTCAAAACCCATGAATTTTTGATAAATGTCAGTTTTTTATTTTAAAAGTAAAAATTAACATATTTAGAAATTTTTTTAGATAATATTAAATTATCCAACGGTGAATTTTTCATAATTTTCTGAGACAGTCAAATTTTTGGGTAAAAATTAAATACCGTTTAAATATATAATGTGTTTTATGACATCATAATGACCCAATAGTGTTGTAATAAAATAATATAAATAATATTTTCAGCCAATATATGTTTTAACATTAAAATAATGTGATTTTAGGTTTTTTTGATTTATTTTACAAAACTTTAGTGGACCCTCCAAGAGTTATAAAACATTTTCACCTTTTAAATGAATTTTCTTGAGAGTGTGACTCACCTCCACATAATTCACCCTATTATTTTAATAAGTTCTTCCATTGGCCTTATAGAATATATTTTTCTACTCCCCTTTGGAAAAAACCATGGGCAAAAACCATGGTATGTTTTTTGGTTTTGATTAGTTTAATGTGAGGTGTCCCAAATCTAAATAATAAAGAATTCCCTCTCCTTTCCTATATAAACCCACCCAAAATCCCGCTTCCTCTCACTCAAAGAATTTGGAGTTAGATCAACCCCTGCCCTACTCTCTCTAGAATCCTCCCAAGGTGCCCCAAGCTCTCAATAATCCCCTCTCAAGCCTTTGGGATCACACTTCCAAGTAAGGGATTTCTTCCTTTCTCAATTTTTTCAAATTTTCTTTAATTTGTTATGCCCTTTTGTTTTCAATTAAAAATATTGGGGTATTATTTCACACCTCCCCCATACTTCCCTCTTTATGTTTGGATGATGAGAGACCCATTTCTCTCTCATTAATTCCTCCCATGTACACTTGTTACCATGCCAAAATTTCGTGAGGGATTTCTCTCTCCTCTTTTACATCTAAGTAATTCTTTTGTATTATGCATATAAATTCCATTATGTTTGTTGGGACATGTATCTATATGACCCCATTAATTTCCATTTTATGTAAATTTGATGAGACACCCATTTCTCTCTCATCAACCATTTTTTATGAGTTCTTATTTCACGTCGTTATGCTGCCGAAATTTTACTACAATTTCCCAAGCCATTGTCATTGTGTAGTGAATATCGTGCCCATTTATCTATCAAGGGTATTCACCTTTATTCACATTTAATTATTGATTATAAAGCTTCATATATGTATTTCAAAACCCTTTATCATGGAATAATTTATTATGATTGATTCCATGTTGTATGATCCATGTGGTACACTTATGCATGAAATGAAATATTTAAGAAAGGGTGTGCCCTGATAACAGTCCAATGCATTGGGTAAAGTATAGTATCATGATGCGTCATGTGCAATGAGTGTTGACTCATTCTAATTCAAGTGCAATAAGGGTTTACTCATGCTTCTTGTGAAATGAGGTTTTACTCATTCTCCATGTGCAATGATCCTTGGCTCATGCTAATTCCATGTTAAGTGTTGTTGCCATATTTCTATGTTATTATTATCATGCTTTATCATGCCTTTATGTTCGTGTTTCTCTTGTACTCCATTAATATGACTATTGTCTAACATGTATTGTATTCCTCATGTTATTCCATGTTTATTCCCTTAGTGGGTTTTATTGCTCACCCTTTTCTTATGCATGTCCTCAGGTCATCCCATACAATGCTATGTACGAGGGAATGTAGTGGTCATATAAAAAAAGTTTTCAATAAAGATGTTTTATTTCATGTTTTAAGTTGTTATGTAATGTTCATAAGCCCCAAAGACACTAGACCTCTTGATCTTACATGTTGTATCAAGTGAAGAGTTTATGTAATAAATCATGTTTAAGTATGAAATAAAGAGTAGGGTTTTCATAACGACCATATTGTTCTGGCCGCTTCAAAGATACTAAAAGTAGTTTTTATGCTAGTACAGTCGCTACCGACTATTATGTCTAAACCATATAAAAAATATTTAAAAAATAGATTTTTTATGTAATACTTTTATAAAGAATAATTAATTACTATTATTTCATACTTAAACATGATTCAAAAACTTATTTTGTGTTTTCATCAACTAGTTTACCCTCCTTATTTATGCAAGCCTCCTTTTGTAGCACATGATGTGGGATGGAAGTGTCTTCTGATTTTGATTCATCAATCTACATATAAATAAAGAAACATATGTTGTTTCATATCACATAAAACTTTTATTTTTGATTTAAAATCATTCCAATTTCTTCTCTAGCGAAGTATAACCCATCCTTACTTTGCGATAGGGGTATACTAGTTTTGATGCATGTTCTTTACTTTCAGAAATCTTTTTTTTTGTTTCATAAATTAACATTTTTGGATCAAATTTGATAAAATAAATAATTTCAAATGATATATTATCAACTAAAATGAACCTAAAATTATTTTTCATCACAAATAATGACGAAATAATTCCATGTTCCCTGCTTTATAATGTGTTTATAACTAACTAGTGGGTGGTACTTTACTTTCCCCTCAACATACCTAAGATTTAAATTGGTAAGAAGAGTCTAGAAGCCTCTATGGGATTTTTTAGAAGGAAGTAAGAAAAATTTCTTATTGAAATATTCTAAAATAAATGAATCATGTAAGGAATAATGAAAATTAAATCAAAATATCATTATATATTTTTTTAGTAAAATAGAGAAAGTATATCATAACATTACCTTTACATATTCACAAAGGGTATCCCTTGTTACAAGTGGGATGTGGTTCCATGAATCAATATCAATCAACACATTCATCATCATTGTAACTCCAACATAACTAATGAACATTGACTTGTTGGGGTCAATATGTTGGCTATATTGATTCCAACCAACCTCAAATTTTATACCCTTACTTCTTACCTTGATAATTTTATTCAACACTATGATGTTATGCCATTCTTGTTTTTTTCATCAACATGTTGTTGATCCCCTAATAATTCTTTAGTTTTAGCATCAACAATATATTCTTCCTCGAGATTGGTAACATCATCAAGTGAAAAAGACATTTTCTACATGAGTATTCAAGCATTTAATTTGTCTTTAATAACAACAATGTAAACACAAAAAAAGAATTTTAGAAGGGTCATATACATGCTATATTGAAAACTTGATGAACTCTTTAACTCTATCTATATAATATTTTTTTAAATGATTATCTTTCATCCATTTTGAAGGAAATTGGTAATTGAATTTAAGAAAAGAATTACTCCACTGTGATAGGTGTTATCCTCTGAATTCATAGAAAGTTTAAACTTATAGAAAACTTTCATCCTCATTTGCTTCATCTCCTGAATAGTTATTATTTTATTTTGTTGCTTAAGACTCATCCTCTATCTCTTTTGGACATGAACCTATGTTTCTTGAACTACTCTGAGCAGTAGTCATCCCATACTGGGTATCGATGATCATTTTGGATGACTACATCTTAGAGTAGTTTAGCAATATAAAAGATATGGCGTATGAGTCTCAAGAAATGAAATGAAATAATAATTTTTTGATAGATGAAGGTGATGAGGATGACCTTTTTCTCCTTAAATATTTTTAAATTACCACATCTTAATTTAAAATTTCAAATCTCATATCAAAATTCTAAATGTTACATGACACTACCATGAGAACATAAAATCATCCCAATTGAGCTACACCAACTCTAATCTATATTACTAGTCCTTTTCCCTCACCTATATCTCAAATATAAGATCTCTATATCCACTGAGGTTCATTTTTAGAGTGTGAGTATAAAAATAAACAAGTAAATAATAAAAAGGCCTCTAAAATATATAACAATGCATATATTTGAGTATATGTTCAAAGTATTAACACTCAAAATACACTTGTAATTCAAGTCATTGTGTACTAGCCAAGATAACATGATAATCAAATATACCTACTTTATGTCAAACCAGCGAATTATATTAAGCATACCATAAGTTTATACCATCATTATTCCCAAAAAATTAAAATCATTTCCCTAATAAGAGGTTAACATTTCACTCATAGGAGGTGAAAAAATTATTTACCTTCCTATGTAAATAACCACATCACAGGTACTTTGAGATTAGACCTTATTCCCCTAGAATCTAATACTATACCTCAAGGATAACCATCACATGTAGTTATTGCATCTAAATCATGAAATGATTATAACATAACCATTTTTATTAGGAAGTGAATTTGAAATATGGGGAAGTCTTAACATAATTGGTTCCCTTAGGAAAGGACCACACAATGGGTGCCACAATACATTAGTTAAACCTAACTTATGAAAAGTCATAAATAAGAAAAAACAACAACACAAATGTCACATAACCCTCACCCTATCCCTCGATGAATCACTAACATGTCTATAGTAACTCACATTCTAACATACCATAACTAGTACTCACATAATACCCATCATATTCTAATATATGATACTCAAATATAATCTATCTTAGTCATTGATAATCTTTCTCAATGATCACTCATTAGATAATCTCATAGTTCGTAGGCCATAATTCATCACTCACACACCTCAAATCCTAAGACAAAGTAAGCTATATGATCAAATAATCCATCCTAAACTTTATAGGTTATCCCACTAGGTTTAACGAGATTGTACTTGATTTTATACCACATATCTAATTACTAATAAGGTGGTCATATAATCCCTCTTAGAACATCAATACCTTAAGAAAAATATTTATAGGGAAATTCATACATTGTTCTACCCTTATGGGCTACTTCCATTAGCCATGATTATCCTCACTAGGCCTCCCATAATCTAACCTATATACTACTAGACATTAACTTCCATGGTGATATCCCATGTCCTAAGTCCATGTCCCACTTTATTCATGAACTGTGGCCCATAAAGAAACTATTTACAACCATCAATCAAATGATCCACTCTCAAAGGACCCACTCACACAATCATACAAGAATATCATAGGTTCACCCCCTTTATTTTATATTTTAATATCCCTTAGGATTTTCCAACTAACCAACCCGAGGATCATAAGGTGAAGAAACTACCGAGTGAGACTATAATCATCTCATAGAGTATGGAATGATAATTTTATTCCAAATAATTGTTACCTATTATAAATCATGATCATAAACCCATATCAGAACTCACTACGGTCTTTTTTCTCCAACTAGTTATTCCTTCATATCACATTTCACACTAAAACACATATAAAACATTGCTTGATAATTTTGGTTCCACCCATCACTTTTATGAAGTTAACCATATGGGCATCACTTTTCTCATTCCATGCAAGACTTCTACATAGATATTTAATCACATTATCCCATATATCATCAATAAAATAATAAAATACATATTTATAAAATAATTATAATTAATTTCCATAATTAATTTACCTAGGAAGAACTTAATAAAACCCACAAGGGAGTTCCACAACATCATAACTGTAACCATTATCATGGTAATGAACCAAGGAATTTTCTCAATAATATTATGATAAAAATTACCATTTGTAACAACCTAAATTATTTTAAATTTAAATAAAAATTGAAAATATCCCAAGAAGAACTCATCGGGACATTTACCAATTCCCCAAATGGAACAACTGAATACAGATGGAGATGAATTATTAGTATTATCTCTACTTTGAATAGTAGTTCTCTTACTAGGGTAGGGGTTTTATTATATCATCCTTATCATTGGATAGAGGTTGAAATCCATTATATATCCTTCTAGTGATGGGGATTTCACTCAGTTTATAAATATCATAGGATCTGATTCCTAACTCTCTATGTGCTAAAATGAATGTGTTTATTTCTAAACACCAACATTTAAACATATATGTGAGAATAATAAATGGTTAGTAACTCACAAAATAGAAGATCCATACTTTCTCATAAAGGTAAAATACCCAAAACCATTCAGTGAAATCAATACCACTTTGATGTGCCCAAAAATCCTAGGCTCACTCGTCAAAAAGACCACCACCAAATTCAAAAGAACCTTATGAGGAACCCAAACAAGCAATCAATAAGAGAGGAGGAGGAGAATAGAGAATACCTTGGATTCAAATATTTATTTACAAATATTTATATCATTAAATATATTTATATAATTATATATATATTTAATAAATATAATTTTAAAAATATATACATTTATATATTTATATAATTATATATATAATTACATATATATTGTAACATATCACCCCATCTCATTGGCTTGAGAGGGTGGAGGAATGTTAATTGGCCTTAAGCAATGTTCCCAAGGCACCAAAGGCTGTCAATAAATGCTAATGGATTCTAAAATGAATTGGGGAACGATTTTACCTTGAGAAAAAAACAACCAACCAAACAAACCACTTCTAATAAACTACATGATGCATGTCAACAAAACAACTGAACTCATACATTTCCAAAAAGGCAACCAAACTATTCCATAACAATCCCACATTCCAAATACTACCAATCCAAATAACAGAGTACCAAACAGAAGACTACATAACAAGACCCCAAATAACCAGGATACCATCAATAGCTCCACACATAGCTCTATGCTCCAAGCACCACAACCTCACCAAAGCAACATGCCAAACTCCTAGAAAAATGAGATGCCTTACTCTTACCTATGTCCCAGAATACAACATCTACAAAAGAACCCAAGTGAAAAAGCAAGGGGTGAGTAATAATACTCAGTAGGTTTTCCCCAAATTAATTCCCTACACTCACCACTAGGATAAAACCATTATAACAGTTATAATAATTTTATATAAAACATTAAATAGTGAAAACATTACCACAAGCCAAAGATACCCTTACCAAGCCATGACACATAAGGGAAATCCACAAACATACCACAATCCATATTACCATCATACCTTAGCACAACCAATTTATAGCATGCATAGAACAACACAATTTTTCACAAACCCCAAACCGGTATAACAATCACGGTGCACTTATGTCTGATCGGTTCCTTCCTTTCCCAATTTAGTGGCACTTCCCATCCACTTATCCTAGATGGTGGCCCTTCCATCCACTAACCATCCTATTTTTATAGTGGTACTTCCCACCCACTTTACACACAATTCAATAATTAATAAACAAGAAAAAATCACTAAGGCCACAACAAAATATAGATAATTGTTTCCATCGTATTCCAAACCACTTCAATAAATTACCTATTTATTGAAACCACCCTTAAATAGTTTTCCATTCCAAACCACATTTCTATAAAACAGAATCTTTATTAAAACCATTTTCATTAGCCATTTACACAAATCAACCCAAGCGACTAATTTTAAAATCTCCATTTAAAATCCAACCACAAGAACATTACACACAAAATCCCCCTTTTCCAAAAAATCCACACAACATCTCTAAAGGAATTTATAACCAATTTGGTACATCAAAACAAAATTAATTTCAAGAAAGACAAATTAATTGTAACAAATAATCAAGTTCTATAAAAGTGGAGTTGAGAGAGAATACACCTACCTTTAGGGTTCTAGTGAAATCGACCCAAAAACAACTACACCTCAAATCCGACGAACGTACCACCGAAACTGCTCTAGAATCCATTCCCTAAAATCAAAAATCCTTAAAATAAACACCCAACACAACCAAAACCATATATCTACACACAATGGGTTTAGATCTAAAAAACCGAGAGAGAGGGAGATGTAGATCTAGAGGAAAACACAAAGAACCATGAAAGGAGACTTACCCGAGAAGAACCGCCTTCAATCCACCAAGAAACTCCTTCGATTTTCTTCCAAAGCATGTGGTAGAGAACCTAAAACCTTTGAGAACCCAAAATACTGAGTGAGGCTCAATTGGGAGGAAGTTTATAATTAAAATAGGCAACCCCAAGGGAGCGCAGATTTAAAAACCCAATTTTTAAGTGGTCGCACGGTTAACCCGCACGGTTTGGAAAACAATGTGCTGACCATGTGCATGCCACTTCCTTGAGAGAAGGGGTATACATGGTTGAATAGAATGGTTTGTAAAACCATGTTCAAGCCATATGAAGCCCACTATCTCCCCCTACACATTTTCCTGGAGAACCTACACAGTTTTCCCTAAATTAGCTCAAACTATGCGCCCTTAAGAAAAGCCTTCAAACTTATTCAAAACCTTTCCAAACTCTCCCAACCTCTTTCTGACTCATCCCAATAACTTTAAACACATAAAAATAAATACAAAAAGTCTAGATACCTCAAACTGAGGGTGATACATTCTCCCCACCATTGGAATTTCCATCCTTGGAAATTAGGGAATCATCTCATTGTCGAAAGAGCTCAGGCCATTGCTTGACCATGTCTTTCTCCCACTCCAAAGTATCTTCCTGAATCTAAGCATGCTACCACAAAGCACAAACTAAAAAATGAATTTACCATGAAATAATATCTATTTCCTATCCACAATCCACACTGGAATGTGCACTAAAGAAGCATATGATTCTAGCTCAACATGATCCCAATGAATCACATGGTCACGACCTGACTGATACTTTTTCAACTGTGGCACATGAAACACATAGTGCACCGTAATAAACTATGGTGAAAAATAAAAACGATAATACACCTCTCCAATCCACTCAAGTATCTCCAAATTCCCAACATACCTCAGAGATAACTTACCCTACCTCCCAAATCGACGATGTCACAACCTAGGAGAGATCTTCAAAAACACATGATCACCCACCTCGAATGACAACGATCATTGATGATGGTATGTATATGATTTCTAACAACTTTGAGGTGTCTCTATAATATTCCTAATCAAATTGATCCTCTCTATAATCTCTTGGACAGGGCTCAGTCTGATCATCGAAGTCTCACCCGTTTCAACCCAACATAGTGGAGAACAACATGGATGCCGATTTGATGCCTCAAATGAATCCATGTGTATTAAATCTTGATAATTTTTATTATAGGAGAACTCCACCAATGGTAATTTCTCCTCCCATGAACCAACAAAATCCATCACACATGCCCTTAACATATCCCCCAAGGTTTGTATCGTCCTCTCGGATTGGCCATCCTTCTGAGGATGATACGTTGTGATCATAGTCAACTGTGTCCTAAGGACTTTCTATAAGGATTTCCAAAAATGGGATGTGAACCTCAGATATCCATATGATATAATTGAAACTGGAACACCATTCCTCTTTATCACCTACCAGATATAGATTTTGGATAGATCCTCCACCATATGAGATTCACGAATTGGGATGAAATGGATGGAATTTGTGAGCCGATCCACAATCACCCATATGGAATCATGTTTACTTTCCATTCTTGGGAGACCCATCACAAAATCCATTTCTATTTGATCCCATTTCCACACTAGGATAGGTAAAGATTGCAACATGCCTTCTGGCCATTGATGCTTTGCCTTTAATTGCTGACAAGTCAAACATCTTGAGAAAAACCTAGCCACATACCTTTTCATACCAGACCACCAAAATTGTGCTTTCAACACCTTATACATTTTCTGAATTCCAAGATGGAAAACCCATATGGAATGATGATAATCCCTGAGAAGTTCCTCCTGACAAGACACTAGATCCACCATCCGATTCCAAAAGCACATGACTGAATTTTCATTTAGTTCCCAGTTTCCAATGGTATCCCCATCATTGAATTTCAACCTCATCGCCATAACTCAGAATCAGGTTCATGTGCCTCTTTAACCAAACTAGCCAATTCAGGAACCAATGAAACTAGAAAGAATACTACTTTGTTACCCTGGTCCTCACATTCCAACTACATGTCTCTTATGACCAACATCAACTGTCACTGACCCGATACTTGTTTCACCACTTGAGCATATGATTTTCTACTTAATGCATCCACCATCGAATTTCCCTTACCCAGTGTGTACATTAAGTCAAAATCAAACATATGGAGATATTCTCTCAATATCCTTTGCCTCAAGTTCAAATATCATTGTGAGAAAATATGTTTTAAGCTCTTATGGTCGGTAAACACTGTAAATTTCTCACCAAAGAGATAATGATGCCACATTTTTAAATCGTGAACTGCCACCAAATCCAAATCATGTGTTGAGTAGTTCTTCTCATGAAACCTAAACTATCATTAGCCATATGCAACCACATGACTCCCCTACATGAGGACACAAGCCAAACCTGATCCAGATGCATCATAATACACCACATAACCATTCCCTGGTTCTGAAAAAACCAAGATTGGTGATGATTTAATGCAAACCTTTATCTATTCAAAGAATTTATGGAACTTCTCATCCCATTGAAATGGGATATTCTTCCTTGTCAAAGTTGTCATCAGTGAAGCCAATATTGAGAAATCACGAACAAAATGTCGATAATACCTAGCTAGACCAAGGAATCTCTGTATATCGAAAATGTTCTTTGGCGGTTTCCCTGAGATAACAACCTCTATCATTTCTGGATCAACTAAAAAACCCTCTCAAAAATAAAACGGCCAAGGAAACAAACCTCTTGTATCCAAAAGTCACACTTTGACAATTTGGCATACACCTGATGATCCCTTAAGACCCCCAATACTATCACCAAGTGTTTCTCATGCTCTACCCTTTTTCTCAAATACACTAGTATATCATCCAAAAATACCACCACAAAAGAATCCAGATATCTCTTAAATATATGATTCATCAATTCCATGAACACCACTAGTGAATTCGTTAGAACAAAGGGCATAAACACATACTCATAATGGCCATATCTACTTCTGAAAGCTGTTTTTTGAATATCCTCCTTCCTCATGCACAATTGGTGACATCCTGACCTCAAGTAAATCTTGGAGAACCACTAAGCTCCCCTCAACTAGTCAAACAAATCATCAATGCATTAAAGTGGTTCCTTATCATAACCTGATTAATTCTATGATAATCAACATAAAACAACAAGGTTCCATCGGCCTTTTTAAAAAATAAAACTGGTGCTTCCCATGGAGACATTATAGTCCAGATGAACCCTTTTTTTTATAACTCTTCCAACTTCACCTTTAATTCCCGAAATTCTACTAGTTCCATTCAGTAAGACAGAAGTGATATAGGACTGGTCCCTGGAAAAAGATCAATCATAAACTCCACTTATCTCATGGGTGGAAACCCTAATAATTCAATGGGATATACATCCACAAACTAATCCACAACTGTTATAAAAAAATCTGCTCAACTCCTTCCACCAATGAAAACAACAAATACTATAACTGATACAAGATCGTGCCAATATTTGGTGCCAACAAATCCATTGCACCCAACTTTTAATTCTTCTATCCTCTAAAGATATGGTCAACCCCATCCCCTATTGTAAAACTAACCTTTCACGCATATCAATTGATGTGGGCCTTAAACATCACCAGCCAATCCATTACCAGGATTATATCATAATCATCCATATCAATCACTGAGAAATCCCACATCATTTCAATGTCATCCACCACTAAGAAACATGCTTTACATAGGAAATCTCGACACTCTCTTTGACCCATAGGAGTTTTTAGTTTTAAAACAGAAGGCATAATTTCCATATGTAAACCCCACAAATCAACGATGCGAGAAGAAATAAAAGAATGTGAAGCACCCGTATCAAACAAATCTTGCATCAACATTGAATTTAAAAGAACTGTACCTTACACTGTGGATGGTCCTGACTGATCATCCATCATTCCCTGGTCATCTCCAAATAACTACTTACTTTCCATGATCTGATCTTTATTACCCTTCTGAGGAGTTGCAGTTTTCCTTGAATCACTATGACTAACTTTACTCTGCTACCGAGGGGTATCCTGCTGCCCCCATCCCATCGAGGCATATGAACTCTGCGACCCTTGAGGAGTTTCAAGAACACCTGACCTCAAAGCATTCTAAAAATGATGCTCCAGATTCCCCATCTGCTTAAAATTAGGACATTCTCGAGATTGTGTTGTATAATCCCACATAATGTGGCTCGTAGAACCACACTAAAAACATCCCTTCTTACTCTGAGGCTTTGGAGTAAGATTCTCCGTTCTTACCATCAGATTATAAACTATACTACCACCTTGTAAACAAGTGTCTCTCTTCTGATTGAACCCATCATTTGAGTTCCCACTATTTTCCATGGATACCAACATTCTTCCCCCTCTTGTAGCCCCTACAAGATTCCACTCAACCACCATATCTCGATTCACTATTTCTGTGTAATTATCTATACACAACACTGTCATCTTGGAATGAATTTCCTACCTCAACCCAACTTCAAAAATTCATGCCTTCAATGATGTACTACCCACCGCCTTAGGTGAAAACCATGAAAAGTTTATAAAATTAGCTACATATTCCATCATCACCATGTTCCCTTGATTCAAACTAAAGAAATATATTGTACGTTGAATTTTGAATGTATGAGGGTAGAATTGTTTATTAAAAAATTCCTCAAACCCCTCCCATGTCACACTTTGGTCCATCCCAGCTCGAAATTCCATCTCCCACCACTAGAGGTCAAGATCATCCAACATATATGTGGCTAGTTTCACTTTCAACTCTACTGGTGTTCCCAAGAATTCAAATATCATATTCATTCTATTCAGCCACATTTCAGCCCTTTCTGGATCTGAATCACCCTAAACATGGGTGGATTCTACCTTTGAAACTAAACCACATGATCCACATGCCTTGGTTTATCCAATTTATTCCCACTTTCCACATCTTGGAAATATTTCACTATAATATACACTAGCTTCTGGTTCTCCTGAGGCTCAAGTTCAATCACATTTTCAGCAGCTTCCTCTAGTTGGTCTCTACGACATCTACCTAGTGCCATTTCTATCAATACAAAAACAACTATAAGTCCCACTCCCTTAACAAGAAAGGGTATACAATTTTCCAATTAAATTAAATAACAACTATCACAATCGGGATTTCCACAAGTTCACATTTCCCATATTGCACTATTTTGAAGAAAAAAAATCCACCATGTTTTGAAAATAAACCCATTTTCAAAATACCACACATTTCCATGTTTTAAATCCTTCCGTTTTGAAAACCAATATAGATTTTCAAAATCAAAACATTCATATTACACCATAGATCATTATACCCTAATGAAATATGAATCCTATTGGGAATTAATTTCTACCATGCATGTCATGCTCATCTCATTAGCTACATCCACGACAATTAGATATCCCAATGCATATAAGTGTCTCCAAACACTTATATACCCAACTCCCTTGTAACTTTAAGTTCAACATAAAAGGGTTAAATACATCCTTTTATGTTATACATTCCAAGTTCCAACAATCCTAAGCCTTGATACCATCCTGACTAAAGGAATAGACCAAGAAAAAATGTCAACACCAAGACCAAAAATCAACACCAAAGAACCTAACAATTGTTATCACATGAAATTCAGGGACCGAAAAAACTGATACCACTTGTAAAATCCCACCCCATATCATTGGATTGAGAGGGTGGAGGAATGTTACTTGGTCTTAAGCGACGTTCCCAAGGCATCAAAGGTTGAAAATAAATTTTGAGGGATTTGAGAATGAATTGGGGAACGATTTTCACTTGAGACAAAACGAACCAACCAAACAAAACACTCCCAAAAAACTACATGATGCATGTCAACAAAACAACCAAACTCATACATTACCAAAAAGGAAACCAAAATATTCCATAACAATTCCACATGAAAAATACAACCAAGCAAAATACCAGAGTACCAAGAAGAAGACTACACAACAAGACACCAAAGAACTAGGACACCATCAATAGCTCCACACCAAGCTCCATGCTCCAAGCACC
Source organism: Viscum album (assembly GCA_963277665.1). NCBI lineage: Eukaryota > Viridiplantae > Streptophyta > Magnoliopsida > Santalales > Viscaceae > Viscum > Viscum album. The sequence continues at coordinate 1,581,410,494 of OY728132.1, forward strand.
ATAACCTCACCAAAGCATCATACTGAACCACTAGAAAAATGGGATGCCTTACTCTTACCTGTGTCTCGAAATACAACATCTATAAAAGCACCCAAGTGAAAAAGCATGGGGGTGAGTACTAATACTCAGTAGATTTTTCCTAAATGACTTCCCTACACATGCCACTAGGATAAAATCGTTAGCACATATATAATAAACAGTTCATATAAAACATTAAATAGTGAAAACATTACCATAAGCCTAACATACCCTTACCAAGCCATGGAACATAAAGGAAAGCCACAAACATGCCATAATCCATATTATCATCATACCTTATCACAACCAATTTCTACCTTGCATAACAAAACACAATGTTTCACAAATCCCAAATCGCTATAACAATTACAACGACACTTCTATCTGACCCTTTCCTTCCTTTCCCAATTTAGTGGAACTTCCCATCCACTTATCCTCAATGGTGGCCCTTCCATCCAATAACCATCCTATTTTTATATTGGTACTTACCACCCACTTTACACACAATTAAACAATTAATAATCAACCACAACTCACCAAGTCCACAACAATATACACATAACTGTTTCCATCACATGCCAAACCACTTCAATAAATTACCCATTTATTAAAACCACCCTTAAATAATTTTGCATTCCAAACCACATTTCTATAAAATGAATTTTTTATAAAAACCATTTTCATCAACTATTTCCATGAATCAACCCAAGCGACCGATTTTAAAATCTCCATTTAAAATCCAACCACAAGAACATTACACACAAAACCCCCATTTTCCGAAAAATCCACACAACATTCCCAAAGGTATTTCGAACCAATTTCGCACATAAAAACATAATTAATTTCAAGAAAGAAAAATCAATTGTAACCAAGCTTCAAGTTCTAGAAAAGTGGAGTTGTGAGAGAATCCACCAACCACTAGGGTTCTGGTGAAATCGACCCACGGGCAACTACACCTCAAATCTGGCGAACGCACCACCAAAACTGCTCTAGATCCTCATCCCTAACATACACAAGACTTAAAATCAGCACCCAAGACAACCAAAACCCTATATCTACAAACAACAGGTGTAGATCTAGAAAACTGAGAGAGATGGAGATGTAGATCTAGAGGAAACCACAAAGAACCATGAGAGGAGACTTACCTGAGAAGAACTGACTTCAATCCACCAAGAAACCCCTTCGATTTTCTTTAAAAGCATGTGGGAGAGCACCTACAACCTTTGAGAACCCAAAATCCAGAGTGAGGCTCGAGTGGGAGGAAGTTTGGAATGAAAAGAGTCAACCCTGAGGGAGCCCGGATTTAAAACCCCATTTTGAAGTGGTTGCACCATTATCCCACACAGTTTGGAAAATTGTGTGCTAACCGTGTGCTTGTCACTAACTCAAGAGAATGGGTCCGCACGGATTCCTCACACAGTTTGGAAAACCGTGCGCAGGCCGTGCGAACCCCCTATCTCCCCCTGCACAGTTTCCTGGAGAACCCGCACAGTTTTTCCTAACCCTGCTCAAACTGTGCGCCCTTATAAAAGCCTCCAAATTTATTCAGAACCATTCCAAACTCTACCAACTACTTTCCAACTCATCTCAAGTACTTTAAACACATAAAAAGGCATACACAAAGGCTACATACCTCAAACTAGGGGTGATACATATGTTTATATAATTATGTACATATTTATATAATTATATATTTATAATAAATATATAAAATTATAAATATATATAAATACAAATAAAGTAAATATATTCATTATTTAAACAAATTTATTATAATTTTATAATTATTTAAATATATATATTTATAATTATATAAATTATTTTTTTTAAAAATAATATTTATTTATTTATAATTATAAATATATAAAATTATAAATATAGTAAATATACATTTATAAATATATTTATTTATAAATATTTATTTACAATTATGTTTTTAACATTATTAATTAATATATAATCTTAAATGAATGCATGTTAAAAATTAGTGAAATTGAATAATTAAAAATGAGTACGCTTTAAAAATATTAAAAAAATGGATAAGTTTTATTAATTAAATATAAATTATTAAAAAAAATATAGATATATGTTGAAATAAATATGAATATATATTGAATATATTACAACATAGTAAATAAATATATCTAAATAAATAATATAAAATGATTAAATTCTTAAAAAATAAAAAAAATATTAAAAATGAATTAATACATAACTGTAATAATATTAAAAATAAATAAAAAAAATTACCTATTAAAAAAATAATATATTAAATGTATCAAGTTATAATTAAATTTTCAAATGAATAATAAAATTTGAATAAATTACATAAATATTAGGTGTATGTGTTTCTATATATATATATATATATATAAGATTTCATTAATTACATAAATATTTGTATGTGTGTGTCATATATAAAAATTCATTAATTATATATATGTATGTGAAGTCAATGTTACATATGTTTGATATATGTTTAATTGAAAAATCAAACAACATTCAATTACATTCATTACTCGATGTAATTAGTTGGTATTCTTAATTAATATTAATTTTTAATTATAAACCATTCTTCACAAAATATATAACATATAAAATATGTATGAATAAATATTTTGTATTATATGAATCATATTTTAAGAAATATTATACATTCATATATATATATATAGAATTATATATGAATATATTTCTATATAAAATATATTAATGAATAATTATGTATAAAAACCATTAAAATGAATAAGACATTAATATGTTTTTAATTATTACATTTTATTCATTTTAAATATTTATATTTAATATATATTATTTATTAATATTTATAATACATATATATATATATATATATTAAACTTATTCATTTTTATTAATAATTGTTTCATTAATAAATTTTTTTAATAATTTTTTAATTTTTTAATTTTTAATTTTTTTATTTAATTATTATAATTTATTCTCTTATATAAATATATACTCTTTATTAATATTTATAATTTATATATATATATATTAAATTGATTCATTTTTGTCAATAATTATTTAATTAATAAAATATTTAATATTTTTTTAGTTTACTTATTTTTAATTTTTATTTGTTTAATTATTTGATTTTATTCATTTTTATATCTATATATTTAATATAAACTTTTTATTAATATAATATATATATATATGTTAAATTTATTCATTTATATCAATAATTATTTAATTAATAAAATTGCTAATATTTTTTTTAATTTACTCATTTTTAATTTTTATTTGTTTAATTTTTTAAATTTATTTGAGACCTTTATCAGCACTAAAAGTAAATCTCTGATAAAGGGTACCATATATCAATGCTATAGAAAAGCATTGATAAAGGGTAACTTTTGATCAGTGCTTTTTTAGCACTGATAAAGGGCATCATTTATCAGCATTTTTTAGTGATGATAAAGGGCACCTTTATCAGTGCTTTTTGCTAGCATTGATAATGGTCTATTTTTGTAGTAATGTTGATGGTCATCATGCTTATCAGTCTTTGGTGGGTAGTTAGATGTGATTTGGGGGGTGAATCATGTTCTAAGAATGTTTTGGTAGTGTGTACGTCATGTTTGAGAGGAATATCCCTATGGATGTTATGTTTTAGGTTTTTCCTATTCTAGATTTGTTTGGATTCTTAGGTGGTGCATTGTTTGATTTTTATTTAATGTAATTTCTTATGTTCTCTATACATTCACTGGGAATCGATTTCTTTCTTTGAGTTTTTTTAATTCTCGTGAATATGAATTTTTTAGAGGTATATGATGTAAGGGCCCTATTTTTTTTTTAATCATTCCTTTGTGTTTTCTAGATTTTGGAGGTGTTGAGAGGGAGTTTATAAGTGTTTCAAATGCAGGGAGCTTAGTTTTTATTCTACGTGGACAAAATTCCTATGGTTTAGGGCATGGTGGAGGTAGTTTTGTAGCTATGGATGTTGGAACTAGATGTTGTGGTTCTTAGTGAATATGGGGTGTGAAACACTCATTCTGAAGGCCTTGGTGTATGTGAGACTTCCCTATGTGAAACTGGGAGAGATGTGTTATGTAATAGTGGTGGATGACTTGATCATGGTGTTTTATAGATTTCCCTATGGGAAATGGGGAAGGCTAAAATTTCAATGTTAGTGGGCATGGTAATGATTTCTTGAGGTGAGGTTGGGCTTGTGCTTATGTTTTGGAAACAATGAGGGAGGTTTCCCTACATCACGGTCTGAGTTTTGGTGCATTGAAAATAGAGAGGGAGTTTTTCCACACAATGGTGGTAGATGTGGTGATAGTCAGGCCTATTTTTAAGTGGCTAAAATAAATGATAATGAAAGAGAGTTCATCCATTGTGAATATTTGAAATTTCAGATCTTTCTTTAGATGAAGAAATTATAACCGTGTGAGAATCTACCATTTCATGGTGATGGTTGGTTAGGTTTCTCTATACATATAAGTCAACCAATTTTATTTCCTTAATGTTTTTATTTTCTCTCAAACCCTAGCTTGTTCTAAAGCCTCTTTCTGAATCATTTGGTCATCCCTTTAAGTATCCTAAACTTATTGATTCATGGTGTTGGTATCTCTTTAATATATGATGTTCCTTCCATATATTTTCTTTTTTAATATTTATTTATTCTTTAAGGGTGGTTTAATCAGCATTGGTTCTTAGTTTTAGTGCATTATGGTTGATGTTTTGATGATTAATGTGATGTTATAGGTTCAATAAAGCTTCTCATGGGTTCATTAGTTCTCATGTTTGGATCTTTTTATGTGAGGTTTCTTAGATTCCTTGAGGTATAGGATTCTTGATATTTATTATATCTTATGAAATTACATGTGGAAATATTTTCTATTAAACCCTTTGAGTTACCCTTATTGAACCTGGAGCATTTTGATTGTTGGATTATTTAACTGAATGTATGGATTTTTCAACATTCTCCATCAATTATTACCCCCTTCACATGAATGATCGGTAAATCTACCATTATCCATGATTAAAACCCACCCCATTTAACCTTATAAGTCACAACTTCTTATATCACTTGAACCTTGGATAATTAAACTAAATTGGAAGTACCTTCAGATGTAGTAAGTTGTCACTCTCCTCTCAGGCTTGGTGAAGATGGTTTGGTCCAAGGTGAGGGGTTTTTGTTTACTTATGATTTTCACTATCTAAATCTTCCCCATAGCTCAATGATTTTGTTTTGGTTTAAGGGAGGGGTTATTGAATAAATTTCTTACTTCCATTTAAGACTCCCTTATCTCAATATTGATGTTGTTAGTTTATTCTAGGGAAATAGGATGCTATGTGTTTCCTCTTTCTAATTTTTTGGAATGGTTATGTTTCCTTTACTATAATTGTTTTCTTATACTTCTTTCTATATTTTATTTAAGTTTCTACATTTTTTATATGATATGATGTTATGATTTTCTAACCCTTTTTGTAATTCGTTTGATGGAAGACAAAAAATTGGATATTAATTAAAAGGTGAATGGGTTAGTCATCCCCTTCTTTATTCTATATTTGATATGATTTCTAAAGTTCTATTTAAATTATTTTGCATTGATATTAATAGATTGGGATGAAATATATATGGAATATGGATATGAGAATAAGAATGTATATATGAAATTAAAGTTATTATAATGAGGAGGCCCTTGGAAATTGAATTAAGGAATTAGAAAGTAACATGGATTTAATATCAAACAATGTTTAAAGTAATGTTATTAAATTCTTATAGAGTTTGATTTTCTTTGAGGTTGACCAGGTTCATGTCTCCTTGTAAATGTTGTCTTATGGTAGGGTCTAGGGATAATTTATGATTAGATTGATGTAATCCTTCATTTATGTCCTGATGGTTTAGATAGGGATGGTCTTAACCTATAAGGGTGATAAGGGAGTTCTGTTAATAATCCATTGGGGTGGGTTTTATTTACTTTTTCATATTTTCTATCCTTAGGTTGATTCCTTGAACCCTGGGCAGTTCAATGATAATCTAGTTGTTCTTTAGAGAAGGATACCTAGTGTTCCTTTTTAGGTTGGTGCTGACATTTACAGATGGAAGATTATTTGAGTCTACTTATACTATAGAGGTATGTATTGGTGTGTTATTGTGTAAGATTGCATGTTGGATTTGGTAGGTATTGTGTGTAAGTTGGGAGTGGAGATTCTCCTTAGTGATTGACTAGTTAAGTGATTTTCTGAATTTGTGTGGTTTCAAGTCTAGTTAACTGATAGTCTTAGGAATGGTATGATTAGTTGGGTTGTGTTTCTTATTTTTCTCTAAGGTGTGGGTCAATTTTTAATATTAACTAAATGAATATAGAAGTGAAATAACTAAATTAATTTTATATTTAATCTCATGTTATGCCTAGACTAAATTAATGAATTTTTAACTAGAAGAAGGTATGAATAAACGATAATATGATTAAGGATAAAACAATTGAATGGGTTATTTAATATTGAGAGATTATTAATTAAAGGCTTAAATGATAATGGGGTGGATTAAATTTAATAAGTAATGCGATGAATAGAAGTATGAAATGGTGAGATAAGAATATTCATGGTGGTATAAATATTTCCGTGATTGTGATATCTATTTGATGTGGCATTGGTGATTTATATTTCATTTTTTTTACTATGATACTAGGTTACTAAATTTTATTTATCTATGTTTTTTATGTTTTCAACATGTGTGGAATGATATTTTTTTATATGTTTTCTTGATGGTTATGATTTTGTGACATATAGGAATGGGTAGTGTTGGGTCAAGGATTATGTCATGAAAATATGGATGATGGGGGGTGCTATATAGATGAGGTAATAGCGATGGTGGTTGATGTTGATAGCATGACATATGGAAGGTGAAATGTAATGATTCATTGATGCGGTTGATATAATGTTTGGCTGGAAGTCATTTTATATAGTTTTTGTTTCATTCTAAACTTTTGTATCAATTGGTGAAGGGTTCTCTTATCTTCTCACTAATGTTTGAGTTGGAAGGTCCTTCTAATTGATAATAAGAGTGGTGGTAATTTTTTGGGCCCTTTTCTTAATATATATATATATATATATCATTGATATTCCTATTAGTTATTGATGTCTATGTTATATTTACAATATAAATGGTTGTAGAGAAGGTGGTTAATGGTGGAGATTATGGTAACTTGGATACAGGGCATCTCCCTTGATTTTTTTATACTAGAGATGAAAAAAATCTCCCTAGATTATGGTTTTCATTGAGATATGATATATACCCCCTGATTTTGATTGAATATATAAACTTTCTCTTTGTCTAGTTGGGTTTTTTAAGGTGTGAAATGATTTTCTCTTGTCGGGATACCATTTTCACTTTTCCCAGAAACTCCCAATGGTTCTCCCATCTATAGCTAGGTACAGACCTACTTTCCAAAGGTCGGTGGTCATCTAGGTTTTCAGGCCCAGTGACTCTTGGGGACTCACATTGGTTGAGAGGATGAGAGTTCAGAATCATCACACCCTTTTAGGGGGAACTTTTGCTGACTCTGAGGCTCTCTTATAGATTTAATATATGTTCATGTATCTCTTCCTAATCCCGATACAGGACTGGTTACCCTAAAAATTTATTCATTGGTAAATTATATCATTAAACAAATAAAGGGAGTCTCATTGATGAACTTAGGGTATTTTGGTCTCATTATTGAATCCATCTGTATGTATCCAGGGTTCTTCATCCATCTCCTTAATAGTGAATAACTTCTTTATGTGATGAAGTCGTATGACCAAATGCTTCAGAATGTGCTTCCATGCAAGGATGCAGTTAATATTCTGAGGAGGGGATTGATCCATTATGAGGCGTCCTATATATCCTAGTTATTTTAGTAATCAAAACCCATGTAGTTTGTTAATTATGTGCATTTTAATATCATGCAAAGAGAACATATGTGTGGGTACTGAGACACTAAGTGTTTGTGCTTGGGTCTCAAGGATACTTCCTACATATCCTATTTGTGGTAAGAATCAGAGTCATCATAGTTCGATCATTCCCTTGGGACTAGCCCCAAGGTATATTCCCTTATATGAGGGGTGTTCATACCAAACCACTAATTAGGGATTATGTACTGGGATTTCCCCGGTGAGTAGAGATTCATGATGTCTAATGAGGTTTACATTACATCTTCATAAGCCCATGTGAGCTATTATTTATGTGAGAAATAAGGAGGAATATATTATCAATCTCATGGAATATATATATGGTAATTTTATACTGGTACAGTCCTTGGGGTGTTTTGTATAAAGATCATATCTTGAGAAGGCATCCTACATATCCTGAGTATGATAGGAATCATAGTTCTCATAGTTCAATTTATATTTCTCAGTTCACTGATGGATGAGGTAGAGTAATCAGCTCAAGGGAATGATCAATCCCTAATGGTTGAAATCTCATAAATATGATTAGATCTTGGTCCACAGAAAAGATCCATACACATCCCAATTATGGAGGGAATCAGATTTCATGTAGTCGATTTATCCCTTAACTTGTTGATAGGTTTAGTTGGATGATCACACTCAAAGACATTATTACCATCCTTGAGGTTTTAGTGATTCTAGAGTCTCATAAAATTATGGGTTCCCTATTGATTAGGGACATACCATATGATTTCAGTAGTTGGGGATTACACACTAAAGTTTCCCTTGTAACCTTGGGGTGTATGGTGCAGATGACATGATCAGTGAAACTACCTAAGACCACATGATAATTTCTCATTTTGAGAAAAAAGTGTTAGAAAGTTATCAATTTCATTTCTTTGGACAAGTTCCTAGATACTGATATCACCCTAGATGATCAATATGGATCTCTAACCTTAAATAGGTGGCCTATGTATCCTGAATATGGTAGGAATCAGAGTCATCATAGTTCCCTTTATATTAGGGATTACACATTGAGGTATACCTTATATTTGGGGCTTATATACTGAGGATGTATAGAGCTATCAAATCTTGGGATGACCTTATGACCTCAACTACTTGTCTAGAGGGTGTCACATGACCCAGTTGACTCATCTAGGGGACATTTCATGTCCCAGTTGGCTTGTCCTAGAAGCCATTTCATGACCTGTCTTGACATGTATGGGGAGTGTCACAAGAGTCAGTGTGATATGGTTCAAAGGATGTTGTGCGTCTTGGATGACATCCCTAGAGGTCATCGAGATACCTTACCACCATGTCTGAAGGGAATCATGGGTCTTAGTTGGCTTGCCCAGAGGATGCTGCGATAGCTTGTTTGTCATGCCTAGATGCAATAATGAGACTTGTCTGATATATGAGAACACCATTATATGAGTTAGGTGATGTATATTAAGGACGTCGCAAGGCTCGGGTGATAGACCTAAAAGGTTTCATGAGACCAAGTTGGCATGACTAGGGGGTTATGTGACTTTCTTTGACATGTCTGTAGGATTTCCCGTGTCCCAAATAGCATGTTTAAGTAATGTCATAAGATCTAGGTGACGTGACATGGCGTTGTCGTGTATCCTTGTATGACTCATGTGAAGCGTATGAAAGCCAGCGAGCATGTATTTTGTTTAAGTCTTCCACTTTTGGTCTTGGTTCTAGATCTTTTATTGAGAATTCCTTAGGTTTTTTCAGTATTAGTTTATTTTGAGTCTCACGTGATCTGGAAGACATGCGGTTTGTTCTTCTCACACCACATCAGCAACACTTCGCGTGATCTATGAATGACCATGAGAAGTACATATGTATGGAACATGATTTCTTTAGATTTTCACTATTATATTACTTGATGGAAGACTTGTCAGTCATCAGATCTTCTACTCTAAGAAGTCTGCTTCAACTCTTGTGACTTTTTTGCTCAAGATTTTTCCTTCACGTAGTATTCGGTTAACTATGAGATCCAAAAAAATCCCTCTTCTTTTTGAGGTTGGGGTGGGGAATTTATTGGCCTCCCCACCCAGATTCTTCACCAATTTTCATGGCATATATGGCACAAATATAGGCTATAGTTGGTAGAGGGGGATGGTGCCACGCATATTTTTTAGTCTTTTGCATGGGTCGTTCTGAGTGCATCGCCTGATTTTCAATGATCGAAAGTCTCTTCCATCAACACCACTTTTATCAGATTTTTTTGATTGATGAAGACTTTCTTGATCATGCAGGTATGTCAAATGAATTTTCATATTTTCTTATGGACATGTTTGAGGACCTTCAAAAGATCTTGATGCCTTTCCTGTAATACTTCATGAGGCAAGGGTGATTTTTTTGGGGGTCTCGTGAGATTGTGCTGCAAAAATTCTTAGCGTGTCACATGTGTTTCAACGACTGCAAGATCTCTTGCCTCCTTTCTCATTTCCCCCTTTGTTTTATTTTACCAAGTTCATGGATTAAGAAATTTTTCATGAGTAATTTCATGGTCATTTAGTCTATTTTTTTATGATTCCTCACGTGACCAATATGGGTCATATGGGGGTGCGTGATCATGTTGTAGAAAAATATATATGGTTTTCCTTAAAGCACCAAAGGGGAAGTGCAGAGTTTCCCAAACATACCCGAGGACTTCCATATGTTTAGTATAACAAGTCAAAGGGACTCTGTGATATGAGCTAGACATGTCGCTAGGGACTCACAGTGTCTAGCGAATCATCAGGGGAACATTTCATGTCCTTAAGTGACCGTGAGCACCTCTCGCCTCCTCCCCTTTATCTTCTTTATTTTGTTTACAAAGGTTCAGGGGTCTTTTGATTTTACTTGGATATCATGAAGGAAATTTATCCTTTTGAATGATGATATGGTGCATGAGTTTTATGACCATTGGGGGTTTCTCCCTTTGGATACTATTCCTCTTTATTTTTAGAGGAGTTTTGGATGGTTTTTCAAGAACTTGGAAATGAAAAACCATTTGAATTTGGGGAATTCAATCAGTTGTCACCATGTGTACATTGGCTGTCTGGAGATCCATCATGAGAGCATGTTGATCTGTTGTCTGATTCATCGTAGGTTATGCGTTGTGCGTGGATTATTTGCATAACCTTTAAATTGCCATACGATCATGAGTCCCTTAGAGGATCATGTGATCTGTGGGTCTTGGTTACTTTATCCTTCCCTTGCTTCTATGGGGAAGGTAATACCCATGTTATGGTATTTATTCTTTTTCAATTTTTTTGATTCTTATTTGGTGAGCGTCAATAAATGCCCCCATAGGAGCGACGTCTAAGGGGACAAGTACTCAGTTCTGAAAAAAACTAATGCCCACCTGAGTGTTTGGCGGTGTCATGAACTGGTGTCTTAGGTGACATTTGGTCTACTGAGCAATGTTTGGTATTACGAGAAATTTCCTATATATAGGGGGTGGAGGAAAATTCATTCCACCGGTCACCCCTTCTCCAGAGCACTCTCGTTTTCACCTCTACTAAGTACCTCCATCGTGAGATCGTGTTGTGAGCCCTGATCATGAGATATGTTCACAATCTTTCACTGCGATTCCATTTCATCAGACCTCTCCCTTAAGATTTTCTATTTCTCAGATTCTTGTCTGATCCAATCATGAACTATACTCTTATAATTTCTTGAACTTTGGATATGAGTGATATGGTTGTCTTGAGGGATCCATGAGATCTTATATCCAAATCATTTGATTGGTTGTGACTTGCATGACTATGTTCAATTCATGCGTTCACATATCCCCAATGGGGTCATGTAGTTCATATGATTCCCTATGGGGGTTATTCAACTTGTGAGTCCTCTGGGGGTCAGATGATCTAAAAACTTCTTATGTGGTTCACAAACCCTTTGCTGAGTAATGTGATACACCTGATGTCACTGTTTCTTGTCATGCTTTAAAAATATTTATTTTATTCTGATAACATTTTCCACTTACCTTCTTTCAGCTGGATTTCTATTTTCATTAAGGTCCCTTGGTTGTGGTCAATCAAAGGTCCCTGATTTCCAAAAATTGTAATGATAATCCCTGTTACCATGTGTATACTTCTAATGAGAGTCTAAAGGGATTCCTCTCACCTAGGCTTTAAGACTACCCCTTGTATAATCGACTCCATCTATATGATATTGAATTTCTATATGGATCCAACATACCTCCCCTAGACTTTAATCTTCCATCTTGTTGGGTATATGGTTCCCCCAACTGTGTTCAGATGACAATCACCGAGGACAAAAATCTAGTTACAACTTAAACCCAGGGTTTGTATTATCTATTGGATAACTCTTCCCTAAGATTATATGGTCTTGAATTTGATCAACAACCAATTTCTCAATGTTATTTTATTATACTTGAATCTTCTCTAGACAATTTTGGCAGTGGATGGTCCTTAAAATGGGATCTCCGCCCTGGCGGTAATTTTTATGATGAATGGACATGGCCATTTTGGGTGAGGTAAAGATGTTTGGAGTTTTCTAATGATATATATAGGGTTCATCTTTATGAATCCATGTAGATATATCAATTAATAATTTGCTTCCATCCCAACCTCCTCTGGGAAATTATTAGTCATTGGTGTCCTGATACCAATAAATCCCATCTTCCTCATAGTGAGGTGGGTATTAGCTTATGGGATATTCATTAATTGGGAGGTATCCCTCCTCCTACAGAGACGTATGATGAATTCATTCCTAGTGCATATGTTTTGGATGATCCTTTAAAAACCACAATTTTAGCGAGGGAAATGCTTATTATCATCAAGGATAAATTAAAGAGATATCTGATGGTGTGCTTGATTATTTATTTCATAGATTGGATCAATATTTTTCTATGTGGTAGCGAGACTAGAACAACCATTATTTAACCTCATCGATGCCCTTATCAACAAGTCTGTGATAGTGTTGGATCATATTGGTCCATTTTGGAAGCTGGGGACTATACCCCATGGGGCTATCAGGTGAACCTATAGGTTTCTTCAGTCCTTAGGTTGGTAGGATTTCTAACTATGTTTCTGAACATGTAGCTTTTCCCAATTGGGGAATGCTCAGGAATCAATGTTAGAACATTGATGATAGCGGCACAACATGAGGATGGGATGTGGATTAACCTATGTGACTCTACCAAATGTTGGTCCATATCCAACAAGAAGACACTTATTATAGGATCCGTGGACCTCTCTAGTTCCTGTTTGGCTGGATAGGGGAGAAATTCCATTGTTATGAGTACTAAAATTATTCTATGATCCCGAATGCCCCATACCATCCTATATTTCTGAAAATTTATGGGGTTGGGACTATATCATTATTATCTACCAAGGTCAAAGGTTCACTGCATCAATATTATAGATTTAAATTCGCTACTTTCTGTGCATCGGGTGGTCTGATTATTTATTATGGTAGTAGTTATCTTGATGAAGGATATTATATGAACTCCCTTTGGGATGGGTTTCTCATATCTAGGGTGGATTATTTGATCATTTGTGATCTATAAACACCATATCGATTCACTTTATAGTTTGGCTGCATTTAGAGAGTTTCTCCCATTCCTTTGGTCGGTGTTTGAGGGGAATGAAATTTGAGAGTCATTAATCAATTATTTAAGATATTTTCTCACAAATATATTGGGGATGAGATCATAATTCTACCTACTAATGATTTCTTTTTCCTTACTCAGGATTATGATTAGGCTTGGGTAACATCTTATCCCAATGGTGTGTTAGTCCAACTGGTCCATCATGTGGATAGGACTTTTGCATTGCCAACTCCTTTATCTATGGTGTCAATGGAATTGATTGAAGACCTAGGTGAAGTTTCAAGGAAGATACCCCACTATTATGATGGTCATTTTGATAGTGGATCATATTCTATTGATAAAATCATTCCTCCAGTACAATCCATAGATGATATGCTTGCTGAGAGAAGAACTTATGGGGCTTCCTCTCCTACTTTTTCATTTGTTCACCTAATTATCCCTCCATTTATCCTGCCTAATCCTTCGATTTTAGGGGCTCGGAAAAGATATATGATGATCTAGAAATGGATTCATTCCTTTATCATAGAAACCCCCTTGGATTTATTTCATGACCAAGGGGAATGCCTTCACTAACTATTTCATGACTTGGGTGTGGATGGTTTTGACCGTCTTCCTCTCTATGAAATTATGAAGTAATTTTTTTTTGATTCAGTGAGATTTGGAAATGAGTGAATGGGATCTACATGACTTTATGGATGAGGATCCCCTTACCAGGTAGATGATGGAGACATTAGAGTCATCAGAGCAGGGTCTTCAGCTGATATCTGAACTGCAAACTCAGATGGACATGTAGATTGTACAAATATGGTGGTATGAGGTGATCATTTCCCATTTTAAGTATGATATTTCTATATCTTCATACTCGTTATCTACTACTCAAAATGGGGTTTTAAGAGATAACTTACTTGGTTGAGACTCTTCATCCTAGAGCAGAAGAAGCAAGGTGAGCACTACTCCAGTGTTCTATCAATGCTTCTCTTCAGAGTCTTTCCAACCTTTCCAGTACAAAAAATCGACATTTTTCATATTTTTACTCTTATAATGCATCCCATTTTGGATGAAGCTTCAGAGAGACTCCAAAATTTGGAGATTCATCCCCCAATATTTCATAATACAAACAGACCTTCCAAAATCTTCATCATTTTTTGTCTATATTGTCATTGCTTATGATATTCTTATCATACCGTTATTCTAATATTATGTGAATCTCTTGTGATACCCACCTTTTTCATAAAGTTAAGTAAACCTGAATGTTTGGATCTGGATATTTGTTTCAGGAAATTTTCCTGAATTCCCACTTAACATGGAATCCCTTACCAATGAATCTATTTCAGTTTCCTTGTAAAATATATGTCCCGGAGGGAGAGTTCTCCATTATTTTCTAAATCCAATAGGCTTGGTGATCATAACATGACTTTTATAAGGCCATATAGTGATTCTTACAAGCTCTTGTGGAATGTATTTCAATCATTATTTAGTTTAGGATCTTTTAGCTCAGAACTAATATTGCTTTAGTTTAGGGTATTTTAGCTTAGACCTAATGTTAGTTTAGTTTATGGTCTTTTAGATTGGACCTTCTATCGCTTTAGTTTAAGTTCTTTTATCTCAGAACTTCTATTTTCTTAGTTTAAGGTCTTTTATCTTGGAACTAATATTGCTTTATTTTAGGGTCTTTTAGCTCAGACCTAATGTTTCTTTAGTTTAAGGTCTTTTATCTTGGACCTTATATTTCTTTTATTTTAGGGTCTTTTAGCTATTTATTTTAGTTTAGGGTCTTTTATCTCAGACCTTCTATCACTTTAGTTTAAATTATTTTAGCTCAGAACTGATATTTCTTTTTAGTTTGGGGTATTTTAGCTCAGACCATCTATCACTTTAGTTTTAAGGTCTTTTATCTTGGACCTAATGTTGCTTTTAGTTTAGGGTCTTTTAGCTCGGACCTTCTATCACTTTAGTTTAAGTTCTTTTTTCTTGGACCTAATGTTGATTTTAGTTTAGGGTATTTTATCTTGTACCTTCTATTAATTTAGTTTAAGGTCTTTTATATTGGACCTAATGTTTCTTTTTGTTTAGGGTCTTCTAGCTAAAACCTTCTATCACTTTAGTTTAAGTTATTTTAGATCGTACCTAATGGGATATGGTGCAGACATGCCAGGAATGAACTAAAACACATCAAGATGTTGGGTTTGTTCTATAGTGTTATAGAGACTCACAAGGACCATAAATCCCTTCTTTCAGGGTGACACATTTGGTTGATGACCATAGGCGCATATGCAGGAGCCATAGGCATGTATTCATAGCCAAGAAAAGGGTCCTTTAATCTGGGTATCTTTTCTAGGGGCTATATAATATTTATAGAGTGAATATGGTTGAGGTTGAAATATTAGGGAAGCTAGGTCCTCCTGGATAGTTGGAGTATGGGTAATGTAAATCATAACCCATAAGTTTGAGCCCATGAATATGAGATGGTGTAGACATGCTGGGTATGTCCCATGATATTCTGAGATGATAGGTTCCACCATAGTTTTTCTAAGGCTCATAAGGATTGATTATCATTTCTAGAAAGGAGAAGATGCTTTTTGTTGGTGGGTCAAGGATATTATGCATTAGCAGTGTGCCAAGATAAAGATGATCTCCACCTCTCTCTAAAGGCCATGAAAGGTTTGCGAAGGCTCAAGCATCTAGATGATTAAGTTGGGTATATAAATAAGGCGATATAGGAAGGGTTCTGACATCTTAGGGAAGTTACCTCTTAAATCATGAAGCTCGAGCCCTATTCCTTGTGGTTTAAAATCATGAGGTGTGGGATATAAAATGATAGGGAATGAAGTGTTGCAATCCATCCAAGAGAAAGGGTATGAAACATGGCGATGTAACATCGAGGATATAAAATCTTCTTGGATAGTTTGGTGTGAGGATTATAAATCACGACCCATAGTGCTCAAGTCAAGAGAATGATGTGGGAAAGCCATACAGAGAGTAGTTCATATATTATGAGGTGTTGAGATCTATTGCAATGATGTCAGGGCTTATGAGGATTGGAATTTACTTTTTCAGAGTGTCGCATTTGGTTGGCGGCCATAGGCGCATATTAAAGATCCATGGGCATGTATACATATCCAAGAATAGTGTCCTTGAAGCCAAATATCTATTCCAAGGTCCATGGAAGGTTATGGTGATCCGAGATACACCAACTCGTGAAGTGTGATATGTGGAAAGTGTAAAATCCAAGGAGGGTTTGAGTACCCTAAAAGTTGTGCCACTGCCTAATGAATGTATTTTCATGGTGAGGAGATGTGGAAAACCATTACTCTAACTTTTTTCTTGAATATGGGTTTCAATGAGCATAGCTTGGATTTTACTAGGGTTACAGAGTAGACCCCCTGATCTTTATGCCTTATTTATTTACACCCTAATTTTTTCCTAAACTCTGAAGATGAAGAGTTTAGCGAGCGAAGACTCGACTTTTGCTCAGGTCACCCTGTGCGGGTTTTTTACCTGACAAGTTTTTTGTCTCATTTGTTAGTAGTTTAAGGTCTTGATACTTGGACCATTATAGGCTAGATTTTTAAGGTCATATAGATTTTACTAAAGTACACATAGTTTATGGTCATGACGCACAAGGACATAATAAGAGAAATTTTACACAAGAGCCTAATTAGGATGCCTAGGGTCAAGAGTAATCCAACATATTTATGAGAGAGGTGAAAGTTTTTTAAATCATAGATCAAGGTTCTCAGGTCATGAGTGATTATATGGGACAGTCATACCAGAATTAGTTCAAATAAACTGAGGTATTGAGTTTTGAAAAAACGATATCGGGGCTCACAAGGATTAGAATGTCCTATTTTTTAGAGTGAATCATTTGGTTGATTAAAATAAGCACATATGAAAAATACATATACATACATTCATAGTCAAGAAAAGGGTCCTTGAAGCTGGATATCCTTTACAAGTTCCATGGAAGATTACGGTGATCCAAGACACCTGAGGCATGAAGGGTGGTTTTTGGATTGAGATTATTTAAAAGATGGTGGAAGCACCCTATACTCTAGATGAATGGGGTAATTCTCTTATGGTCCTTTGATAAAAAATGAAATATGGATGATGTTTTTACCAGTTTAAAAATATATAGTGGGGATGTACTTTTCTCCATGCATTTTAACATCGTGTGGTAAGTACGTACTCCCATGTAGTTTAACATTATACAGTAAGGATGTACTTCCATGTTGTTTAACATCATGCCATAAGTATGTACAACAATGAATTTTAACATCATGCGATAAGGATGTGGGAGATGATGTCAAAGTGTGTAAATGTTTTGGTTGGGATCAAAGATGGATACTTGGGCATCAATAAGTATCTTATGAGGATGAGAATCAATCCACACATATTTATTTATGTTCTATGTAGTTTAACATCATCTGGTGAGGATGAGGGTAAACTAATGTGAATAAATTGAAATGTTGTGGTCGGTCCCAAATATGGAAGTCCGAGTGTCACTACGTATCTCATGAGGATGAGAATCAAACCACGCGTAGTTCTTGAAATCCCATGAAGTTTAACGTCATGCAATAAGGATGGAGGATAACTAATGTGAATTGATGGGAATATTGTATTTGGTCCTAAGTGTGGAATTCTGGGTGTCACTACGTATCTCATGAGAATGATAATCAAACCACACACAATTCTGAAGGAACATGCAATTTAATTTCACGCGGTAAAGACATTGACCATACATTTTAACATCATGCGGAGAGGACTCATGGTATTCCTTTTAAGGTCTTGAATTCCAGACCATAATGTATATATTTTATACTATTATTCCTTTCTTATGAGGGTAAGTCCATTATGAAATTCCTAAGCTCACATGAACTATGCTTGATGTGAGAAACAAGGAATGAAAAGGGTTTTCCTAGAATGGAGAGATAGTTGAGGGTACAACAAGGGAAGTTTGTATCATATAGTGGTTGGACAAAGATATAGGATTTAGGAATCCCTATGTATCTCATTGGAAATGAGAATCAATCCATACATAGTTATAAAAGAACTGTGCAGTTTTACGTCATGCAGAAAAGACATAGGTGACTCGATGTGAACAGAGATGGACATCACATATCCGTGCAGTTTTACATCATGCAGTAAGAAAATTGGTTGTGCAGTTTAATGTCTTATGGTAAGTATGAATTTTTTTACAGTTTAATGTCATGTGGTTAGGAACAATTTCATACATTTTAACTTAATACGGTTAGAATGAATTTCATACATTTTAACATCATGTGTTCACGATTAATTTTGTATAGTTTAACATCATGTGGTTGGAATGAATTCCATGCAGTTTAACATCATGTGGTTAGGATGAATGATGGTACTTATACTGATGTGGATTCCCTCATACCGAGAGCTATGCAAAGTATTTATTGAGAAATATTTCATTTTTGGGAGGTGTGACATGCTCCTCATCTATTGTGGACAATGAGTAACCCTTGTTGTGGTAGACCTTATGTATGACATAAGGTCCCCACCATTTGGGTTTTAGCTTTGGGGGATTCTTTCGTAGTATCATTGGGGTCCTGAGGACCAACACCAGTTCCCCATTGAGGAATGAATAGAGGCAAATCCTTTTATTTAAGGCTCATGCAATCCAATTCTGGTAGACCTTAAGTTTGTGCAGTGTGTGCAACCTATTCTCATCAATCTGTTCTAATTCATCTAGTAGTTCCAATTCATCTAGCCTCTTTTGCAATTTCTCATCATTTGAGAGTTTCCCATAGATGGATACTCAAAGCGAGGGAAGCTGGAATTCCATGGGTAACACTACCTCAATCCCTTACACTAGTGATTATGGCATTGCTTGTGTAGCAGTACACATGGTAGTACGATAGGACCCTAGAGCATGGAGGAGTTTGTCTATCCAAGACTTCTTATCCCTACTTACCATCTTCTAGAGTATATTTGATAGTCTTATTAAAGGCCTCTATCTTTCCATTTACAGCTACATGATAGCGAGATGAGTGATTGGACTTGATATTATACTCCTGATATAGCTTCTACAACTCCATGGAACATAAATTAGTGTTGTTGTCCATCAATATTGTGTGAGGGACCCTGAACCTGGTGATGATTTGGGATTTTATGAAGTTGATGATATTCTTCATCCTGAATTCCTTGAGGGGTATTTCCTCATCCCATTTGAAAAAGAAGAGGGTAGTAGTAAGTATGTACTTGAACTACTTAGTTGTGGCTTGGGGATATATCCCCATGACATACATCTCCAAAATGGAAAAATGACCAGTAATATTTAGCAGTATGTAAAAATTATAGAGGTTGATGGATGAAGTTTACATGATTTTTCATACATGAGATTTCTTGGTGAATTCCATGTAGTCATGTATCATAGTTTTCTATTAATATCCTAACCTCCTAATCTGATTTTAGATCCTAGTCCCAGATTTATGGGCACCGCAAGAGCCCACATGGACATCTTCCATGATAGAATAAATCTATCCTTTTGCTATGCATCTGTGGGGGATCTCATTGAATCCATTATTATAGAGGGTATTCTTCTCACCTTGGCCATCCTGTAGGGTAAAGTTCATTGCATGATGCCGAATTTGTTTACTTTTGGATCTATCCATTGGGAGACTCTCATTTTGCATATATCCGATTATGGGTTCCATCCATCCAGGGGTGACTATCGGTGTATCACACTCTGGGGTGGTGTTGACCTGATTGATCTCTTCCATATCACAGATCATGGTTTTTGAGACCATTCTATGATGTATTAAACAAAAGATGGTTTCTTCCGAATCAATATCGGCAAAGATGGTGGTTGTATTGGATAATGCATCAACACAAGCATTTTGTGATTGAGGAACATGATGCAATATGGGTTAGAAAGGGAACTCTTCCATTAGTCCCCTGACATAGCCAGTGAGAGGGGATAATTCTTCCTTTTTGATTTTGTATTCTTCATTGACCTACTTTATAACTAACTTTGAATCCCCGTTGATGTTCAGGTAGGATATTTATAGTTGTAGGGATAGTTCCAAGCTAGTGATAAGGGCTTGGTATTCTACCTCCTTATTTGTGTAGCCTTTGGATAGTGAAAATATTAGAGAAAAACTACTTTGTCAGGAGAGAAAAATACAATCCGCAGGCCAACCTAGTTGAGCTTTGGGTTTTCCATTATTATCTTGATAAGACTTTATGAGGTTCCATCAAAATATATCTCCCATGTCTGGGGAGTTTCATGGGCATAGAAGACCTCTTCATATGGAAGCTCAGTGTCTTCTGGTGTATTTTTCGGGGAAGGATGTGCTGTGAGAAAATCTGCTTGGGATTTTCCTTTCACTAACTTCTGTGACATAAACTAAATGTTATATTATTGAAGAATGGCCACCCATCAAGTGAATCTCCCAGTTAGCATCGAATAACCAAGAGTATACTTGATTAGATTTATGTGAGAGACCAATTGGACTTTGTGGTAATGCAAGTAATGCATTATCTTTTTCACTTTCAAGATGAGTGCAAGGTAGTTCTTCTCAACATCAGAGTGTCAATTATCATCACCTAGAATAGTTTGTTTGAGGTAATAGAGACTATTTTTGTTTCTCGTATCATTCTTTTTCATGAGGAGGGTGCCTAATGAGCGTTCCATGGCAACCATATATAAGATGAGTGACCTTCCTTCCACCAGAAGCATCAGAACCGGTGGGTGAAGTAGGTATTGGTTGAGACTTTTGAAGGCTTTTTGGAAATCATTGTCCCATTAGTAGGTGATTCCTTTCTTTATTAGCCCAGTGAAGGGGAGAGCTTTTCCAACTAGATTGGAAATGAACTACCAAATGCAAGCAAGGATCCATTGGAGCCCCCTCAATTTTTTGAGATCTCTATGGGGTGAAATTGCTATGATAGCACTATTCTTCTCCGAGTTGACCTCAATGTCATGGTGTCATACCACAAAACCAAAGTATTTCCATGATGTTACCCCGAAAGTGTATTTCAGTGGATTCATCTTTAGACTATGCTATCACAGCTTGTCAAAAATTATTTGAATGTTTGTGAAGTGATCACATCATGGTCAGGATTTAACCACCAGGTCTTTGACAAAAAATTCAACTATCTTTCCCAAAAATGAATTAATGATATGGTGCATGGTGCATTGATATGTATCACCATAATTCTTCAATCCAAATGGTATGACCTGATAGAAAAAGATCCCCTAGGGTGCTCTAAAGGTAATGTCTTCTTCATCTTCTGGAGCCATATTTATTCAATTGTACCCCAAGTACTAGTCTATGAAAGAAAGGGCTTAGAAACTAGCAGTTTCATCAATCAAGGGTTATGTGATTGGCAGTGGGAAATCATCCTTTGGGAAATATTGATTAAGTTATCTAAAATCAATGTAGACCCTAATATTATCATTCTTTTTCTTGGTAGGGATGATGTTGTCATGCCACCTCGAGTATTGCACTACTCAAAAAAATTTAGATTCAATCAACTTGTCGACCTCTACCTCTATATTGGTGGCATGAGAGGGGTTCTTACTCCTAGTTGCATACTTAAATACTCAATGCTCATCTGGTATCCCAAGATGGTGCGTAGACACATCTGAATTTAGTCTAGGAATTTCTATGTAGTTCCATGTGAACACATATCGGTGCTACTTCAGAAATATGATGTACATATCTTGCTCTTTGAGGGGCATGGTAGCACTAATCAGTGTAGTCCATGGGTCTTTCTTTGTTCCCATATTTATCTACCTAATTTTATCAATGGTGGTAGAGACACCTTCCTCAAATATTGGAGGAGAGTTCCTGAGGTCAACCTCATCTTCTTCCATATCTGAGTCTGTGTAGGAATTTTTAGATAGAGATAGAAATCTGAGGTCTCTACTATCATTATTGAAGTGAGAGAGTCCATGAGAAGAGACATTATCATCCCCTGTTGACTGAGTTGTTGTAGAGAGATTTCAGAGATGATAGTATTCGATGTTTTCACTAGGGATATGAGTGGCTTGGACCTCTAGAATTATATTTGTGAACTTGACCAAGTTTATGGGGAGCATATAGTCGTTGTCGATCATACTATAGGGATTAACAGGGGCAGTCCCCAATCCATTGGGAGCAGAAACCTATATATCATCATCCACCATTGGTTATGTTCCTCCCTTTTTATAGAAACATTCCTCAGCATATGTGTCCTCACAGGTCTTTAAGGGAGCACTATCACCATGTAGTATTCCTATTTTTTCATTAATGGGATGCTTCAGATATTGGTGAAATGTTGAAGGTATCTTCAGGTGGATATAGAGCCAGGGCCTTCCGAATAGGATGTTATACACGGTGTCTTTCTTGATCACCATAAACTTAGAATCAGATGTAAGATCCCTAAACTAGGCTTCGATCTTGATTTTCCCTAGATTTATTTTCTCATGCTTATAATACCCTTGTATGGTTAGATTGGTGGGAGATAGATCCCCTTCAACATATCTCAAACACCATAGGGTTCATACTGGGATAAGATTGATCCCATAACCATTATCAATTAGATCCCTTTGGACCTTGAAATTATTGAGTATTCCTGAGACATATAGGGGTCTGATGTTTCCTTTAAGGTCTTGTTCTTGATATTGATCAGTGAATGAGATGGAAACATGACATTATGATGACATGGAATCCACTCAGTAGACCTTGTTTGCAATGAATTATGTATTTAACTCTTGTGGGATATGGATGGCTTTAATAATTGTATCCCTAGGTTATTTTTAAAGATGGATCACATCAAGGACTGAGATATTGTCTAATACTACTGCCATCTATTTTAGAACATCGTATTTTTGTGCTAGAGGTTGGTGCTTCCTGATATGGGGTTTCTCCTGGATGTGTGTATGAGGAGCTGATGCATTTGAGATGGATGAACCTGGTGCTTATGAATAGGTTGAGGTAGTATCTACTGCCAGTGGCATAGGTCATGTCAGGCTTCCTCGTTGCCTAGTTTGATTGGATTGGACCCCTACTAAGTGTTCATGCAAGACAATTGGATTTGGGTGACTACTAGAGGTCTCTAAGGCACCTCCTTTCCTCTTATGAGACTACTAGAGTGCTTGGAAATAAGTATCAGCTATATATATATATATCCTCTATGTGGGTATGACTGGAATATTGAGTCCGACCATATTCGTGTTTTCCTATGTATCCTCAAATCTGGCGCATATGGCCTCCTATTCCCCAGTTATGTGTGGTAAACTCATGATCTAGGGAAAAATCATCATTGGAGAAATGGTATTCCAAGTGTATCATGTTGACAGAACCAAATATGATTTCTTCATCTAATGAAGGTTCCATTTGGTGGGGCAGTGCATGTTCCTCGGATGCTACAGGGAATAAATCAATGAGAGTTTAGGATTTCTTTAGAGGAGAATATGACTCTTTATCTTCTGTTTCTTCCTTCTTATAGTGGTCACACACACCTTTGGGAGGAATATTTGATGTTCCCTCCTTATATGGTGTAGATATCATGGTTCTACGTAATTTTGATTTCAGAGTGGTGTGGGATTGATCAACTACCTTTTGAGTCATCCAATTGTCTATTTTTCACACATTTCTAGCCGATACCTTTTTCCAATCACCCTCTTCTTTCAGTTGGATGATGATTATGCAAGACACATACTTTGGGAAGTTATCTAGAACCACCTATCCAGAATCGATCATGCCTTGAAGGATGTATTTGAAGATGAAGTAGTTCTAGATATTAGGACCCAACCTTCTATGGAAAGGATAGTAATCAGGATGATCGATGAGGTTGGCCTCACCAAGTTTCCCAGGTTGCAGAAGTGTGAGAAAGTTATTTTCCATGGCTACCAAGAAATAACTGAGCACTTTTTCATTTCAGAATAAGTATGCCTTATTCATTCGTTCTTCAAATACCGGATGACATTGATTTCTTTTTGCTTCTCGACGAGGTTTATTTTGTGGTTGTCGCCACTTGACAGGAGGCGCTGGGTGGTTTAGGGCCTACCTAGGTATTTGGATAGGCACTACAGCTGGATTGAGAGTGACAGATGTCGCTTCTACTATGGATGTACTTTTTCTCTATGTTATGGGCATGAGTTGAGTTTTGGATCAGTTACATTGGATGGTCTCTTCTAAATGTTAGGGCATTTTTTAAAACTCGTAGAATACATCTGGATATTTCATTAGAATCATAGGAGTCTGCAAATAATCCCTAATATTTTTAACACATAGTTCCAATAGTTTCTCTTATGAGAGAGGGATGATGAGTGGGTAGGTCAAACCCTTCCACTATGTTATGAAATTAGACACCCTCTCATTATTGTATTATTTGTAGTTTTCTAGGTCGACGATCATCATCTTCCTCGATGTATAACTAAATTGATAAATGAATTGATGAATAAGGTCTTATCATCCTGAGATGGATCCTACTGGAAAACTATTATACCAAATAATGGTTGGACCTATTAGAGTCTATTAAAAACACCTCATATTTTTTGCCTCGTGTTGATCTCGATGTCCCATAATCATCCCATATCTTGATATGAAGTGTGTGAGATATTGTTCAGGTTTTCTCACAAAATTAAATGTAGAAAAGGTAGAATTACTAAAACTAGGTGGAGGCAAAGTGTCGTCCACCCAATTGGGATATGACTTCATCTCAGGCAACATAGATTCACTTCTCCTTTCCATGGATTCCATTCGAGTATCCAAGGACTTGATGATATTAAGGATCTTCAGGGGTACCATTGTAACGCCCCGACCCTAGTTACCCAGAGTCGGTGTATTATTACATAACATTGGCATGATCACAAGAAAGATCAAATCTCGAAAGACCGATTGGTTTAGTAGCCTTGGAAACACTAGATATATTCATAAGTTTTACATTACATCATAAAATGAAAAACTACTACAACAACATAATGTCTCCATAATCCACACTCATATCCCCACATAATATCCCTGCAGGTCATTCATAATTTACTTCTTCACTTCCTGGGAAAAATAAAACATAGAAAAGGGGTGAGCTCAAATGCCCAGTAAGGATAACAATATAGCGGAAACTTTCATAAATAAGAATAAACATTTAAGGCAATGTATAACTAAAACAAAATCCTTTCAAACTTGAACTTTCAACATTTTATGGAATAAATAAAATGAAATAATTCCATTTACTCATTCACATTGATATTCTACTAATCGAATAATCACATGAAAAATCAATAACCACTTTCATAATGTTGGAATGCATAATGCCAGACTATCATAACCACATAGCCAAGGCCTCGTGCCAAGACTACAAATAAGATTTTTCCAAGGCCTTGTGCCAAGACACTAGTTTGTCTCATGAGACCTACCGATGCATTGAGGAGCTATAGCGGGCTCCACCCGTCACATATTAAGTCCAATGCATTCTCATATGAAAGGGTTTAAACATAACATAAACATTTGTATTAAAACTAGCATACGAAATGTCAATAATTTCACCATAAACTATGAATGGTATAAAAATAGCACATCCACAGTCAAACATATCACAAAACCTTCAATACAATATAGAAGTTTTGTATCATAATAAATCAACTTCAATTAAGCGTAAAATCCATCAAAGGATGTTGACATAGATGAAATCAAAACACTTTTTAGAGAAATATCTCTTTCTATTTTTGAAATCATTTAAGAGCCATATAAAATAAAACATTTTCTTGAAAATATTCTTATAAGCTTGTAAGGAAAGCTTTGAAGATTTTATAACGGTGGAAAATAACCGCACCCGCCGTATAAGTTAAAAAAACATTCTTACCTTAATTCTGTTGAAAAGGTTAAAAAGGACCTTGTTTTGAAAATGATGGAAAGATTCCTCTTATAAAAAGTCAAACAAGGGTATAAATGACTTTAACCCATATTCTTGTAAATAATAAAAATGTTTTGAAATACATTTTTAAGAAACATGGATGTGGATGATAAAGAGATCCCAATAGATTATTACGTATAAACAACCTTGGATAATGAAGAGATTGTGAAATAACCCTTACCAATTTGGTAACTTATGAAACATACAACCCATGAAAGAGGTATCATACAATGAATATGTAAATACACATAAATTAGAGTGTATTACACAAATAATATAATTATTGGCAGTACATACACCACACAAAAGGTGATGGTGGCAATATGGCATGAATCTCATGGAAATAAAAAGTGAGATAAAAACCGCTTACCTTGTACTTTTACTTGGTTGGGGTAGGTTAACCTCCTGTATAATGGTGAAATAATTGTTATTAAATTATACAATAATCATATTAATATGATATCATATATGATCTTTTAACATTGATTTGTTAATAATATCTTTTAATTATCGTCGTTTCGGGTGTTAACTTACTTGTTTTCTTTTATATGTTTTGTTACGTAAGACATGTTTGTAAAGGATAGGTTGTATATTATTCATATCCAGAATGATATAAAGTCCTTAAACATCATTTTTAAATAATCAAATGATAATTATACTTGAATGGATACCATGGAGAATGAATCTCATCGCGTTCGTGGAGACGGTAGTCCGTACGTACACACGAGGGACAATATCATTCTTTTGATTTTAAAATAATATATAAAGGGATGGTATATCATATATAAAGAATAATTAACATGTTATATTTATTATTTACATGAGTTACACATCATTATTATACCCATCCATATGATATTATATTGAATAACAATTACACCACGACGTGGAGACGGTAAGCCGTACATACGCATGTATGGTGACATGTTATTCAAAGGGTGGATAGAATAATGAATATGGTTGTACCATATTTATAATAACATCACAGTATATATATGATACTGGAGTTATTATTTTATAATGGTAACAACAAAGGAAGAAGAAGTGGAAGAAGAAAGGAACTTGAAAAAGGGTGGTGAAATCATTACCTCTTCTTCGGTTTCTTCCTTTTGATTTGATCAAAAGGGCTCCTTAGGTTGGCTTTCTGATCAAACTAAGGCCTATAGGTTGTAGTGAGGGAAGTTGGGAGAGTATTTGGGCAGAGTTTAGCCGAACCAAAAGGCTTTGAAGGTGTGAAGAAATGAGAAGGAGGAGTGCCCTTTTATAAGAGGGGTGAGGGGCACCTTTGGAAAAGCTAGAAATATTAGTTTATAATAAATTCATATTCGGTTTCCAATGGCTCCATAGTTGATTATTTAAATTTTAAGGTGGGGATAGGTCTAAAACAACTCAACCAATATAATTTAGACCGGTTTGGGTACTTATATTAACCTTATCTTTAAGTATTAACTCTAAGTTAATTAGTTTCACTTTTACAATGTCTCTTTGTATTTTTATATAATATGGTTAATAAACTTACTATATACATCCAAGAGACCCCCAAGTGGTCCATTAATGATGAACCTATCATGATATAGGTCTCTTGGCCGAACCTTAGATTTTTATGAATTTAATATCAATTAATAATATAATATTTGTTTTAAGAACTCTTTTATGTCAATTTTGACACTATTCAATAGTTGATTTTTGTGAAACTCATAACAGATTGATTACTTAGAAAAAAGTTACTTAAATCAATCCTAATATATCATATTATCCTATAAAATTAGTTTAATTCATTAAAAGTTTCATATTATATTTATTTGTGTTTTTATAATATCAATTATTTTAATTTTTTACTATTATAGTAATTACTACATCATCACTGTGTCATAAATAAATTAAATTATTTAATGTCTAAAAATTATAAATAAAATATAATTATGTAGTAAATCTTTTTATCTTTCTAATTAATATTTATAATCTAAAATCCAACATATATAACCCTATGTAATAATTGTTTTTCTAAAAGATATATGCTTGTGTCATTTTTATATTCATTTTAACTTAATTAAAAAAAAAGTGTCCCTATCACCTAAAAGTGGCACCATGGGGTCCCAAAATTGACCCAAAGATGCCTATGGTCCAACATGTATCAACCAATAAGGCTAGGATACGTTTTAGGGTAATTTAGTATTATTATAATATTATTTTTTTAACCCTTATTTACCGGATTTACCCTTAACCATGGTAAATAAAATATTTACCGCAGTAATTTTTCAAAATGTCTAAAAATAAAAGTTACCTATTTACACAATTTGGACATCCTGATTCCAAATATGGAATCCATTTTTATAAATTCAAAACACATAAGTGGAAGAAATTAATTTAAAATTAATTCCCGCTGTCAAAACAAAAAGTGTGTTTTTAAGAGATAATAACTATCAAAAGATTGACACTTGTTTATGTTCGGTTTAATTGTAAAATTATGTCCAATGACCAACATTATATTAAATGGTAAAAATATATTCTAAATATACTTTAAAACCACTCAAATTCATAATTTATCACTATTAATTATTTTGTTTAAAAAAGTTGTTTTTAATTAAAATTTAGTAATTTTCACTATTAATCAAAATATGAAAGTTATCCGAAAAGTACCAAAATTTCACCTTAGGCTAAATTCGATATTCCGAATCCAGAAATGAAGTCCATTTTAAAATATAAAATATATATAATTTCAAAAAGTAGGTATTACTATTCATAACGGCTAGTTTGATTGGTTATGGTGTGTTAGAACTCGGTGTTGCGTACAACACACGCTATCACATTATTCAAATAGAAGCGTACCGTAGAAGCTTGGGGTGTTACATTATCACCTCCTTCAAATAATTTTGTCCTCGAAATTTCTAGAATACTTATCACATGAAAAGACTCGGGTGGTTCTTCATCATAAGTTCCTCGGGTTCCCACGTTGCCTCTTCCATCTTATGGTTTCTCCACAAAACTTTTACCAGACGCGTCGTCCGGTTTCTCAGTACTTGTTCTCTCGTATCAAGAATCCTGACAGGCTCTTCACAATAGGAAAGATCAGGTTCCAGTTCTAATTCCTCATAGGTGAGTACATGCGTTGGGTCAGGCATGTATTTCCTCAACAGAGATACGTGGAACACATCGTGAACTTTGGAGAGACTTGGCGGCATTGCCAATCAGTAAGCCACAGCCCCAATTCGTTCTAGAATTTCGAAAGGTCCGATGTACCTGGGACTCAATTTAACTTTCTTACCAAAACGTATGACTCCCTTACATGGTGATACCTTCAGGAAAACATGATCACCGACTTGAAATTCCAAATCCTTCCTTCGATTATCGGCATAGCTCTTCTGCCTACTTTGAGCTGCTTTGATGTGATTTTGGATTACCTTCACCTTTTCCACCATTTCCTCCACCAATTTTGGGCCTACAAGTTTTATTTCACCAACGTCATCCCAACAGGTTTGTGTACGAAATCTCTTCTCGTATAACACTTCATATGGTGCCATCTGAATACTC
This sequence comes from Viscum album, assembly GCA_963277665.1. NCBI lineage: Eukaryota > Viridiplantae > Streptophyta > Magnoliopsida > Santalales > Viscaceae > Viscum > Viscum album. The sequence continues at coordinate 1,581,440,381 of OY728132.1, forward strand.
GAATGGAAGCTATTGTTATAGGAAATTCTACCAGTGGTAAATATTGATCCCACATACCCTGAAAGTCAAGTGAGCAAGATCTCAACATGTCTTCTAAGGTCTGAATAGTCCATTCTGATTGTCCGTTTGTCTGAGGGTGGTAAGCAGTGCTCAAATGAAGTTCAGTATCCAGGGATTTATGAAGACTTTTCCAAAATCTTGAAGTAAAACGGGGATCGCGATCAGAAACAATCGATAGGGGTACTCCATGAAGTCTCACAACTTCATTAATATATAGTCTTGTTAGACGTTCCAGGGGTAGATCTTCTCTTATAGCAAGAAAATGTGCTGACTTGGTAAGACGATCAACAATAACCCATATTGCATTGTTCCTTCTAGGAGTATTTGGTAACCCCATGACAAAGTCCATCGTAACATTGTCCCATTTCCACTCCGGTATGGGAAGAGGTGCATGACTCCTCCAGGCTGTTCCCTTCCAGCTTTCACTTGTTGACAAACCATACATCTTGACACAAAATCAGCAATCTCCCTCTTCATGTTGTCCCACCAAAAATTTTCCTTCAAATATCTATACATTTTGGTGCTCCCAGGGTGTATAGAGAAATTGGAACTATGAGCATCATCCAACAATTCCCTTTTTAGATCAGGTATATCGGGAACACAAAGTCTCTTCCCGAATTTCAAAATTCCATCTTCATACACAAAGTCTCTCAATCTCCCATCATTCACAGCTTTAATCTTCTATTGAAATTCTTCATCATCGATCTGAGAACTCTTAATCCTTTCTAGTAAAGATGGTTTGGCAACCATTTGAAAAATCATTGATGTTTCACCTTCCCTGGTTATTCCCATGTCCATCTTCACTAGATCCATGAAAATTGGATCCCTTTCAATTATCATCATGTTCAAAACTCCATGGTCTTTTCTGCTCAAAGCATATTCCACCTTGTTTGCTTTCCCTGGGTGGTAGTGTATCGTTCAATCATAATCCTTTAGTAATTCAAGCCATCTCCTTTGCCTCATGTTGAGTTCTTTTTGTGAGAAAATATACTTCAAACTCTTGTGATCAGTATAAATCTCAAATTTTTCACCATAGAGGTAGTGCCTCCATATCTTCAAAGCAAAGATCACAACTGCTAACTCGAGATCATGAGTAGGATAGTTTTGTTCATGAATTTTCAACTGTCATGATGCATAGGCAATAACTCTATCATTCTGAATAAGGACACAACCAAGTCCTTTCTTTGATGCATCACTATAAATAACGAACCCATCATTCCCCGATGGTAGAGTCAATATAGGAGAATTGACTAATCTTCTCTTCAGTTCTTCGAAACATTCTTCACACTCTTTTGTCCAAACAAATTTAACCCCTTTACGTGTGAGCTTCGTTAATGGGTTAGCCAATCGGGCAAAATTCTGGACGAAACGTCGATAATAACCTTCCAAACTAATAAAACTGCGTACCTCAGTTATACTCATAGGTTCTGGCCATTCTTGGATTTCCTTGGTCTTAGAAGGATCAACAAAGATTTCATCTTTAGAGACAATATGTCCAAGAAAAGAAATATCATGAAGCCAGAATTCACACTTGCTAAACTTCCCATATAATTCATGTCTCATCAGAGTCTTCAAGATAATGCGCAAGTGATTTTCATGATCTTCGTAGGTTTTGGAGTATACCAAGATATCATCAATAAATACCACAACAAATTCATCGAGATACTCCTTGAAAACTCTATTCATCAGATCCATGAATACAGAGGGTGCATTAGTCAATCCAAAAGGCATTACAGTAAACTCGTAATGCCTGTACCTGGTTCGAAATGCTGTCTTCGGAATGTCTTCCTTCTTTACACACAACTAATGGTATCCGGATCGAAGGTCAATCTTTGAAAAGTATTGAGCTCCATGTAGTTGGTCAAATAAATCATCAATACGAGGTAGGGGATACTTGTTCTTTATCGTTATAGCATTGATCTCCCTGTAGTCGATACATAACCTCATAGATCCATCTTTCTTTTTAACAAAAAGAACAGGGGCTCCCCATAGAGAAAAACTAGGGTGAATAAATCCCTTATTACTCAATTCCTCTAGTTTTTTCTTTAGTTCGACTAATTCTACAGTGGCCATTCTATAAGGGGTCTTCGATATAGGCCTTGATCCAGGAATCAAATCAATGGAAAACTCAACTTCTCGTTCTGGAGGATGTCCAGGTAAATCTTCTGGAAATACATCTACAAATTCTTTCACAACAGGTACATCCTCTATTTGAACATTCCTTTCATCACCGACAGTTATTTCATTCTCTTCCTCCCCAATAATTGAATTTAGTTGAGCTATTGAGGGTGGATCTAAATAAGAATTAGGTGGTGACGATTCTGCTCTAAAGATAAGGTGTTCGTTATCATTATCATCAAGAATCGTAACCTCTTTCTTCTTACAATAAATCTTCGCATCATAGTCCGAAAGCCAGTCCATACCGAGGATTATATCAAACTCAATCATAGGTATGACGATGAGATCGGCAGATAATGAACATTTATGTGCTCTAATGGGGACTGATTCACAAAACTTTGTTGCAATGATACTTCCCTTAGGATTTTTAACTGACAACTCCCTTATTAAATCAAATTGGAAATATCTAATTTTCTTAGCAAACTAGGAAGATATGAAACAATGCGATGATCCAGAATCAAATAATGCATTTTCTAAACTTGAGGAAACCATTAAATTACCTGCCACCACGTCTTTCGGAGCTTCTACCTCAGCAGTAGTGATAGCATAAGCCTGGCCTTGATCCCTTGGCCTTTTCTGAGGTAAGTTCTCCTGACGTTTAGGACATTCATTTGAACAATGCCTCATCTCCCTGCAATTGTAGCACTGAACGTTGGTAGATTCCTTCTTCCCTTTGCAATCACGAGCTTGGTGGCCTTTTTCACCACACTTGTAACAGACTCCCATTCCCTTCAAGCAAGTACCGGGGTGTTTCTTCCCACATTTACCACAGGATGGATATTCAACCTTTCCCTTCTTCCCCTTATTTCCATTCCCAGATTGATCAGCAGATCTCTTCTTCTCTTGCTTTGCTTTAAAGTCATAAGACTTAGAGAATTCCTTTTCAGTCTTGATAGCACATGAGACAATGTCTTCGTACGACGAAAAGGATTGTGAGACTAATGCTCGAAGAAGAAATGGTTTTAACCCATCAAAGAAACGATCAATCTTACTTCTTGGGTTACGTATATAATCACCGGCATACCTTGCTAACCTTGTAAAGTTAGCCTCATACTTTGTGACATTCTCATCCTCCTTCTGTCTCAGACTTAGAAATTGCCTTTCCATATCTTCTCGATGGTCGCGAGGAAAGTATTTTTCTAAAAACAGATCTTTGAACTCCCTCCATTCCATATTTGATACTTTATCATCTTCCTTCGTATTTTAAATTAATGACCACCATTGATCAGCATCTCCAGTGAGGCGGTAAACTGCCATGATAACTTTTTCCCTTTCACTGCTCCCCAAATCCTGAAATATTTTCTCTAGGGAATTTATCCATTGCTCAGCTACTAAGGGATTTGTACTCCCATTGAACGTTGGTGGTTGTTGCCTCATTAATCGATCTAACATTGATCCTCCACGCTGTGGATCAGGGTGCTCTATACGGGTAAGGTTATTATTCATAACCTGAGTAAGTTGTCCCAGTATGGTGATTAGCTGATCGGCACCAGTTGCATCACTAGCCCCACTATAATTATCTTGAGCAGGAGGGCAATCCCTATATGGAGTGCGTGCATTGATACAGTTTCCATTTCTTCCACTAGGCGCCATTTCTAAACAATGGCATAAACTAGATCAGTTTATGAATCAAAATACATAATCCCATACTTATAAAACACTTAACATAAATTGAACTATTTATGGATATAATCCATAATCATAAAAATGTTTTCTTTGAGGAAGTATATACTCATAAACCCTTCATAATGATTTGTAAAGAAAATGAGAGTTATCCTAAGCATATCCCCCGGGAGTGTCGTAACCAAGAGTGCAGCAACGCCCGTTGTCGTGCACCAGTTCCCGTTCGAGTCTAGCTCAAAGCGGTGTTTTCGGGTTTTACCCCTAGGTACATCTGTGCTAGAGCCGCCTCTACCTTCTCGTATCCAGACAGAGATGTATTGCTCGAAAAACTCACAAAATCTCTACAATACCAAAATTCTAGGAAGTTCTTCTATACTAATCCTCAAAGTTCATCTTAGGTCTACGTGCTCTAATCAGAGTTTATCTAAATCTAGCTTCCAAGGTTTGTACTAAACTTCCTCTGATACCAACTGTAATGCCCCGACCCTAGTTACCCAGAGTCGGTGCATTATTACATAACATTGGCATGATCACAAGAAAGATCAAATCTCGAAAGACCGATTGGTTTAGTAGCCTTGGAAACTCTAGATATATTCATAAGTTTTACATTACATCATAAAATGAAAAACTACTACAACAACATAATGTCTCCATAATCCACACTCATATCCCCACATAATATCCCTGTAGGTCATTCATAATTTACTTATTCACTTCCTGGGAAAAATAAAACATAGAAAAGGGGTGAGATCAAATGCCCAGTAAGGATAACAATATATCGGAAACTTTCATAAATAAGAATAAACATTTAAGGCAATGTATAACTAAAACAAAAAGCCTTTCAAACTTTAACTTTAAACATTGTATGGCATAAATAAAATGAAATAATGTCATTTACTCATTCACATGGATATTCTACTAATCGAATAATCACATGAAAAATCAATAACCACTTTCATAATGTTGGAATGCATAATGCCAGACTATCATAACCACATAGCCAAGGCCTCGTGCCAAGACTACAAATAAGATTTTTCCAAGGCCTTGTGCCGAGACACTAGTTTGTCTCATGATACCTACCGATGCATCGAGGAGCTATAGCGGGCTCCACCCGTCACATATTAAGTCCAATGCATTCCCATATGAAAAGGTTTAAACATAACATAAACATTCGTATTAAAACTAGCATACGAAATGTCAATAATTTCACCATAAACTATGAATGGTATAAAAATAGCACATCCACAGTCAAACATATCACAAAACCTTCAATACAATATAGAAGTTTTGTATCATAATAAATCAACTTCAAATAAGCGTAAAATCCATCAAAGGATGTTGACATAGATGAAATCAAAACACTTTTTAGAGAAATATCTCTTTCTATTTTTGAAATCATTTAAGATCCATATAAAATAAAACATTTTCTTGAAAATATTCTTATAAGCTTGTAAGGAAAGCTTTGAAGATTTTATAACGGCGGAAAATAACCGCACCCGCCGTATAAGTTAAAAAAACATTCTTACCTTAATTCTGTCAAAAAGGTTAAAAAGGACCTTGTTTTGAAAACGATGGAAAGATTCCTCTTATAAAAAGTCAAACAAGGGTATAAATGACTTTAACCCATATTCTTGTAAATAATAAAAATGTTTTGAAATACATTTTGAAGAAACATGGATGTGGATGATAAAGAGATCCCAGTAGATTATTACGTATAAACAACCTCAGATAATGAAGAGATTGTGAAATAACCCTTACCAATTTGGTAACTTATGAAACATAAAACCCATGAAAGAGGTATCATACAATGAATATGTAAATACACATAAATTAGAGTGTATTACACAAAGAATATAATTATGGGCAGTACATACACCACACAAAAGGTGATGGTGGCAATATGGCATGAATCTCACGGAAATAAGGAGTGAGATGAAAACCTCTTACCTTGTACTTTTCCTTGGTTGGGGTAGGTTAACCTCCTGTATAATGGTAAAATAATTGTTATTAAATTATACAATAATCATATTAATATGATATTATATATGATCTTTTAATGTTGATTTGTTAATAATATCTTTTAATTATCGTCGTTTCGGGTGTTAACTTACTTGTTTTCTTTTATATGTTTTGTTATGTAAGACATGTTTGTAAAGGATAGGTTGTATATTATTCATATATAGAATGATATCAAGTCCTTAAACATCATTTTTAAATCATCAAATGATAATTATACTTGAATGGATACGATGGAGAATGAATCTCATCGCGTTCGTGGAGACGGTAGTCCGTACGTATGCACGAGCGACAATATCATTCTTTTGATATTAAAATAATATATAAATGGATGGTATATCATATATAAAGAATCATTAACATGTTATATTTATTATTTACATGAGTTACACATCATTATTATACCCATCCATATGATATTATATTGAATAACAATTACACCACGACGTGGAGACGGTAAGTCGTACGTACACACGTATGGTGACATGTTATTCAAAGGGTGGATAGAATACTGAATATGGTTGTACCATATTTATAATAACATCACAGTATATATATGATACTGGAGTTATTATTTTATAATGGTAACAACAAAGGAAGAAGAAGTGGAAGAAGAAAGGAACTTGAAAAAGGGTGGTGAAATCATTACCTCTTCTTCGGTTTCTTCCTTTTGATTTGATCAAAAGGGCTCCTTAGGTTGGATTTAAGATCAAACTAAGGCCTCTAGGTTGTAGTGAGGGAAGTTGGGAGAGTATTTGGGCAGATTTTAGCCGAACCAAAAGGCTTTTAAGGTGTGAAGAAATGAGAAGGATGAGTGACCTTTTATAAGAGGGGTGAGGGGCACCTTTGGAAAAGCTAGAAATATTAGTTTATAATAAATTCATATTCGGTTTACAATGGCTCCATAGTTTATTATTTAAATGTTAAGGTGGGGCTAGGTCGAAAAAAACTCAACAAATAGAATTTATACAGGTTTGGGTACTTATATTAACCTTATCTTTAAGTATTAACTCTAAGTTAATTAGTTTCACTTTTACAATGTCTCTTTGTATTTTTATATAATATGGTTAATAAACTTACTATATACATCCAAGCGACCCCCCAAGTGGTCCATTAATGATGAACCTATCATGATATAGGTCTCTTGGCCGAACCTTATATTTTTAGGAATTTAATATCAATTAATAATATAATATTGTTTTTAAGAACTCTTTTATGTCAATTTTGACACTATTCAATAGTTGATTTTTGTGAAACTCATAACAGATTGATTACTTCGAAAAAAGTTAATTAAATCAATCCTAATATATAATATTATCCTATAAAATTAGTTTAATTCATTAAAAGTTTCATATTATATTTATTTGTGTATTTATAATATCAATTATTTTAATTTTTCACTATTATAGTAATTACTACATCATCATTGTGTCATAAATAAATTAAATTATTTAATGTCTAAAAATTATAAATAAAATATCATTATGTAGGAAAACTTTTTATCTTTCTAATGAATATTTATAATCTAAAATCCAACATATATAACCCTATGTAATAGTTTTTTTTCTAAAAGATATATGCTTGTGTCATTTTTGTATTCATTTTAACATAATTAAAAAAAAGTGTCCCTATCACCTACAAGTGGCACCATGGGGTCCCAAAATCGACCCAAATATGCCTATGGTAGAACATTTATCAACCAATAAGGCTAGGACATGTTTTAGGGTAATTTAGTATTATTATAATATTATTTTTTTTAACCCTTATTTACCGGATTTACCCTTAACCATGGTAAATAAAATATTTACCGCAGTAATTATTCAAAATGTCTAAAAATAAAAGTTACCTATTTACACAATTTGGAAATCCTGATTCCAAATATGGAATCCATTTTTCTAAATTCAAAACACAGAAGTGGAAGAAATTAATTTAAAATTAATTCCCGCTGTCAAAACAAAAAACGTGTTTTTAAGAGATAATAACTATCAAAAGATTGACACTTGTTGATGTTCGGTTTAATTGTAAAATTATTTCCAATGACCAACATTATATTAAATGGTAAAAATATATTCTAAATATACTTTAAAACCACTCAAATTCATAATTTATCACTATTAATTATTTTTTTTTAAAAGTTGTTTTTAATTAAAATTTAGTAATTTTCACTATTCATCAAAATATGAAAGTTATCCGAAAAGTACCAAAATTTAACCTTAGGCTAAATTCGATATTCCGAATCCAGAAATGAAGTCTATTTTAAAATATAAAATATATATAATTTCAAAAATTAGGTATTATTATTCATAACGGCTAGTTTGATTGGTTATGGTGTGTTAGAACTCGGTGTTGCGTACAACACACGCTATCACATTATTCAAAGAGAAGTGTACCGTAGAAGCTTGGGGTGTTACAACCATTGATTGATCCATCTCTTATCTATAGGGAGATGGCGGGGATTGACGAGGTGGCCCCATTTTTATCTCCTACTGATTTTCAATTCATCCCAAGATTGAATGGTTGTCCTGGAGAGGTAGTGGCTATTTCCGTAATGGAGGGAAGTCAGGGTCATTTTTGACTTCCTCATTTATGTGGAATGGATATCTATATCTAGAGATAAATTGATTCTCAGATGCCACTCTTACTATCAGATCATCCATGGGAGGGAGAAAATTCGTCTCTCCCTAAATATGATACCCAATAGGAATATTACCTCTGAGTAGCTCCTCAATGAGTTGTCAAAGAGTTTGTATTTTCCTATCATATTGTGACAATCATTCCTCTGGGGAAGTAACCCAATTGATTTTGGGAGGTGATCAGGATGTGTTTGTACCCTTCCCCTTGGTAATATTCTGTCATGGAGGTGGTAGATTGATATTTAGAGGTTTCGTGTTTTGGATCCATCTTTGTTTCCTAGTGCATGCAACCTAATTTGGTGTATGCAAGTCATCCTCCTCCTGATATATGTTTTTTGAGTCGCAAACTTCTGTATTTGCATCTTGACCACTATCTACCATGTTGATAGTGACAAAATTCACAGAGACATATCAGGTAAGGGTGTTTGTTCCATTACTTTCAATGCAACAGGATGATTATGCACTATCTTCTTTAGGGTTATTATTCGAACCTTTAGCCATCTTGGGCCATTTTGGATTGAGACCCCGATAGGGTCTTATTGTCTTCAGCATATGTTCATACCTTTTTGGTCTATGAATATTGACTTTGAGGGAATTTCCAGTCATGTTTACCAAATGTTCTCCAACTAATAGGGGTTTATCTTGTGATGGGATGAGTTGGTGAAATGAGGACTATTGATTAATTCCTCCCAACCTGGATAAGACTGATTCTCTCTATGGTGGTGAAGATGATGAAAATCCCCCCATCTCTATAGGGTGGGGATCATTTGGGACAACAACTGGCATAGATTGGTCCATTTTTTGAGGATCCAATGGCTCCATTTGGGGACTTGATGATTCTTGGTAAGGACATAAAGATATAAATTCCCCCATACCACTAGGGTGGGGTTGATATGGAATCACCACTAATGTCTCCAGGATACTCCGAGGGGAAAATGAACATGGTGATGATAATTGAGAGATAAATTCCCCCAGCTCGGTGGGATGGGGTTTACCTGTGGCTGCTGATGGTATGTCCTGAATCCTCTCAGGAATTGGTGATCCAAGGGGTGGAGGTGGTGGTAGATATTATTCTAGGACAGGAGGCTTATTCCACTCATAAACGAATACTATGGCAGCTGCTACTACATTCCATATGATATGGCGCAGTTGTTCTCGCATGAGAGTCGGGTGTGATGGAAGCCCATGATGAGAACAATTATTTTTGGGAAGTTGTCCAGGTGATCGCAACTTTGGTATCATGTTTAGAATGTCCTCATATTGTCTTAAGGATCCTAATTTGAAATCTTGTTTCTATACTATCTAACTATCTGTGGTTTCTGGGCACTGTTGAAGTAGCGGTATTTTTTTGTAGTGACCAACTATCCTGAGCATTACCTGGTCCCCTAATTTCACCAGAGTCTATAACATTTCAGTATGTCATATCTGAGGGGTTTCATTGGTCCAAGGGAGAGGAAAAGTGTAACAATCCATATTTTCCCCATCTTCAAATACGAATACATGACGTGGCTTTTGAGATCATATTTCGAAGAGTTGTGATGTAATGGCAGCAAGCGTGTTGCAGATTTATGCTGTGCTTTTTCGATTTTAGATCCCAAGACATGGAGATAGTAGCCAGATCTAGCTAAAAACATATTATATTGATTTTATGAAGGTGACACTCGTATCTTAGATACGGTATATGCCGAGACTTTAGTTTCTGATGAGTGTCTTACATATTTTGGTGTAGATAAGGAATGCACTCCTTTTATTGCTCATTTGGGATCTCATAGTCAGCAGTAGCAAGGGGGGAGAACATGATTGGAAGGTTGTTTCTAAATAACTCCCTCCATATATCAGTGTTATCCTCCTCATCATTAGATTTACATGCCTCTATCCAGTTAGACCATAGAATATGGCTCTGATGGTCACCTACTGAAGGGAGTGGGGTGCTGCTAGAAGTTGATGGGGAACCAAATACAGTTGACCCCAATGTTTTAAGAACCTCTCTAGATAAAGTTGTCAAATTCTGGTTCACCTATTTATAAGTAATTATCTGTACAAAGGTAGGATTTCCTTTTCCATGGGATATATCTCTATGAGGAGGTTGGACATGGTGGATGTCAGGAGTAGAGTCCCTGTGATCAATCTCCATGCTACCACAAGGAGGACTATCATGGTAATGAAAATATTCTACTTCTGCTTCAATATAAGAGTCAAAATACCCTTATGGTGGTGGGAATGTGTCTCAAATGACCTCAAGGACACTATAATTGAGTAGATTAAGAGTATGGTCCATTATCAAAATCATGGTTGGGATATTCTGAAATTCCTTTTGGGATTGTGTAGGGGTATGAGCCTATTGTATAACAATTGTTGGAAATTTTATATAACTTCCTGATATTGCGGGAGTATGATTCTACTATTGAGAAGCTACCAGAATATGTTGATGAGATATCTCATTATTGATAAGAATGTGAGCTTTTCCCAAGGTGTGTCCCATTTTCACTTGGAAAGCCTTATTTAGTACGAGAATATGAGCCCAATACTGAGCCTTTGGAATATTCCACTGGTATTTCTAGGTAGGTATATGAGCCTTCCCCAAGGCATTTTCCTCTCTCAATTGATGGGGCCCAGTTGGATTAGGAATATAAGCCTGGTCCAAATATGCATTCCCTGTCAGAATATGCTGATGGAAATCTAGAATGGGAGAAGTAATATGATCCTCCCCTATATTTTCTTGTAATTATGATGGTGTAATTTTTCATTGGTAGAAGTAGGAATATGCTCCTGGATTCCGTGATCTACTATAATATGATAGACAGATTCACTGACCGGAATATGAACCTGTCTTGAGGCTTGTTCCATTCTCACTTAGTTATCCCCAACTATAACAGGGATATGTGCCCAATCCTAGTCCTTTGGAGTATGCTGATAGACTTCTTTGATAGGAATATGAGCATATCCCGAGGCATGTGCCGCTCTCACATGGTGAGCCCTGACTAGAATGAGGATATGATCCCGATCCTGGGACTTTGGAATATACCACTAGACTTCTTCAATAGAAATGTTCCCCTATATCGAGGCATGTTCCACTCTCACCTATTGAGACCCATTTGGAATGAGGATATGAGTCTAGTCTGATGTCTTGACCTTCATCAGAATATGTTGATAATCCCCCCATGTGAGATAAAGAATGTTCACTTTCTCCAATATAGCCACTTGTTCGCGATGATCAGAGTGTTGAGATATCATGTTTATAGGGATATGAGTATGTGTATGTCCCTTTATCTACAACAGTGTAGGAATATTCCAATGGAGTTCTTCAGTTATTGCTCAAATATATTGGCATTTTAGCAAAGTGTGTGCAGGGATATGAGGCTTCACATTTTCAATCACCATGATAAACAGGTAGATGTCTTCAATTGAAGTAGGTATATGTGCCCACTTCTTTCCTCCTTGTTCCATCGGAATATTAAAATGGGCTTCATGCACAAGGGTAAGAGTATGAGCCTCCCACATGCCTTCTGCGGGGATATTCCCACATACTTGTTATGAATGAGTAGGGATATGAGCATGCATGATGGTTCCTGCCTGGATATGATGGGAGTAATCATCAACAGGAGTGGGGGTATGATCCCTCTCATGTATAACCAATGCCTTCCTCCTTTTATGACTCTTCCTTGTAGCCCATTCATGGGCATCAGAGGTGGTTGTGTGTCAGATGGTACCCTCAATGGGTGATTGATGGGTATTAGTGGGATAGTGTTAGTGACGGCAGTTGATAGGTGACCTCCTCGGTGGAACCTAAACTGGAAGGGAGCCATATTTTGCCTCTTGGTACCACTTCATCAGATATAGAAGATGGAATTTTTTCACTATGGGGATAAGTTCCCAAAGCTTTTGGTAGTGGTGATAAGATCCACTGGCTATGCAGCATCCTTTCCTAGATAATGTTGAATTGCTAGTCTTCATGCTTAGATAACTTCATGAGAAACTTCTATGGTTGAGATTGTACCATATCGTTGGTACTCCCAGACCATCTTATTTTCTACCTATTGTTGGAGTTTTTGAGTAGGTGAAATTGTTTTGCAACCCAAAGAAGTTGTAGTTGCATATTATTTTCCGGCACGAATGCTGGATGATGAAGACATTGTCTTGAATCAGTATATGGTCAATATCTACAGTCATATAGACAACAAGGAACAAGTTTACCAATTATTACAATATCGTATAAATAATGTGCTCAATCAGATATTCAAGGTTAACATAGTTTTCTTAATATTCCCTAATTTGACCATTTTAATTGTTTGGACTTATCAAAATGAGGATGAACTTATTTCATGAGAACCCTGGTTATAGAGGATCATATATAAGATCATTTTGTTCTTAATTCATTTTTTTGTATAGGGTTTTCCAAACAAAGTGGTCTGACACATTATAACCGAATCGTTTTGTTGTTACAGATATTCACGTCAGTTTTACCATTTTGTTTGTATATAAGGGAAAAATAAATGGCCCGATGGATAATAACCAATCATTTTTTCATTGTAGATATTCACATCGGGTTATAAATTTTTGTTTCATTAGATTTTTTATTAATGAAATGGGTTTCGCTCTTCGAGATACCATTTTCACTTTTCTGAGAACCTCCCAATGGTTCCCCCATCTGTAGTTGGGTACATACCTATTTTTCAAAGGATGGTGGTCATATGGGTTTTCAGACCCAGTGACTCTTGGGGACTCACATTGATCGATAGGATTGGAGGTCAAGCTCATCACTCCATTTTAGGGGGAACTATTTCCTACTATGGGACTCTATTATAGATTTAAGATATGTTCGTGTATCTCTTCCTAATCCTGATATGGAACCAGTTACCTTGAAAAAACTATTCATTGGTTAATTCTCTTGTTAAAAAATGAAAGGGAGACTTATTTATGAACTGAGTGGAGTGTGGTCTCATTAGTGAATCCATCTATATGTATCAGGGGTTATTTTCCAATCTCTTTAATGGTGAATAACTACTTTATGTGTTGAAGGGGTATGACCAAATGCTTCGGAATGTGTTGACACATGAGAAGGTGGTTAATATTACGAGGAGGGGATTGAGCCATTATGATGAATCCTACATATCCTAGTTATTGAAGGAATTAAAAACTATGTAGTTCGTTAATATTGTGTAGTTTAGAGTCATGCATAGAGGACATATGTATGGGTACTGAGACACAAAGTATTTGAGCTCGGGTCTCAGGGAGACATCCTACATATCCTGGTTGTGGTAATAATCAAAGTCATCATAGTTCAATCATGCCCTTGGGACTGTACCCAAGGTATATTACCTTATATGAGGGGTGTTCATACCATACCACTCATCGAGGGCTGCATATTGGGATTTCCCTAGTGAGTGGAGATTCATGATGTCTAATGAGGTATTCATTGCATCTACATAAGCCTGCATGAGCTATGATCGATGTGAGAAATATGGGGGGAATGATCAGTCTCATGGCATATATATATGGGACTTGTATATTATGATAGTCCTTAGTGTGTTTGGTATAGATCTCAGACCTTAAGAAGGAATCCTACGTGTACTGAGTATGATAGGAATCAGAGTTCTCATAGTTCATTTTATATTTCTCAGCCTGATGATGGATGAGGTAGAGTAATCAACTCGTGGGAATGATTGAGCTTCGATGGTTTAAATCTCATAGATATGATTACAGCTCGGGCCATAGAAATTCATCCTATATATCCCAGTTATGGAGGGAATTAGAGTTTTTGTAGTTCATTTATCCCTTAACTTTCTAATAGGCTATGGTGGATGATAACACTCAGATACATTATGACCATCCTCAAGGTTTCAGGATTACTAGGGGCTTATACCAATATGGGTTCCCTGTTGATTAGGGATATACCATATAATGTTGTCAGTTGGGTCTTATGTGCTAAAGTTACCCTTGTAACCCTAGGGTGTATGGTGTAGATGACATGATCAGTGTAACTCCCTAAGACCACATCATCCATTCTCATTGTGAGAAACAAGGTTTACCAAGTGATCAATTCCATTTATTTGGATAAGGTCTTGGATACTTGGATCACCCTAGATGATCAATATAGAGCTTGAACCTCAAAGAGGTGGCCTATATATTCTAAATATGGCAGGAATCACAGTCATCACAATCCCCTTTATATTGGGGAATACACACTAAGGTTTACCTTGTATTTGGGGCTTATATATCGAGTATGGATATAGCTATAAAATCTTGGGACTGCCTTATGACCTAGACTACTTGTTTAGAGGGTGTTTCATGAACCAGTTGAATCATTTGTGGGACATCACATGACCTAGTTGTCATGTCCTGGATGCCATCGCATGACCTGTCTTGACACATATGGGGGTGTCTCAAGATTTGGTGCGCTATGTTTTATGGGATGTTTCACGTCTTAGATGAAAACCCTAGAGGTCATCACGATATCTGACCATCATGTCTGGAGGGATCCACACGTCTCATTTGTCTTGCCCGAAGGGTGCCATGAGATCTTGGTTTTCATTCCTAGATGCAATAGGGAGACTTTAATAATATAATTGAACACCATTATATGAGTCAAATGATGTATCTAAATAAAATTTCAAGGCTTGGGTGATAGACTCAAAAGGTTTTTCAAGACTAAAGTGGCATTCCTAGGGGGACCATGTGACTTTCTTTGACATGTATGGAGGATTTTTTGTGTCCTAAATAGCATGATGAAGGAATGTTGAAAGATATAGGTGATGTGTCTTAGTGATTTTTCATGTCCATGTATGACTCACATGAAGTGCATATGGTCCAGTGAGAATTTCTTTCTTTTAATTCTTCTACTTTTGATCTTTGTTCTATCCCTTGTATTTTTAATGCCTTAGGTTTGTTCATTATCAGTTTATTTTGAGTCTTGAGTGATCTGTAATACATGTGGTATGTTATTTTCACACCTTTTCAGTATCCCTTTGCATGATCTATCACAGATCACACGAAGTACCCTATGTATGGTTCATGATTTCTCCAAATGTCCATTGGTATATTACCTAATGGAAGACTTTATGATCATGAGATATGCCACTTCGAGAAGTCTGCTTTAATACTTAGTACTTTTGTGCTCAAGAGTTTTCTTTCGCATGGTAATCGGTCAGCTATGATATCCAAAAAATACCTCTTATCTTTGAGGTTAGGGTGGGGAATTTATAGGCCTCCCCACCCTAATTTTTTTCCAATTTGTGTGGCATATCTGGTGTAAATCCAGGATGGAGTCGGCTAAGGGGGTTGGTGCCATGTGTCTTCCTGAGTCTTTTCCCTAGGCTGTTCTAAGTGCGTTTCCTGATTTTCAGTGATCACGAGTCTCTTCTATTAATGCCTCTTTTATCAGATTATTTCCAATTCATGAAGACTTTCTTCATCATGCGAGTATGTTAAATTACTTTTCATCTTGTACTATGGACATGTCTAAGGACCTTTACGAGAGCTTGATGCCTTTCCTGGAATACTTCATAAGGCAAGGTTGATTTGTTTGGGGGTCTCGCGAGACCGTGATGCATACTTTCTTAGTGAATCACATTCCTTTCAGAGACCGTGAGTGCTCTCTCCTACTTCCTCATTTCCCTATTTGTTTTATTTTATTAAGGTCATGTATTATGCAAATTTTCATGAGAAATTTCATAGTCATTTACTTTATTTTTTGATGATGTCGTGCATAACCAATATGGTTCATATAGGGGTGAGCGAGCATATTGTGTAAAAATATATTTTTTTTCCTTAGAGTGCCAAAGGGGAAGTGTGGATTTTCTCAAAAATACCTGAGGAATTTTGTGTGGTGAGGCTAAAAAGTCAAAGGGACTTCAGGAGATGGGGCATACATGTCGTCAGGGAATCGTGGTGTCTTACAGATCATCGGGGGCATGTTTCTTGTCCCTTAGCGACCACGAGCACCTATCGACTCCTCCCCATTATCTCCTTTGTTTTATTTTAAAAAGGTTCGGGGGTAATGTGATTTTACTTGGATATCATCAAAAAAATTATCCTTTCAAATGATGATATGGTGCATGATTTTTATGACCACTGGGGGTTTATCCCATTGGATATTATTAATTCTTATTTTTGGAGGAATTTCATATGGTTAGTCAGGAACATTCCAATGAAAAACCATGTGACCTGGGGGTATTCAATTGATTGTTACCATGCATCCATTGGTTGTCTGTAGAGCCATCGTGAGAGCAGGAATATCTGTTGTAGGATTTGTTGAAGGTTATACACTATGTGTGGAGTCTTCGCGTGACATTGAAATGGTCATGCGATCGTGAGTCCCTTAGAGGCTCATGAGATCTGTGAGTCTTGGTTAATTTCTACTTCCCTTGCTTATGTGGGGAAGTTAAGACCCATTTTGAGGTATTTATTCTTTTATAATTTTTCTTATGCTTATTTGGAGGGCGTCAACACTCTTGTTTACAACTTACCTTGCTTCGCTATTCTCACACATGTATATCCTGACACATTGATTTCACATAGACGTTTATTTTATTTCAGATATGATCCTACTAATTATCCACTAATTTCTCACCCTTATACATTGTTTCAATTGATGGAGAAGGGTAATAGTAATGTTCGGGTTGCTAGAGTGTATCTCAGGAGCTTGGTCTTACATTATATTTGTTTTTAACTTTATATGCTTCATGTAATTATATTTGGGATTGGGTAATATTAAATTTTCTATTTATATTTATATATGAATTAAATTAGTGGATTATATATATTTTTAGAGAATTAATAGGAAAATTATTCTCATACTTGTGATAAATAACCCTGATTCTAGTTTCCAATCCATAGCCTATTAGAGGCACACTTCGGGGGAAAATATCATATCCAATATCAACCCTAGAAGTATTTTAGTGGGGTGGATCATGAAAAATATTTTGATTATGATATAAGATGAAGTTTTAATCTAGGAACAAGTAAGGATTTCATGGGTCTAGTTGAGAAACAATGTCATCTAAACCAATCATGTGGTGTAGGAAGAGAAGATCAACTAGTACATGGGTATTTATGCCCTCCTATGATCCAATGAAAGGACCTTGTTACTATACTAAACATGTTTAAGTATAAATTCATTTATTTCATGGGAAAATAATTAGGAAGTGTTCATGAATCAATCTCATAGGTTGCATTCTACGTTAGTATTTTGATTTATAATCATGATTGTTCTGTTTATTTATGTTAACCTATGCTAATATAATGAAGTCACTATAATTATGCTACATATATTCTAATGAATTGATTTATGATATTTTTTAGCATTCTTTATTGTAAACTTATGATGTGATATAATGCTTGCTTCACTTAGTTTTATATGTTTAGTATAACTAAATATTTTATGAATTTAGATTAATGAATTGGTAGAAGCATGATAATAATTGAGGGTGTTGTTTTAAATTAATAAAAATATCATGCTAATATGTTTTAAATAATGATGAAGTGTGATTAATTTTATTTTTCATGAGTAACTTTTTCTATAAACCTTTCTAACTAAGCATGACCTTGTTGGTTATTTACTTAGGTTAAAGGGTTTTGAATGAACTATTCTATCATCATGTTTAAAAGTATAAATTTTTATGAAGTTTATTGTAATTAAATAAAAAAAATTATATTAATTACTTAATTAAAAATCATTATATAATTATAAATTACTATTGTGAAACATATTTGATCTATTTAAGTGTTTATCATGTCTAGATTTACTAGAAGTTATATAATCATGTGATTACATATTAAAAGTTGATAGATGATTATTCCATTTTAAGAATGAAGTGTTGAAATCAATATTTAAATTTGGTTATAGAATATAATAAGCATTCCATAATAATTTAAGTGTAAATCAGGAGATCGAATCATGTGTAATCTTGTGGTAGTTTAAAAAACCATGTTATAATCAATATGATATAAGTATTATGATTCTCTCAAGGTAAACATAAATGAATATGATTATTCCATGTATTCCCCTATGAAAATTTTCTTATATACTAGTTGAATGTTATGTATCATATTGGTGATAATTGTCTTGAT
The DNA here is from genome assembly GCA_963277665.1 of Viscum album. Classification (NCBI taxonomy): domain Eukaryota; kingdom Viridiplantae; phylum Streptophyta; class Magnoliopsida; order Santalales; family Viscaceae; genus Viscum; species Viscum album. Next base: position 1,581,458,959 of record OY728132.1, read on the forward strand.
TAGTATGTGTTGATAATATGGTTTCCTTAAAATATGTATGTCTGAATAATCTAGCAATTAATTAATTGTTCCTTTATAAAGTTTCCTAGAATGATTTGTTGTGATATGTTATTGATATCCCTAATATGATTTGATATGATGTTATATGATAGGTGAGGTGATGGTGGGATAGAATTAATGGCGTGGAAAGGTTTTGAGGGATATGCTAGTATGGTTGATGTGGGTTAGGATCCTTTCTTAGTGGGGGGGTTTTCCCTAGTTGTGATAGTGTCTTAATGCTGGTGATGTGGGGGTGATGATATTTTTATGATCGGTGTGTTTGTTCAATGGATTATGGATAGTGTGCATGTTTAATTATTGATATAATGTTCACTATGGTGTGGTTATGATTCATGTAAGGTGTTTTAACCTAGTTTTTTTATGTTGAAATGAATATATGTCATTGAAACATCATTAAGATGTTTCATGAGGGAGGAAAATTAAGAAATCATCGGTTGAATATTTAATGATGTTTTAGTGGTAGAAAGTACCAAAGTTCCTTGGTGAAGCATCTAGCCATGAGTCTGAGGAATGGTTAGTTAGGACTCCTGATCTATTCCAAATTACTCCATCCATTGGCTCATTTCAAAAGGTGGATCGTAGATATTTGAAGTTAAAGCATAGATACCCTGGTGGTATTCCTTAGGTAAAGTTTCTTGAAATGTTCAAGAAGAATTTTATTTCCCATATGAATATGGGTATCCACATAAAAGAGATTAAAGATATCAAGTAGGGATAGGATAGTGTGTACACATTTTGGAATCTTTATATGGACCTACTTGGTCATATTCTTCATTTCTTATCTAGTAAAGTGGATCAAATGTATCATTTTAAGTCTTCCTTGATTCCAAGATTTAATGATTCACCATGACCATTCAATTGAGGTCTTTGGAAGAGGTGAGAGATCATGTAGAAGTTATGGAGAGAGTATTTTCCATAATATAAGGATTTGTAACAGATACTTCTCAGGTTTTTAGAAAGTTTGAGATGAATATTTTGAGTTGTGGGTCTCAATCTTCACATAAGAGGAGAGTGAGGTTATTTTCTAGAGTTCGAGCATGGATTCAATCCTTGGAGTTGAGCAGCTTGAGGTTTCTTGTGTCAAACGAGTTAATTTGTTTCCATTTTAATGTTGTAGGGAATCATTAGTATGACTTCCCCAAGGTTCATCATGATTCTCAGTCTTTAGTGGGTGGTTATATTTGGTTTGAGAGGTGAATCTTGTTATAGGACAGTGTTGTTAGTGTGTCTGTCATGTTTGAGTGGTATATTATCATGGATATTACATTTTGGAATTTTTCTATATCAAGTTTTGTTTGGGTTCTTAGGTTTTGTACAGTTTGATTTATATTTAATATAAAGTATTGAGTTCCCTGTTCTTTTATTAAGAATTGATTTATTTCTCTAGGTTTTGTTTTAATTATTTAGGATAAGAATTTTTTGAGAGGTATCTAATGTAGGGTCCTGGTTTTTTTGAATCCTTCCTTTGTGTTTTTCAATATTTAGAGATTTCAAGATGGATTTTAGAATTTTTTCAGAGACCTAGATTTGAGTTTTGGATTTACGATATCCAAAACAAATATGGTTCAGTCCATGGTGGAGGTACTTAAATATATATTGTTTTGGTCAATAGTAGTTGTGGTACTTATAAAAACAAGGGTAAAAAACAATCATTTTGAAGGTGTGGTGTTATAAGAACTTCCCTATATGAAACAGAGAGAGTTTTGAAGTTCCATGTTGGTGGATTCCTTGATTTTGGTGTCTTAGATATTTCCATGTGGGAAACAGGGAAGGCTAAAACATGTGTGTTGGTTGGCATAGTGATTCAATGTTGAGTAAAGGTTGGGATTATGCTTGTGTTTTGTAAATGAAGAGGGAGGTATCCCTATATTGAGGTATGAGCCATGGTGTGCTAAAAACAATAAGGTAATTTCTCCACACTATGGTGTTACCCATAGTGATGGTCGGGCCTATTTTTAAGGGTCCAAAATGACCTCTAATGAAAGGGGTATTATCCATTTTGAATATCTATGATTTTTAATCTTTCTTAGTCTGGTACCACTAAGATCATATTGGAATTCACTATTCCATAGTAGATATTGGTTAAGTGTCTCTATAAATAGGGGTCAAACACTCTTCTTTTTTGCACCTTTTTTTCCTTCTTTCACCCTAGTGGGTTCCAGGGCCTCATTTTGAATCGTTTTTTCACCCCTTTAAGGATCCTAACCTTCTCGGTTCATGGTGTTTATTTTTATTCGATCTAAGGTTCCCCTATAATCTATTTTATTTTTTCCTCCTTATTTCTTATTCCAGGATAGTGGAATATGTGTTGGTGAAATTTTTTTGTGGATTATGAGTGATATATTTATGATGAATGTGATTTTATAGGTTTAGGGAAGATTATCGTGGATTCATTGGTGCTCATTTTATATTCTTTTAACAAGGAGTTGTATGGATTCCTTGAGGTAATATATTTATAAACTTTATTATATCTTCCAAAATTACATGTTGCTTGATATTTTTTGGAACCTTTTGATTTACCCTTATTAAATGCATAACCCTTTGATTGTTTGCTTCTTGAATTTAATAATTATATTTGTTATCATTTTCCTTCAATCATTAGTCTCTTCATGCAAATGATTGGTTCATCCATCATTATCCTTGATTGAAATACACCCCCTTACACCTTATACATCTTGACTTATTATATCACTCCAACATGTGATAATCAACCCACATCATAAAATACTTTAGATATGGTATGTTATTTCTCTCCTCTTGGGCTCAGTAGAGATGGTTTGGTTTGGGGGGAGGGGTTGTTGCTTACTTATTTTTTCACTATATAACTATTACCTCAAGCTTGATGATTTTTGTTTATTATTGGGGGTATTTATTAATTGATTTCCTTACTTACATATAATATTCCCTTCTCATAGACTTTGTTTTTTGTTTGGTATGGGGAATGGGATTTTGTGTGTTTCCTCTTTTTTCTTTTCTTGGAACAGTTATGCCTTATTTGATATAACTATTTGCTTAAAATTATAACCATATTTTCTTTATGTATCTGAATTAGTTCTGGGATAATATGTTATTATTTTCAAACCCATTTTGTATTATTTTTTATGGAAGACATGATCCTATATATTAATTGAAAGTGGGAAGGTGGTCAGGTTGGTTAGCCCCCTTTTTATTCCTTATTTGATATGATAGGTAAAGTTATGTTTAATAATTTTTATTAATAGTTTGGGAAGAAATATATGTGGAATATAAAAATTATAATGAGAATGTAGTTATGGAATTAAAGTATATATGATAAGGAGATCCCTAGAAATGGAATTGTGGAATTGGTAGGTAACCTAGGTTTTATATCGAAGAATGTTTAAAGTAATGTTATTCGGTGCTTATAGAGTATGGTTGTCTCTGAGGTTGAATAGGTTTGTATATCCTTATTAGCTATTCTCTTATGGTAGTTTCTAAGTATGGTTTATGAAAATATTGATTGGATCCTTCCTTTATATCCTGATAGGTTATCTTGGTTTGGTCTTAAACTATAGGGGATATGGGGGAGTTCTGTTAATAATATCTCAGGGGGAGGTATCTTCCTTGAACATCTTTCCTTGGGATAATTCCTTGAACCCTGTGTAGTTTAGTGGGAATCTATAGTTCCTTTAGATAAGGAGTCCTAGTATTCCTTTTTAGTTTGTTGTTTCTAGTTATATTTGGAAGATGAGTTGAGTGAGATTTTAGTATAGTGGGATGTGTAGGTGTGTTGGTGTGTGATACTAAGTGTTGGGATTTCGTAATTATGAGATGTAAAGTGAGTTTGGAATTTTTTTTGGATGAAGGTCTAGTTTAATGATTATCTTAAGAATGGAATGTTTAGTTGGGATGTATTTCTTAGTCATATGAAGGTGTGGTTTGACACTTAATATTAACTAAATGAATACAAAAGTGGAATAACTAAATGAATTGGCTATTTACTCACATGTTATGTCTAGAGTAAATTAATAAAGTGTTAATTATAATGAGGGATGAATTAATGGTAATATAATTAAGGATAAAACAATTGAATTTGTTGTTTAATATTGAGATATACTAAAGGATAAACTTAAATGATAATGGGATAGATTGCATTTAATAAGTAAATAATGTGATGAATAAAAGGAGGAAATTATGAGATGAGAATATTTATAGTGGTATAAATATTTCTTTGATTGTGATATTTGTTTTATGTAATGATGGTGATTTATATTTTAGTTATGTTACCATGTTACCCATTTATTGAATATTTTTTATCTATATTTGTGATTTTTGAAACATGTATGGAATGATATTATTGTGATGTACTATCTTGATGGTTGTGATTTGGTGGCATATGAGAATGGAAATTATTGGATCACAGATTATGTCATGAAATGATAGATTATGGAGGGATTTTGATATATCTAAGGCTATAGTGATTGTGGTTGATTATGATAGCATCACACATGGAAGGTGATATTGAATGATGCATTGATGTGACTGATATAATGATAGGTTGTAATTTGTGTTATGTGGTTGTTGTTTTATTCTTAGCTTCCTGATCAGTTGGTGAAGGGTTCTCCTATCATCTCACTACTGGTTTGAGTTGGAAGGTCCTATTAATCTATAATGAGGGAATTGGAAATTTTTGGGGGCCTTTTCTTATATGTATATATGTATATATATTATATATTTCTCTAGATTCTTGATGGTTATATTGTGGTTTCAATGGAAATGGTTGTAGGGAGGGTAGTTAATGGTGGAGATTATGGTTCCTTGAGATATGGGACATCTCCCTTGATTTTTTTGTACCTGATATGTGGTATATCTCTCTTGATTATGATTATTTTTGATATATGATACATATCCCTTGATTGTGATTAGTGGTATGAACTTTCTATTGTTTCAAGATTTCCTTACATAGTTTTTCCCACACATGTTTGTCCCAAAAAAATGATTTCACATGGATGTTTATTTTATTTGAAATATAATCCTACTAATTACTCTTAAATTCTCACCCATCTATAATTTTTCTTGAGATTTTTTAGTAGGATATCTCAAGTAAGAATGGGGAAACTATTGTTAGTGTGGCTGGAGTGGATCTTAGGATCTTAGTTTTTCATTATCTATGGTTTCATTTTATATATTTCGTAGAGTTATAATTGGGATTGGGTAATGTTTAATTTTCCATTTATATATATGTGTGTGTGTGTGTGTGTGTGTGGAGTTTATTGGTGGGTTGGTTATAATTTCATAGTAATTAAGAGGGAAATGCCTCCAATACTTGTGATAAATACCCGTTTTCAACTTATGGCCTATTGAAGGTAGGATTTAGGGTTCACTCGCACCTCCACTGTTGAACCAGGAGGGGTTTTAATGTGGGAATTCATGAAAAAGTGGTATAAAAGGCTTTGTTTAAGATATATTATGATGTTTTAAGTTAGGAATTGGTAATGATTGTCTGGATATTATTGGGAAATAGGGTCATTTAAACCTAGCATGCGGTGTAAATAGAGGAGACCAGCTATAGGACATGAGTATTTAGAGCCCCTTATAATCTAATATAAGGAAATTTTTAGTCTAGTAAACATATTTATGTGCAAATACAATGATTTTGGTACATAGGAAAATTTAGGAAGGGTGCATGAATTATTCTCATAGTTTTCACTCTAAGTTAGGATTTTTTATTCATAATCATGGTTAGCCTATTTATTTATGCTAACCTACAATGATATTATGTTTTCAATATAATTATGTTGCATATATTCTAATAAATTTATCCATTATATTTTTAAACATGATTTCCTATAAACTTATGATTTGATATGATGTATTATTCCCTTAGTAGGCTATATTTAGTTATAAATAATGGTGTGATGCATGTTCATTAGTGAATCTGCAAGATCATTCTAGGAATTGAAGGTTTAGTTTTACATTAATAAAATTATCATTGTAATATGCTTAAAATAATGATTAATCATGATTAAAATATTTTTTTCCATAATTATATTTTTTCTATAAAGCTTTCCAATTAAGCATTCCCTTATTGATTAATTATTTTGGTTAAAGGGTTTTGAATAAACTATTCCAGCAACATGTTTGAAATTCTAAGTTTTTATGAAGTATATTATAATTAAATGAAAGTTAGACATATGAATTCATTAATTTAAAAGCATTCTAGGTTTATGAACCCCTATTACATAACATGTGTGATCTATCGAAGTGTTGAAAATATCTGAATTTACTAGATATTATGTAACCATGATACTATATATAAAAGTTTTATTATTGATTATACCATGAAAATAATGATGCGTTGAAGTCTCTATATATATTTGGTTACACAATATAATACAAATTCCATGTTGATTTAAGTGTAAAGTATTAAATTGAAGCATGTTTAATCTTATAGTAGTTTAAAGGATAATGTTGTGATTAATACGATGCAAGTATTATGATTCTCTCATGGTAAGAATAAATGAATATGGTTATGACATGTATTAACCCATGAAATTTTTCCTATATACTAGTTGAATATTATGTGTTAGATTGGTGATAATTTTTTGGATAAGTGTGTGTTGATAATATGGTTTCCTTAAAATATGCATGTCTAAAGAACTCATCAATTGATTGATTATGCCTTGGTAAATTTTCTTGGAATGAGTTTTGAGATATGTAGTTGATATCCCTGTAATTTCAGGCTCACTCATCATATAAGATGTATTAGGCTCATCCATTTTGATGAGTTGTATCAGAATCACCTCTCATCATCAATAGTGTCCAAGTACCATACATGAATAGAACACATGGAATCTTTTATTTTCACCGCCAACTTTTAAAAACAACATTCATTACTTTATATCTTGATTTACCTATGAAAAATAAATGGGTTTTATGATAATGGATTTAAAACAATCATCATTGGACATACAGAGAAAGAAGATGGATGGTATCATAAGATCATAATCCTAGTGAATTAAAGGAATCATTAAAGGATTTTGACATAAATGAAAATACCTTTAATGGAACATTTAAAATGTTTCTTTGAAAACAGTGGAAAATACCCTTTTCTTTCACTACCTTTAAAAACTAAAAAATCAAAAAATATTGAGAAAAGGATTTTCTTTGAAAATAACCATGGAAACTTGTGAATAAATCTCCAAAGTAAGGAATATTTATGATGGTGGAAAAATTCATTCATTTTTTAAACATTGAAAATAAGCATTCTTTTAAACTTTTGTAAAGAGAGTCAAAAGTGACCGGTGTGGAAGATCTTTCTGATTGATTGGTGAATTTTTATCCTTATGGATCACAACTAGTTTGAGTTATAAGTGACTCTTAAAATAAAAAGATAGTGGTGAAAATTTTCTGAGCCCATTTATTAATATATATACATATATTATCAATATTTACTTCAATGACTGATGGATATATTACGTTGGTAATGGAAATTATTGTAGGAAATGTAGTTGATGGTGGAAATTATAATAATTTGACATGTGCGAAATCTCCATTTTTTGTTTTACTTGATATTTGGGACATCAATAATGATTATGGTTATTATTGAGATATGATACATCTCCCTTGATTTTGATTGGTGGTATGAAATTTCTCTTATTTCTATCTTGCCTTACTTCATTGTTCTCACACATGACCATCCTGACACATTGATTTCACCTAGATATTGATTTTATTTTAAATATGATCTTACTAAGTACTTCTAATTGATCACTGTTCTACTATGTTTCTTGATTTATTTTACAGGATAAATTGAGGGATAATGAATATGTTTTTGTTCAGGTAGATGGAATGGATCTTAGGAACTTGGTTTTTCATTATCTCTGGTTGTATTTTTTATGTTTCATGTAGTTGTAGTAGGAATTGGGTAATGTTAAATTTTCCATTTATATATATGGGATAGTTTAATGGAATATTGGTTGTATTTTTCTACAAATTAAGAGGCTAATTTATCCCATAATTGTAATAAATACCCTCCATGCTAATAAAAAATCCATGGCCTAGTGCAGGCTAGCTTCAAGGGTCACTCTTATCTCAACTATCAACCCAAAAAGGGTTTTTGTAGGGTTTGGTCAGGGCATCCATATAGCCATATAAAACTATTAATTATTTTAAAGTACCACATAAATTTCGAAGTAATTAATTCATCCTTATTGTATCCACCAACACCACACTTAGGAAATTTTTAAAGTGATTCACGATCCTTGTAAAACAATATTTAATCATTTTGAGAAGCATGTATTCTTTCAGAGGTCATACCCATTGAATAAAAAATTTGGTTAACATCATATTTTTTGATAAGGAAGGAGATTATCTTCTATTAACATATCATTCAAGAGATCAAGTAGTTCTATGGAGTTTGTGTCACTCAATCTATTGCCAGATTTCAAATTATATAGCTTTAGTATGGCTAGAAATGTTGTATATTTAGTAAAAAAAGAATACAATAATATCTTTTCAAAAATAGTTTTCTTATCAAATAGATTTAAAAAAATAATTAAGGTCATCTTTAACCATTGTTTTAATTTCTTTAATACGATCTCTATTATCATTTATAGTTGTACTCATATCAGACAATCCATAAACTATACTATTATCTTAGTCACTAGTTGCATTCATATCTTACCCATATTTAGCCCAATAATTAAATACATTATATATTTATGTATTGTAATTTATAATTATATTTTTAAAATTTATACTATATATAATTTACACATGAAAAAAATGAAATATTATATGTGTAAATATATAATTATGTATGTGTGTGTGTATAAACATATAAATATACATGCATAAATTTGTGTGTGTGTGTAAAATTATAAAGTATAAACTATAAATTTAAACAATATTATTGATTTTTACCTCATTGTTTTAATGATCCAAAAATAATGATTCTAATGATATTAATGGGCTTTATGTTTATCTGTAAGTATCTTGTATTCTAAGATAGGTAATAATATTTTATAACTCTAAGACACCACTGAAGTTAAGAAATTTATAAGGATGAGACACTATAAAGAATGACTCGCCACTGAGCTAATACGCAATTAAACATGTCATCGCCAAGAAATAATTTTGACAAAGTTCAAGACATCGTTGTATATAAGACCATTGTCCATGTCTCGCCATCCACATGGAAATCTTGATAATTCTGAGACACTGCCAGGTTATCTCAACATCAGAATATCATGCCACCAGAGCTTAAAGTTGGCTAAGTCTAAGACACTGTCATACACACACTTCCAAACATTAAAGTTAGAAATGTACAAGTTTGAGACACCGCCAGAGTGAGACACTATCTGTGACATGCCACCAAAACAAGTCACCGCTAGAACCCGAGACACCTCCAGACTAAACTACTACCACTATTTTCTTTAATTTATTTCATTTAAACTATTATAAAGGATATATCATTGAAGTTAATTTAGAATTTTATTTTAATTATTGTCTCCTAAATTCTCAACAGAACGAATTGAAGAGGATGTCAAATGTGTTGTACAAGGAAGCGGAATATCTAGATGCATGTGGATATTCTACCTACTACTGATATTAAGAAAGGAAGCAGACTCCCTCATGTTAAAGATATACAATATGAAATTGAAGAAAATAGTTAGAAATATAATATCTCACACTTACTAAACACACATATATATAAATAGGTGAACTGATACATCTTGAGAAACACATGACAGGGGAAGCAAAATCTTATACACATCTGTTGCTTTCCTCTAGTAAAGAACACAAGTTTGTGACACTCTATTCTTCTAAATTTTTCAAGAGAATCTAAATCAAGATTTATTGTATAATCAAATTAGGAGTCACAATATGAACTAAAAAAGACCAAGCATTCCTAAACTCTATACTATAAGATAGTTCTGTTTTGTTTGTCTTTATTACATTTTGAGCAGTGTGTGTGCATACTCTGTTTTTATTACACACACACTATCCCCCATGATGAACTAAAAGATACTTGATAGCTTATCCTAACTATTTCTTATTTTTACTCCTATGGATAATAGTTATATATTTTTTTGTGGCCTATTTGTTTTTACTCTTATATATAATAGTGGAAGAGGTTGTGTGTGACCTGGAAAACTGTAAACTATTATAAAACCTGATCCAGGTTGTGGATCAACTTGTTTATTTTATATAAACTTCTTGGTGGTGGGTGATAATAAAGTGTAGAGGAAAAAGTATCTACTTGGACCGAACCTCTTGTTTAAATTTACACTGTGTGTTTTTTTTACTTTATTTCTGATTTTAAAACTAAAACTGTTTAAACCAAAATAAAACTTATACTTTGATAGTTAATATTTATTAGTGTTTTTATAAGATTTTAATTAAATAAATTGATTTTAAAGGAATAAGTAATATTTTTTATTACTTACCCAATAACTAATCAATTTTAAAGAAACCTTTTGAAATATTATAACTTATAATGATCTACTATATTGATTAACTGGTCCATTTTAAATTAATTGGGGGATTTAAAATTAATCCATTTTAAACAGAAAGTTTTATTTGGTACTCAATTCATCCCCACTTGATACTCACTCTAACCAACACTTGAAAATTATAATACATACATAAATGAAGTATATAAAAAATACATATAAATTTAATGAACATACTTACTACTATGTGTATATGAGTTTATTTGTATAAAAATATATAAATTTCTACACACACATATATATAAATAAACACACACAAAACCAAAAACCTATATACATATTTATACATATAAAAACAAACGAAACACATAAATTTATATATATTTAAATATATGTGTATATATATATACAAAAATATATGCATATGGTTATGTGAAGAACAACTAAAAAATCATAGAATCAGGGATAAAATTCATAAACAATTATAATAAGAACAACAATAAAAAACATCAAATAACCATTCCATGATCGATTGAGAAATTAGAAGATTCTATATCTAAATTTTAAAACCATAAAAAATATTATTCTAATGTTATAATAAATAGTATATTTTTTATATTAAAGAATGGCCATGAATAGAAACTAGTTGATGCAATGAAAATTTGATAAAAATGAAAAAAAACAAATAGCTTAGTAATCATTTTGAAAAGGTATCAAGTTACATATCATAGGTTTTTGAATTCAAATTGATAATAATGTTGGGAATGATGATGAGGGGGTTCCAATCCATAGATTGAAGACCCATACCTAGGGGTGTATATGGGGGGTTTCCAATCCTATCTGTACAAAAAATGGGGATCCCATAACCTGACTAACGCATGTATTCAGGGGGGTTTCCAACTCTGATATCACTATAAATATCACACTTGGGTCTCAATGTCAATTAACCATATTTTAAGAATAAAACTGATCACACCACCTTGATTCATATCTTTAATGTTAAAAACAAATGTTACCATCATGTCCTGCATGGAATTATACTCAATAAGGACTACTTGTGGGCCCAATTATGAGTCTCAAATAAGGAGAAATGGGAAGTAGAACCCTAAAAAGAAAAGTACACAGTGTGTCCCTTGGTTTACATGGTGTTTACTCCCAATTCTTCTATTAGATGGGTTACAATTCCTTACATGGTGTCTAAAAATCCATGTACATGGAAAGTGGTTAGATTCGCATGATGTGTGGGGGCACCTGGGATCTTGGGTGTGTACACATCAGACATAGTTTGACTGGCTGGGTTGCATTACATGACATTTTCACTAGAGGAAAAAATAATATAGGACAACTCAGGGCTCCAAGAGTGTAGTTACTATATATGGATTAGCTACCAAGGTAGCGATGCATGATATGTGGAATCACCAAATGGTTGTGAGATATTTAACTCAGCTAAGAAACCCTGGTCTTCAGAGAAAGAGGACTACATAGTATGTGTTATTATGAAACACACAACCTATAGTTAGGAATTTCACAGATAATAAAGTATTCTTCCATATATCTTTACATGATCATTAATTTCACCACCAATATTACTTGAAGCTCCATCCATGACATTTATCTCAAAGGAAACATATCTAGTTATCAATTTCTGGTCTCCAATGGTTGGAAATCAGGACTCCTGTCGACCCACATAAAGCTCATTGAATCATTTATCACCATGTGAGGGTTTGATCCTCAATCTTCCCTCCACATTCCATCATAATTCTATACCACTCCCACAAAATCATCATCTCTATTGTCGATCACAAAAATCAATGTGGGTAAATGGTTCAATAATTCTTCAAACAAAAGCAGTGGTCGAATCACCATCCCACCATAAGCTAACAACTAACACGTGAAGAATGAGGGGATAAAGTTACAATAATAAAATTGAATTCAGGGATGACCATTGTGAACTCATCCATCGATCATGAGTGCATAAATCAAAACAGATGATAAATCTAAAATAATAATTATTTTAGGTCAAAAGGATAAATAATATAAAATATCATGCTAAAGGAGGATGAATTGAGGATTCAAATTAGAAATCATAATCCAAAATATAAATATAAAATGACAAGGAAAATTTCAAAAATGACAGTCCCTACCATATAATTGGATAAATCATTGATAAAGAATGGTTTTATGTTGATGGTGATGAAGAGTTTTGGTTAATATAATCGTCGATTTGAGGATTTCCCTTCATGTTCTCCATCAAATATTTCTATCATGATAGCTCTCCCTCTCTCATTAGTGATTCTCCCCCATGGTTATATATCTAACATAGGTAATCATAGATACCATTGATTAAATAGAGGGATAATTGTGTTTATAAAAAGAAATTAACAAATTTAATTTATTTATTTTTTTACCTAATACCTTCTCATGATGGCGCATTGACCAGAGGTCCTATGAGAATGAACCTCAAGTCATGATTAGGATAAAACCTCTTTTCTAAAACTAATTTTGGCCTCAATGTCCCCATATTATCCCATTTTCAAGAGAAAATCCATTATTTATATAACAATTTATTCACAATTTGATATATTTAATATTTTTAATCTATCAATTATGAAGTCACATGAAACTTCTAATATCATTACAACTATGAAAAAATAATATATATATATATATATATATATTAATATTTATATTTATTTATTTAAAGGGTATAAATGTGAAAATTGGAGTCATTAAATTCTCCCCACATTAAACAATTTTTTCCTAGAAGAAGTATGCCGACCATTATCATTATCTATTATAGTTTTAGGTTGGTGATCATGTGTTTCTCTAGGTATCAGTTCACTTGGGTCTCTGTTGTTTGGGAAAGTAAATGAAGTTAGTGTCATGTTATGTTGTGTCGTTTTGTGTTGTGGAGTGTCTTGGGAATGTTTCCTATTATTTGGAGCTACCATCATGGATTACCTTGATTAATGGTGTCTTCTACGTCTCCCAGTTGAAGAGATACTATCTAGACCCATCCCATGTGCTGGAGTGGGAAAATTTCGAGTTAGAGCCTAATGACACCATTGTGGAGTAGCCTTTTTGTATCGTGGATGTTCAAAAAAAGTTGCTCCATGGGAAGGTGATCTCATTGGTCCATTTGATTTGAAATCATAGTGGTGATAACTATGATACATGGGAGAGAGAAGGTTGGGTGAGGAAGTAGTGGCCTCACCTATTTTCTTCTAGTGAAGCCGAGGAACTTTTTGGGGTCATAAAGTGGCATGGTGGGGAGTTTGTGGAACCCTCTGGGTCACTAGTATGTTTTATTTTGAGTCTTATTTATCCTTGGGTGTGTTCTTAGATTTCTCAGGTGTTAGGGGTTGAAACCGGAAGTTTTTGGGAGACATACTTGGGCGCATGATTAGAACACATTTTTTCCAAAACCATGCAGAAACCATGCAAGGGGTGCTATAGATTGTACAATATAGCTTCGCACGGTTTGAGCATAGCTTTTCAAACCATGCAACACCTCATAGAAAATTTTGTGGCCTGTTTTATGTGGATAGTGGCACCCACATGGTTGGAGCATGGTTTTACTAACTGTGCATCCAAACCATGCAACTCTATCCAACTCGTTAAAAATTGAAAAAAAAATCAACTTTCCCCTATCAGGTTTTTAATTTTTTTGGGTCCTTTTTTCCTCCTCCAGCATGCACATCACTCATATATTATCCATAGAGATATCCCCCTGCTTCCTTGGAAGTTTCTTCTTGTTTACTTAGTGGTTGGGCTTGAGTTAAATCAGTTTCTATTTGATTTCTTCTTTTTTTCTCCTATTTAATCCTTGTTCCTCCATTTTTGTAGAGTTTTGGAACCCTATGGTGGTTTTGGATTAATATAGGGTTTTTTATGTGGGTTTTGGTATGATTTATTGTGTATTAGGTGTGTGAGGAATTTTTATACCCCTTCTAGGTGATTTTAAAAAAGGTCTATGAGCTTTCGACTGAATTTTAGGTAGGTGTCTCTATTTAAGGGAGTTTTCCTTGGAATACCTCTAAATTTCTAATCACCTTTGGTTTTTATTTTTTAAATTGACACTAAATGATTTATTTTTTTTGTGTATTCCATGTTTTATGTGTAACGTCCCAGACCCGAGTGCCATGCAACGGGTGCCCCGAGCCCGGTTCGCCAAGTGACCTCAAGCGTATTTCCCCAAACGCTAGAGGCTTCCGACTAGCAGCGAGGGCCCAGGTCTGATAGTGGGGAAACTATGCCCTCATTTGTCAAAGTGTAGCGTAGCGGAATACAGAATAAACATACAACGACAGTGGAAGCAGTAAACATACACAATTGAAATAAACTACAGCAGTGGATATAACCAACAGTATAGAAGTGATGATGCTACATGTTTCAAGTTCTAAGAAAATAGCCAGAACATGTTATACATCAATACAGTACAACAAAATACAGAGTACAACAAAACAAGCAAAACAGCTGGCAGCGGCATCGCGATCCTAGGCTCAGTCCCATGCCCTCCTACTCCTCAGTAACAGTCAAGTACCTGTATAGGGACTCTTGCTTCTATCTACACCTACAGAAACTTAATCTATTTGGTCCGAAAAGCATGGACCAAACAGGGTGTGAGAAATATATCTCAGTAGGCACCCACCAAAGCCTCGTGCCCAACTGCGTGTAAGCATGAAACAATAGTGTGAAATAGTAAAATTCAATAAAGTAAGCAGTACTGACAAGTTACTAACTCAACAATAAAATTTCCATTTTATTATTCATTTAATTCATTATATACTATAAATCACCATAGTGCATTTCTAAACAAACAGTCCACGTCCTCAGACAAGCAAAACCTTACCCTCGGGTAAGCATAACCCAACCCGCAGGTGATTTCCCTCAGGCGTAACATAATTTTTCCCTCAGGTGTAGGTAGTGTCGCCCTCAGGCATAGAGTTTATGGCCCTCAGGCACGAAAGAAGTTTCCCTCAGGCCGAAATAACTACAGCCTTCGGGCTAAACAGTGCAGTGCCCACAGGCTAATCACAACAACGCCCTCAGGATAAACAGGTAACCGGGCCATGACCAACATATCAAAATGCAGTAAACAAGAAATTCCTC
The DNA here is from genome assembly GCA_963277665.1 of Viscum album. Classification (NCBI taxonomy): domain Eukaryota; kingdom Viridiplantae; phylum Streptophyta; class Magnoliopsida; order Santalales; family Viscaceae; genus Viscum; species Viscum album. Next base: position 1,581,474,546 of record OY728132.1, read on the forward strand.
TCAAATAAATTCTACAATTACTACATTTAACACATACCCTCAGGTATCCTGGCCAAACGGCTAAATAGTGGAACACACCCCCCGGGGTGGTTTCGGATCCAAGCAATGATCCCAAACAGCATTTTATTATCACAATTTAATTACCTATGCAATTCTAGGCATTCAATATAGCAACGGACTCATCCACACGACACCCCAACATGGGTTCGTGGCACGAAAATGCACAAAAATGCACGATAGTTGGAAAACAAACACCAAGCCACCTACCTTATGTGCCAAAGAACGTTATACCCGAACGCCGACTCCAGAAACGCCCAAGAACAGCGTAGATCTGACAAAGAATAAAACCCATTCAAATGTAAATAAATTTCCATCGGGAAAGAATTGGTAAGAACGGTACCAGGAGAGGAGAGGGCTTACCTGTGCGGTTCCAACGAGATCGTCTGAAGCCAAATCGGATTCCAAACGAACACCCGGTGGATCCTCAAAGGTCTGGCCTCCTCCTTTGGCTCCAAATCGGCTCAAGTGTCTCCTCTGCCAAAAGAGGAGACTACTGCCTGTTTTAAGCCAAAAAAACAAAGTACACGGCGTGTACTTCTGAGTACATGGCGTGTACTTCTGAGTACACGGCGTGTACTTCTTTCATTTAACTGTTCCTCTGGCGGCACAGCCATACTGTTCAACCATCGACATGAGTACACAGCATGTACTCCCAAGTACATGGCGTGTACTGTCGCCCAGCTGGCGGCTGCTCCACTGCCTTACTGTTTAGGCTTGCCGACTGACTACAGGGCGTGTAAGGTACCACTACACGACATATAGTCGGTTCCTACACCCTTCGTCGCCGGCATGACTACATTCCCCGTGTACCCATCCCACACGGCCAAAAGTACACGATGTGTGGAAAAGTACACGGCGTGTAGTTCCAAAATTTAGGATTTTTCCCCATTTTCCATATTTTCTCAAAAACACTTAAGGAAAAGGAAAAGGAAGAAGCACGTACCTCAAAAAAAAGAACCAGGTTCTTAAAAACTTCCCCCTTATAGCAATTCGTCCCCGAATTGCCCTTCCAAGGGTTGTGAAGATAATACTTAGAACAGCTCTGGCCACTGAGCACGTACGTCGGCCTCCCGCTCCCAGGTCTCGTCCTGCACTCGGCCATGCTGCCATAGCACCCGTACGAGAGGAAATGACCGGCCTCGGAGAACTTGCATGCTCCTGTCAACGATACGGATCAGATGCTCCTCAAAGGACGCATCATGCTGAATCTCAACCTCCTCTGGATGAAAGGTGTGAGACGATTCTGAATGGTAGTGATGCAACTGAGACACGTGGAAGACGTCGTGCATGGCTCAGTACCGCTGCGGTAACTGCAACCAATAGGCAACCAGCCCGACTCTCTCCAGAATCTCAAATGGTACCACATACCTCGGTGAAAGGTTACCATGTCTCCTTATCCGTTTGTGTCCCATCCTCGGCGAAACACATAGAAAAACATGATCCCCGACCACGAACTCCAAGGTTCATCTGCGGCGATCAGCATAAGACTTCTGACGAGACTGCGCGGTAGCCATCCGCTTCCGAATCAACTGGACCTACTCAGATGTCTCCTGTACGCGCTGTGGCCCCAGTAAGGCTGCCTCACCTGCCTCTAACCAGCACAATGGTGATCGGCATGGCCTTCCATATAAAGCCTCGTATGGTGTCATCTCAATAGTTGCCTGAAAACTATTGTTATAAGAAAACTCTACTAAGGTTATATTTTTCTCCCAAGTTCCCCCAAAGTCTAGGACGCATGCGCACAGCATGTCCTCTAGCACCAGTATCGTCCGCTCTGACTGGACATCTGTCTGAGGGTGGTATGTTGTGCTCAGAAGCACCTGTGTACCCAGCGCCCTCTAAAAAATCTTCCAGAAACGAGACGTAAAGTGGGCGTCCCTATCTGAAATGATAGAAAGAGGGACCCCATGAAGATGTACAATCTCTCGGATATACATCCTTCTGAGATCGTCCACACCGAAGGTCTCCTTTATCGGCAAGAAGTGAGCTACCTTCGTGAGTCTGTCCACAACAACCCACACGGCGTCATTTCCTCGAGGTGACCTCAGAAATCCTGTCACGAAATCCATCGCGACATCATCCCATTTTCACTCTAGAATGGGAAATTGCTGTAACATCCCAGCTGGCCTCTGGTGCTCTGCCTTCACCTGCTGACAGGTGGAACACCTCATAACAAAACCAGCTATCTCCCTCTTCATACTCGGCCACCAGTACTGACATCTCAAGTCTCAGTACATCTTGGTAACCCTGGGATGAACTGCCCAAGATGAATCATGAAACTCCCGCATCAGCTCCTCGCGTATATCCCCTGGAACCCATACACATCCATGGAAATGAAAAACCTCATCATTTCCTATCGTCCAACTGGGCGGAGGGTCCTCACTTGCCACAGTCTCCCGTAGAACTAGGCCTTCTGAATCTGACAGCTGCCTCATCCTCACTCTGTCCAGGAGGGTAGAAGTCACAGCTAAAGAAGAAAGATAAGTCTGCCCCTGACTATCATGCACCTCTAGATGCATCTCAGAGAACAAAGCCATAAGCTCCCACTCACCACTAGCCTCCTGCACTGCCTGTATCTGAGTCTTCCTGCTCAGTGCATCGACTACTGCATTACCTTTACCAGGTGTATAGGTAAGCTCAAAATTGAAGGACTGTAGGTACCCAACCCACCTTATTTGCCTCAGATTTAGGTCACGCTGAGTAAAGATATACCTGAGGCTTTTGTGGTCGGTGAAAACCACAAAATGCTCTCCCAACAAATAGTGTCTCCAACAGCGCAACGCATGAACAGCTGCAGCCAACTTGAGATCATGCGTCAGTTAATTCCTCTCATGTGGCCTCAACTACCGAGAATCGTATGCAACAACTCGGTCGCCCTGTATCAAAATGTCCCCCAGCCCAATCCCTGATGCATCGTAGTAAACTGTATAGATCTTCCCCTGCTCTGGGAGTATCATGATTGGTGCTGATGTCAACCTTCCCTTTATGTTCTGAAAAGTTGTCTCGCAAGATTCTGACCAAACTAACTTCACACCCTTCTTAGTCAGACCTGTCAATGGTGCTGCTAAGCGGGAGAAGTCCTGTATGAAGCATCTGTAGTAACCATCCATCCCTAAGAAACTTCGTATCTCAAACACATTCTTAGGCTGCTCCCAGGAAACTACTGCTCTCATCTTCTCTGGGTCTACTGCAACTCCTGCCTCTGATATGATATGACCCAGTAAGTGAATCAGGTCCATCCAAAAGTGGCACTTCGAGAGCTTAGCATATAGTCGATGCTCTCTCAGTGTACTCAATACGATCTCAAGATGGGTGGCATGGTCGTGTCGAGTGTGAGAGTACACCAAGATTTTGTCCACGAATACCACCACAAAGGAATCAAGATATGGATGGAACACACGATTCATCAGAGCCATGAAAACCACTGGTGCGTTCGTGAGTCCAAACGGCATAACCAAGTACTCGTACAGACCATATCTGCTCCGAAAAGTTGTAAGCGGTATATCCGATGGTCTCACACGTAGCTGATGATATCTGGATCTCAAGTAAATTTTCGAGAACACTCGTGCTCCACGAAGTTGATCAAACAGATCATCTATCCTCGACAAGGGATATCGGTTCTTAACCATCAACTGGTTCAGCTTCCGATAATCCATGCAAATTCTGAGGGTACCGTCCGCCTTCTTCACAAAAAGGACTGGAGAACCTCAAGGAGAAGTACTGGGTCGGATAAAACCCTTCGCCTGTAGCTCATATAACTGCCTCTTGAGATCATGTAACTCAGGCGTGGCCATCCTATAAGGAGGAATGGACACCGATGCTGCTCCTGGAACAAGCTCGATAGAGAAATCCACCTCTCGCACAGAAGGTAGACCCGAAAAGTCGTCCGGGAAGACATCCCTGAAACGATCGAAAACTGGAGGGAAATCCATCTGAAAAGTCCCCTGATCATCCAGATATAAGCTCGCAATCTGGGTTGTGACTCCACCTCGCCCATGATGCTCTGGTTCAGCTCGACTCGCCTGAACATCCCACTCACCCTTGTATAGAAACTCTCCGCCCTCTGGTGACGTGAAACTCACCCTGCGACGATAGCAGTCTACAAAGGCTCGAAAGGGAACCAACCAGACCATCCTGAGAATGACGTCATAGCTCGTCATATCTAAGACATAGAGGTCCCAAAGGAAGTGAAACCCTCCAACCTCAAGGGGGCACTCCTTGCACTAATGCACACTAGCCGTCCTAGTTCCCAACGGAGTGTCTAGAGTCAAGATATCAGAAGAAGTAGAAACACAGAGCCCAAGGCTCTCCACAATAGGTACAGATATGAAATTATGCGTAGCACCCATATCAAAAAGTACTGAAGACAAGACAGAAGCTACTAGAATAGTACCTCTGACTGTAGAAGGTCCGGGATCCTACTCCTGCTGGGTCTGTTGCACTGCATATGTCTGCCCAGTGTCGCGGCCCTGCGACACAGCCTGGCTACCCTGAGCTGTCCCGCCCTACTGCCTCTGAGATCCCGGTGTCTAGCTACCATGACCATGACCACCATCTTGGCTTGCACTCCCTGACGTATTCCAGTTCCCCGACTGGTAAGAAGCCACTGGTCCTGCTCCCGCACGCGGAGTCTGCACAGAACCCCTCTCACTAACCAATGGTGGAAATTCCCTACAAAAGCGTTGTAGATGACCCATCTTGCCACAAGCTCGGCACTCTACTAGGTCGTGTGTACATTTCGGCCTCTTGTGCCCCTCTCTACCACACTGGTAGCACCTGACCGGTCCACCTGAAGAAGCTGCATGGCTGATACTGTCGCCCTGAGAGAAGTACATATGTCTCTTCCTCTTGCCAATAGAAATAGTACTAGTAACTAGTGATGAACCGCCCTGGCCCACACCGCTCGATTCCCGCAGGTTCCTCTCTATAATCAGTGCCTGATTCACAATCGCGTGTACAGTAGGCAACCTGAAAACATTTACCAGTGCTCGGATGTCATACTGAAGACCATCCTCAAAAGTTCTGGCTCTCAACATCTCATCACCCACTAACACGGGTGCAAAATGCTGAATCTCCGTAAAACGAGCAGAATAATCCATCACCGACATAGCGCCCTGCTGCAAATTCATGAACTCTCGCGCTCTATCGGCCCTCAGTGTCTCAGGAAAGAAGAAGTCATAGAAGACTTCCTGAAAATATCCCCACGCCATGTCTCTGTGATGCTCTGACTGGGTGGTAACATCCCACCACCTCTTGGCGAAATCACGCAGTATGTAAGTCGCGAGCTTGACCCTCCACCCTGGAGGCATCTCAAGATGCTCGAAAATAGTTTGCATCAATGCTAGCCAAGACTCCGCAGCTTGCAGTCCGCCATGCCCTGAAAACGTAGGCGGATGCTGCTACTGAAATATATGTGTCAGCTCAGCCATAGATGTGGCAGCCCGCGGTGCTCCCTGAAAGGTTTGCATGAACCACATAAAGCCTTCACGGAACTGCGCCTCTGTGCCTGTGTCCGGTATAGCATCTGGTTCCGCATTTGGATCTGCAAGAAGATTAACTGGTAGCCCATGGCCCACCATCTCTGGAGTATAATCGTCGCCGCTCTCCTGGCGAACAACTCGCGGTCGTCTAGGCGGCATGACATTACAGGGTCAAAAGCACGCCTCAGATTTAAGATTATTAAGACTGAAAAGCGAAGGAACCACAAAGGAAACAAGAGGAAGAAGGCATTTCAAAATTTTCAAAACAAGACTACACGACGTGTACAATGACTACACGGCGTGTACTTGACTTCTATTCCCATGCCCGGGTCCTTCTACACGGCTAAGCCACACGGCTTCCGTCGAACAAAACTACACGGTGTGTATAATATCTACACGGTGTGTACGGTGTTATTTTCCAACTGCCCGTGTCTTCTATGACACGGCCGACTACTCGGCTTAACACTACACGGCGTGTTACACACGTACACGGCGTGTACACCACCCTGTTTTCCCAGCCACATGGCTAACTCCACATGGTCTGTCCTCGGACCAGACACTACATGGCGTGTCCCACAGGTACACGACGTGTTTAGGGAGAGGTGACATCGGCCCGTGTTGTTAGTTACACGACTGAGTCCCCAGGTCACACTACACGGCGTGTCCATTATTGACACGACGTGTTCTGTACAGGAGTTCACCGACCTGTGTTGTTAGTTACACGGCCGGACTCCGGGTCACACTACACGGCGTGTTCAAAAACCACACGGCGTGTTTTACCCAAGCCCTTCCCTACCCCGTGTCGCCGCCCACATGGTTTTTGACACGGGAAGATACTACACGGCGTGTACTCAGGGTACATGGCGTGTACTCAAAAAGTTCATTTTTCTTCCCGAATAGAAGAGCATACATGGCATGTATAAAATACTACACAGTGTGTATACTGGGTTTCCGGATAGTATGCCTCAGAATCTTCCCCGGAGCCCAGAAAATACTGAAACCAACACCTAAGTGTCAAATTCTGACCAGTGGGGGCCCATACTCCCCACGAATCAAAGTTTGACATCTTATATGTGTTATAACCAATAAACGGTCAATGATCCACCAAATTCCGGTCAATGGGGGCCCATACTCCCCAAAAACCAAAGTTTGGCGTCCATTATATAAACAAGCTCAAACAAAAATACCATATCACAAGGCAGGTATTTATCAAGCAGCTATCACAACAACATTCTTTATTAGCACAACAACTATCACAAAAACATGCAAATTCTAATGCACCTACATGGCATGGAAACTATACATAGAATTTGATATCTAGAATGTGCCTATATGATGCATGAGACGGCATACCCTCATCTCATAGGGTTACAACAAATGGAACCCATAGATAAAATATAAACTGCACAATCTCAAAGTGCGTCACCCAACGGTGAAAACATATCAACCGTAAAATTACAAAATCAAAAGAATGCAAAATATGAGGTAGACTGGCTTTTCCATGTACACGGGTTAGCTACGCTTGGGCACAGCTTATTACCAACTACCATTCATCTTATCCCTGACTACGGCTCCAAATAGTAAGTCAAAGAAAAGAAACCTACTCTGATACCACATTGTAACGTCCCAGACCCGAGTGCCACGCAACGGGTGCCCTGAACCCGGTTCGCCACGTGACCTCAAGCGCATTTCCCCAAACGCCAGAGGCTGTCAACTAGCAGCGAGGACCCAGGTATGATAGTGGGGAAACTATACCCTCATTTGTCAAAGTGTAGCGTAGCGGAATACAGAATAAACATACAACACCATCAGAAGCAGTAAACATACACAACTGAAATAAACTACAGTAGTGGATATAACAAATAGTATGGAAGTGATGATGCTACATGTTTCAAGTTCTAAGAAAACTGCCAGAACATGTTATACATCAATACAGTACAACAAAATACAGAGTACAACAAAACAAGCAAAACAGCTGGCAGCGGCATCGCGAGCCTAAGCTCAGTCCCATGCCCTCCTACTCCTCAGCAACAGTCAAGTACCTGTATAGGGACTCTTGCCCCTATCTACACCTGCAGAAACGTAATCTGTTTGGTCCGAAAAGCGTGGCCCAAACAGGGTGTGAGAAATATATCTCAGTAGGCACCCACCAAAGGCTCGTTACCAACTGCGTGTAAGCATGCAACAATAGTGTGCAATAGTAAAATGCAATAAAGTAAGTAGTACTAACAAGTAACTAACTTAAAAATAAAATTTCCATTTTATTATTCATTTAATTCATTATATACTAGAAATCACCACAGTGCATTTCTAAACAAACATTCCACGTCCTCAGACAAGAAAAACCTTACCATCGGGTAAGCAGAACCCAACCCACAGATGATTGCCCCCAGGCGTAACTGAATTTTTCCCTCAGGCGTAGGTAGCGACTCCCTCAGGCACAGAGTCTATGGCCCTCAGGCACGGAAGAAGTTTCCCTCAGGCCGAAATAACTACAGCCCTTGGGCTAAACAGTGCAGTTCCCATAGGCTAATCACAACAACGCCCTCAGGCTAAACAGGTAACCGGGCCATGCCCAACATATCAAAATGCAGTAAACAAGCAATTCCTCTCAAGGAAATTCTACAATTACTACATTTAAGACATACCCTTAGGTATCCTGGCCAAACGGCTAAACAGTGGAACACACCCCCCGGGGTGGTTCCGGATCCAAGCAATGATCCCAACCAGCACTTTATTTTCACAATTTAATTACCTATGCAATTCTAGGCATTAAATATAGCAACGACCTCAGCCACACGACACCCCAACATGGGTTCGTGGCACAAAAACGCACAAAAACGCATGAAAATGCACAACAGTTGGAAAACAAACACCAAGCCACCTACCTTATGCGCCAACGAATGTTATACCCGAACACCGACTCCAGAAACTCCCAAGAACAGTGTAGATCTGACAAAGAACAAAACCCATTCAAACGTAAATAACTTTCCCTTGGAAATAATTGGTAAGAACGGTACCAGGAGAGGAGAGGGATTACCCGTGCGGTTCCAACGAGATCGTCCGAAGCCGAATCGGATTCCAGACGAACACTTGGTGGATCTTCAAAGGTTCGGCCTCCTCCTTTGGCTCCAAATCGGCTCAAGTGTCTCCTCTGCTAAAAGAGGAGGCTACTGTCTGTTTTAAGCCAAAAAAAACAAAGTACATGGCATGTACTTCTGAGTACACGGCATGTACTTCTTTCATTTAACTGTTCCTCTGGCGGCACCACCACACTGTTCAACCGTCGACATGAGTACACGGCATGTACTCCCAAGTACACGGCGTGTACTGTCACCCAGCTGGCGGCTACTCCACCACCTTACTGTTTAGGCATTCCAACTGACTACATGGCCTGTAAGGTACCACTACACGGCGTGTAGTCGGTTCCTACTCCCTTCGTCATCAGCATGGCTACACGCCCAGTATACCCATCCCACACGGACAAAAGTACATGGCGTGTGGAAAAGTACACGGCGTGTAGTTCCAAAATTTAGGATTTTTCCCCATTTTCCATATTTTCTCAAAAACACTTAAGGAAAAGGAAAAAGAAGAAGCCCGTACCTCAAAAAAAATAACCGGGTTCTTATATTATGTGTTTTGTGTTTTGGTTTGGAAATTTGGTATTTAAAGAGGGGGTTTCCAAATGGGTGTGGCTTGTATGCCCACCAAGTCTTTGTTAAAGTGGATCAGATAGGTTTTGTGGTTTTAAATGGATTTATAAAGTGGTTTTAGAAATATTTTACCATAGAAAGAGTGTGTTGTTAAATTGTGAATGTTTATTTTATAAAATGGCTTGTGTTATAGCTTGATTGTTGTGGTCACCTACTTGTGATGTGTTGGAATGGAGTAGCACATGGGTTAACTGGGGTGTGAGTGAGGGGTTTTTTTTGAGTGACTGTGTGAGCCTCAGAGGGAGGACCATGTGAGCCTCCATTTTTTCCAAGGTATTGTCTGGTCCTTTGGGTAAGAAGACTATGTGATCTTCCATGTTGTTGTTAAGAGACCATTTGAGCTTTTATAATCGGTCTAGAGGAAGACCATGTGAGCTTCCATTTCTTAGCTAGCTAGAATAGTTATTTATAGATTCATGAAAAATCTGATGTTTAGATCCCCTAGTTGTATATTACTTATTCTGGTTTGGTTATTATGATTTATGCATTTTATTAGTTCAATTTTGATGTGATGAGATGTTTTATGCCCATTTGTTAATTTCTCATTTATATGGTTATATGATGTTGATTATATTCTCACATTGATTATTTCTATTTGGTTATGTTTTATCATGTGATGTATTTTGGTTTTTTTTTACTTACTTGATCCATGTTTGTAAATTATTTTGGAAAACCATTTTTTGTTTTGAAAAGAGAAACCAAATATATTTTGAAGGCTTATTTGGAAATTGTATGTTTTCAAATTATTTTTTAGTTTCAAAAATGTTTTCAAACTATTTTATTGGTTTAATAGTTAAAATCCTTGAATATATTCATGGTGGAATCCTATTGGGCTTTGTGACTCTCTCCCTTATTGGTCCCTTTAGGGCATTTGCATATTTCATTTTTTGGGACATAGGTAAAGGCAAGGGCACCATGTTATGAGATAGATCTTATTTATTACCACCATCTAGTGTTTTGTGGAGGAGGGGTGGTTCTATAGGGATATTCTCATGTAGAGTCATTTTTTGTGTTGTATCCATTGGGTTTTACTTGGTCATTATTTGACATTGCACCCTTTATTTTGAGTTTGGGCTGTTTTTTTTGTGATACCATGTATATGTCCTATTATAGAGTGATTTTTTTGTATGTTTGGATTATAGTATCTAATTTTTATTGACTCTGGTGATATTAATTTGTACATACACTATTATGGATGGTTCATTCCAACTTGCCTATGGTGAAATCATTCCCATGTGATAGTTGGTTGTGCCCAGGTCTTATCGCTAGCCTATGGAGGTTTGGAACACACTTTGGGTTGTGTGGTGGACCGACTCGGGTGATGGGTTATGTTGACCCAGATTGGTTCATTACACATAATTCGACTACCCCTACTACTAAAATGGTCTCATTGTCCACTATTGCTGAGGCTAATGGTGAACCAAACCACCACCACCATACTAATTTTGAAAAAATACGAGGTAATGATTCTGATGATGGCCACAACCCCCATAGACAAATAACACTAGCCCAAGGCCACGAGTAAAATAATGAAAACCACTAGACCCATAAGTTCAGGTGGGAAGCTACTGAGTTCAACTCCTCACTGGTTGAAACCATGATGGCCCTAGCATCAGATGCCTGCTATTGGAAACTCTTATCCTTGAAGAAACCTACCAGTTCCCCTCTCTCAATAAACCTCATCATGAGTGCATACACTCGATCACCTCAAACTTCTTCTGAACATCCAGATACATTAGAAACATAAAAGTTGTAACTACATACTATATAGAATTATGGAGTTCCTCCTCAAGATGTTGTTCTCAAGACTCCTCCTTAGGAAAAAGATCTAGGGTGAAATGAAAAATATCCATGAACTTAATTATAAGATACTTCATGGAAATTATCCCCTAATAAAGAGAGAACATATACTGCCTCTTCACTATCTTCCTGGTCAAAAAAGGAACTTCTATTGGAAATCATTCAAAAATTCTACCCATGAAACATCTTCCTCCTTACGCTCACCAAAATACAGTATCCACCACTGATGTGCAGTCCCTCGCTTCTGACTAACCGCCAACAGAACCCAGTACTCCATTAGGGCCCAGATCAAACTAAAGGTGATCTCAAGCTCCTCCAACTATCTCTCTATCTCAAAATCATATATTTTACCCTTTTACTTCTCCAGAATATGCCACTAGAAGGAACAAAAAGCACTCTACCATGAATCATCCTCCTTTACCAGGTCAATCCTCTGTTGATAAAATGAATAATCCTAGTGAACCGCCACTTCCTAAACCACATGTGGATGGTGACTAGGATCCATAGGTGAAAGGGGAAAAAATATTTCCTAAGCCTGATAGTATGGAATTTTATTAATATTCATTTAATTAATTTTATCTTCCAAAAAACACCCAATTAAAATAAGAACGCATGAAAACATGATACATGTACCTCCCTAAGGTCTATACCCTGTAAGTGGTTCCACCTCACTTGGTTGTTCGATAGGATCAGAGTCCTTGTATTAGATCATGTGGGGCCCTAAAATCCAACATCTTAACCAGTGTTCTATGGAATATGTCATGCACCAAGATAACTAAAATTTTTTTCCTAACAACCCATGAAATCCTCATTGTGCCTAACTCAAAAATCTTTCATATCCCTCAACAAAAACCTATGACACCACTCTATCATGACCCCCTACCTCCAAAGGTACACCTCTTAGTCTATGAATGAAGAAAAAATTATAATGATTCCCAAGTCCCACCTTCTATAGGCCCAAGTTTGGAGACTAACATCGAGGGTATAAAAATATCACATATGGAAGGAATTTCCCTCTTTGAAAATATATGACTGAGAGATAGGATATCAAAAATAAATCAAACCCATGACCTAATATAAAATAAAATAACTAAAATCATCACATAATGTATGAATAATGTAATCAAATACAAGAAATCTCCAAATAAATACCCAAAAGAAAAGTCTTATAGAAATGACTCAATAATAGCTACAAAGGTCTGAGATATTAATGTCTAGTATAATCCAAATAGTACTCCTAGAAACCTAAAAATAGATTGAATATACATATGGTATGAATACAAGTATACTCAATAGGATCACACCCAAAGTATCTTGTGTAAATGTGAAAAAGGTCATATTAATGCACCCATGACTAAATAGCATAACCAAAAGAACCTAAGTAGGTCAATTAACCAATCTCATCCTCATAAAGTCATGATCACCAAATAACACATCCAGGCATGGTAACATAATAAGAATTATATTAATAAAAAGGGTACCTCTTAGTGATTTCCTGCTTTTTTACCTCTCTTACACCTTAATGATGTACATCTTGGTGCTCTCATGTATTCAGAACCTCACATCTCTCCCAAATACACCTAGGACACTACATCACATTTCACCCAAATACACATAGTCCATTACATCACATATCACCTAAAGACACATGGGTTATCACAACACATCTCTCATGAATACACCTAGGTCATCACATCACATCAATAGTCGTAACTATAGTAGTAGGGTATAATGAACAGAAGGACGTCAACCTCATGCCTTAATCCTACCATGGACAATCCTCACTATAGAAACTTCATCATCTCATCAAAAATAATCACTAGTTCACTTTCTACTTATGGCCATCACAACCCATGTATATCAAACTCAACAGGAAGAGAGAGTAGAGAAGAAGAGGTATCCATCCATCCATCCTCTCCATCAGTATGTTAGGAAAAACACCCCAAATTTTTTTTTGTCAGTACATGCTACTCAACACAGGTTTGGTGAGTATAGAAATCACAAGGAATATAAAAAGTATGTATATATAATCACACACAATCCAAACCTATGGGTTCACAAGAATATTACAATCCCGACTCAAAACATCACCACCCAGCCTCAAAACCTATTCCACTTTTACTAACACAACTAAATTTATAACACCACACAAGTAAGACATAATCCAAAACCCACATTTTGTATTTCATTTCAATTTAATCCAATTTCAAAATTTCCAATTACCAACCAATTTCATTAATTAAGTATATTCATTTTATATTAGTCAATAACCACTTTAGCTACACTTTCCATTTTAATTAAAATGTTCATTATCTATTCCAACCCATGAAATTTTTATTCATCATTTACATTTAATTCCATTACTACCCAGGTAACTATCACAACACACCACATCACAACAACCATTATCCTTATGCTAACAATCCCCCACATTACCACTATTTCACAACCAAAACCAACTCCTCATCAAAACCTCCACATACCATAACTACATCTCATCACATCTACCCCACACATCACAAACATGCATCACCACCACACATCAAAACCATGAATCATCGCTACACAACACAACCATACATAACTGCCACATAAAATAACCACACATCACCATCACACAAATTATTTTAGATCATTCAAGGGGATTTCATCACATTCTACTTTACATTTCAAGGGAACTCTCACACAAACCAGATTTTCCATGTGAAACTAATTTATTAGTTGTATATAAGTGATTAGATACTTTTATTAAAGGTGATATCAATCAATCACACAATAGGGGTTCCACAAAGACATCAATTTTTAACAAAAAAAAATTCCCAACAATTGTGATTTTTAGTGGTACATCAAGCATGCATAATCTCAATAACAAAATATAAAAAGATGTAAAACATGTGATTCCATTACCCTTACCCTTAAATTTCAATTAAACCAACTCTTTATTTTTGATAGGATGATGCAAATTATCTTCCCAAAGATAAATGATAGAATGATTCCTCCTTCATATACAACTAGAAGAGAGATGAAGGATCCCCTACCTCAAACAAAGATTTCCAATCCACTACACAAGGTTGAAACAAGATGAGACAACAATTGAATTTCACAATGAAGGAAGAAACCTCAATTATACTAAAAATAGTAGCCCAAATCACTCCCTTATCAAAAAAACATCAAAACCAATGATTCTATTGAAAGAAATCTCCTAATAATAAATAACAATGATAAAAAATGGGAGAAAAGAAGGAAACTTACCTAAAACCACCATGGATCAATCTCCCAAGTTCAAGGTTGAAATACAAAGATTATAGGCTAAAATTCATCCTAGGGAGGCACTTGGGTCATCCAATAAATGAGAGAAAAGTTATAAAAGTGATAGGGTTTGATGGGCTCAGGGTTTTTATACCCAGTATAAAAAATTCTACACCATGACACATCCTATAACACCTCTCTATAGAATTGATAAAAATAACCAAACCATGGTGAAATGTAAGGGACCAATCCATAGTGATGTTAGTCAAAGTCATGTATGATATTATCGATGATCATCACACTAAAGATCAAAAAAATAGAGAAAGGACCATGAAACAACCAATTCCACATCACTGTAGATATAACATCCCAACCTGGATGCCACTAAAATAGTACTCTAAACTAGTTTGTTAAAAGGCCTCAAGCATGCCTTCCCATATGCCAGATTTTTTGGAATAGCAGTGAGGGACTAGGGTATAATAGTGGAGAGACTATTCCCTCTTATCAGATGTCAAAAAATAGTTAAAATATATAAGGATCACATACAATAGAAAATAAACGAAGTGTAGAAGTAGTAAATAAACTAAAATAGAACATGAAGTTATAATAAATTAAAATTCTATAAAATCTTGAATATCTACATCATACATATAAAAATGGTCACCCACTGGTCCAACCATATAGATACAAGAGTAAAAAATAAATTGAAATAAAAGTATAGGGATATACTACTAAATCTGATCTAGACCACATACCTGGTCTCCAAACACTATAGAACTACACCAACCTGATTAGAATAACCCACACAAGAATCTATGATCAGAAATGAAACTATGGGCATCAACCCTCCACAATGAAACTATGATCAACCTAAAAATCAAACATACGGTCTACACGCAGAATGAGGTGCACGTGCATGGGTGAGAAATAATCTCAATAGGCCACCCAAATAATGAAGCTATAAAATATGCTACTATAAGTGCATGAAAAAGAAAAAAATCTCAGTCTAAACGAGAAAAAAAAATGAAAAGATAAGTAAATATAATAATGTGAAACCACAGTCGAACCCTGAGTCTGTAATCTCAGTCAACTAGGCAAGTGCCATAATGGATTTCCATATCTATATACGTATACATGTATAGCCCGCACCTATACATATATACATAAATATGAATATCCATGAGTAAAGTGAATAAACAACATAAAAACCAACCTAAAGTTGATCCTTGGGTCTATAATCCTGATTGTCTAGACATCCTATACAAGGGAATTTAGTTGGACATCATTTCACTCCATCCGTGTATCATTAAGTGGATATGTGGGTCCATAGTCCCAATCGACATATACCTACTTCATCCAACACCATAAATGTCTTTGAGCAAGCTACGCTAGCATAGGGGGATACTCGTCCAACACCTGGGTTCGCCTGTACTCGCCTAGAATCACTATAACAATGGATTCTAGGTAATTACTTCTGGACATCTGGTAATTTGTCACTGATATAGTCACCATGTTGCTCAAACCATGTAAATCTATTCCAATTTATGATCCCTAGGTCTAGTTCTATAGGAGATCACGATATTTGAAACTCAGATAATCCCTAAGGATCCAACCCTTAGGTGATATATAAGGAGAACTAACCGGTGAGAGGCCATTTCCACCCTTGGAGTCTCTAATAAAGGAGATAGGAATCACCCCTACCATCCAGAAGAGCATGATCATTTCGGGCATCCAATGATGTGACACACCATGCCCAACACTGTGGTCAAGTAACCGATTAGGGAGAGTGTAATAATCATTATCCCTTGGGTGGGTATAATCATCCATGAGTATAGTCATATTGAGGACAGTTTAATCATCCTCATCGCATATAAACCAAATAAGAGAGAAATCATCCTCATCACTCAGGAGAGTGGAATCATCCATGAGAATCATTACTAGGGATGCCATGCCTATATATCATAATAGAAGGATCAATAGTCAGACATTGAGAAACACCTCTGGACATCACAATAATATAATAATCAAATATAAAGGCTCAATATCCAGATCCCATGTAGTACCTATGGTTATACCAATAAATATAAGAAATAACTTGGATCAGAAGTCGTATCCTAGGAAGAACTTCCAATCATCCCAAATATAAAGAAATACACCTAACGTCAGGATCAACAGAAACCAACCAAAAATCACCTCTGGATAACATCATTTCATCAACAATAACCAAGTGAAAGTATAAAAAAATATTGAGGGGGTTGAACACCTAAACCCAACAATACTTCCATAGCCCCATGGTCTTACAAGTTCAAAATAGGTTCTAAGGTGACACCCAGTGCCATCTCAACCCAAACCTGACATAATAAATTAGGGTTGGTCAAACATAAAGGGACCCACTGAGTCCCTCAAGTCATACATAAGAGATTAGTCCTACTTGGGATCCTCAAGGTCCACACACAAGTGAATGGATCTTACTTGGGGTCCTTATATAAAAATTTCAAAGGAGTAATCCTACAAGGGATCCTCAAACAGTAAGCAAGACTGAGGCATCCTACATGTGGTCCTCAGAACAACACATAGGTGAAGTAATTCCATAGGGGACCCTCTATAACCATATAAGAAAGAAGATGCGTCTTACATGGGATCATCATAATGATATACAGGTAAAGGGATCCTATAAGGGATTCCCAAGGTCATTATGCAAGGGAAGGTAACCCACAGGGGCCCTTTGATAACCATTAAGAACGTTGATGCATTCTACTCAAGATCCCCAAGTTCGAAACATAAATAGATGAATCATATAGGGGATCCCCAGTAACAACAAGTATCACTGCCTCATAGGTCACAAGGGAACATCTTGTAAGGGAGATGTCCTCAAAGGAAGATCTACAAAAGCATCGATCAAGAGAGATATCTCATGTCTCATCTCGGAACTTGTCTCACTCTTAGGAGAGACTAGATATGATTACTGGATGAAGAACCTCTCAATTCAAGAAATTCCACCTAGGAGTCCTCAAAACACCTCCTGGGTATTACCATTTAAATCTATGTGAAAAGATAAAAAAATGGACAGATCATGGGTCCAATTCGGAATCCTAGGAGAATAGATACAAAAAACCCCAAAAAGGGTTGCAAAAGGGAAAGTACATTGAGTGTCTCCTTGAGCACATGGTGTGTACACCCAAATCCCCACCTAGGAGTATACTTTTTCATGTACTTGGCATGTAAAATCCCAAGTACACGAAATGTTGGTATTGTACACGGTGTATACCCTACATGAGGTACATAACTGTGTACCTCACATGGTCTGGCCATGTATTCTGCCTAGTCATGTACATCTACATGGCGTTCAACCCACACAGAGTCTGGCTGTGTATTCCACATGGCATGTGCCCCTTACATGGGTAACCGTGCCAGGTACTCAACTACATAACTAATTACCAGTACACGGTGTGTAATGACCATACACAACATTTACTTCAAAAATTTCATCTTCTCCAAATAAGAAGAACACAAGATGTTTGTTTTCTAAACCACACACCGTGTAGATGGGTTTTCCCAATGGAAAACCCCCAAATCACCCTCAAACCCTCGTTTTCACCCCAAAAGAAGTAAATCGACCCTCAAGGGTTCCTAACAAAGTATAATATGATATTAAAACTTGAAAATTCTTAAACTATGGGGATTTATAGTGAAAACTTAAAAATAGTCTACCATTGGGTATAATCTTCCAAATCTTTGCCTATTTTTGTAGTCCACGATTTCCACACAACGATCCAGCGCATCCCGAGCTCTATGGAGGTACCTCCTTATATCCCCCTCTCTTTCTCTCTCTCCCTATCCCTCTCTATTAGTTGTGTGGTGGAGGAATCCCTCTTGGGGCGTATGTGAGAATCCAGAGGAAAAAAGAAAATAAAAAGAAAATAAAGAAATGAAGAAAAAGAAAAGAAAAGGAGACCCGACCCAACACCAACACCCTGCATGAGTTTATGCCCAGCCTTGAAAAAACTCCCCATTATGGACTCAATGACTGAAACATAATCACAATTTGATGATCTGTTCAAAAGATACCGCTAAACAAACCTATGATAATAATTTAATATTTAATTTATTAAATATTAAATATTAATTATTCCACTAAAAATCAAATGGCTCAAAATTCCACCAAACTTATGACCTAGAGTAAAAATCCTATTCTAGGAGCAACAGAGTGGTCAGAAAAATTGTGTGAGATCATATAATATAGGAAAGGACCATTTTACCCCTTATAATAATTTGATAGCAAAAATTAAAATTTCTGATCAAAATTGAGGTCTGAAAAAGAACATAGGTCCTTACAAAATTCCCAATATAAACCTTCTCATACCCAAGAATCCTATTGGTAAGACTAGAAGTTATGATCTTAACCTAATCATCTTCACAATAAGCTATCTAGACTATCCAATGACAAGCCTCATAGCACCAAAAACTATCTCCTACAGAGAAGATATTTAACTGTGACCGATCTAGTAATCCCCACCATAGGAACACCCTTATCATCAACTCAAAACCAAACAATAAGATCAAATACTCACGGAAAAATACCGAATTTAAATGGAAAATGAGAGCCACCACCCTCAAGAAGCCAACAGTGAACTCCCTACCATAAGGCTTACTTTATACTACTCCTCAAGTGCAACCTCAACAGGTTATGTCACACCGCGAAGGACACTTCCTTTTAATTTAATTATTTTAAGGCTTTATTTTGAGTTTCAGTTTGAACCGGTTCTATTTTAAAAAGGAATTTGAGAGCTTTTACGGGTGCTCGACCGTAATCGTGACTAGGCGCGCGAACGCGCTCATGCATGCGACCGCGCACGCGACCGCCCACGTGACCATGCGCGGTGTCCAGGCTCAGTTAATAGTGATATTATTATTTTGGTTGGTTTTATTATTATTATTATTATTATTATTATTATTATTATTATTTCAAATAATATTTTAAGTTGGTCGTTTCTATTATTTTGGTTTTGTTATTATTAGTTTTATTATAAGTAATAAAAAAATTGTTATTATTAATTAGATTATTGTTTTCTTCTTTTCATTATTATTTTCTTTTCTTTTCTTTTTCTTTTTATCCAATTTTATTTTCCCTTTTATTATTATTTTCCCTCCCTTTATTCCCTATTTTATTTTATTTTTATTATTTTTTCCCCTTCCTTTTTTTTCTTTTCTTCTTTTTCCCCTCCTCTCTTTCTTTCCCCCTCTCCCCGCGCGGACCCTCTTCTTTCCCCCCTTCTGTTTGTGCAGCGCGCCTCCACCCTTAAACCTTAGGCCACGCTCTGCCCTGCCTCCTCTCCGGTCCGCAATCGGCGCCCCACCTCCCGGTGAACTGCCTCCCTCCGCCGTCTCCCTCCCATGCCCAGCCTCTTGGACGAACCACCTTCAAGTCGCGCCCTCCTCCTCCCTCGCGTCACCTCCCTCTCGGACGGACCGCCCGACAGACCCTCCCGATGAGCTGCGATGTAGCGCGCCACCGTCTCCCTCCCACTCTACCCAGCCGCGCCGACCGTCGCTGGGCCTCCCTCGGTCTGCTCCTTTCCAATGCCACCCCTCTAACCCCTCACTCTGGTGCCTCTCCCTCATGCCGCCCTCATCAGCCGCAACACCACCCCCCTGCGAACCCGAGTTGTGCCGCACCGAGCCCTTGCCGGACCGGCTACCCAAGTCGCACCCCTCCTCCCCCTCTTCGGCGAACTAGAACAGATTCTTCCTCCCCGAAAAGCCCTGACGCACCTCCAAAAAACCTCTCGGACCCCTCTCCTTAGGTGCGGAGTCCCTCATTGTTCATCCTTTTAATTTTTTGTGGTGTTTTGGTTAGGGTTTATATTGTTTTTGGTATAATCTTTTTTGTTGCAATTGTGCGGTGTTTTGTTTTAAGGGTCTCTTTGGTCTTCTTGCAGTGTGTTCATCGTGTGATGGGAGTTTCGCACCAAGCCCGCAATGCTTCCTACACCGAGTTAGGTGGTTCCACTCTTAATTATTATCTATTTAATTAATATTCAAGTTTAATTTATTTAGTACGTTGTTTAATTAATTTTCATTGTGCGAAATTGATCTTCTTTGATGTTTGATTTGCATTTTAATTCTTTGGAAGCATGTTTATAATATGTGTACTTGCTGCTGGAATGTCATCTCTGGTTAATTATTAGCTTTTTTTTTTGTTGTGAGGTTAGCCTACTAATTATTTTGGTTGGTGTGCTTTAATTTTTTACTTGAGGTTTACTATGTCATAATTCATTTATTAGTGCATTTTGATGAGATGAGTACGTTGTTTCTGTGAAAACCCATGTTGGACTATTCACTAGTGCTTTATAATATGTGTGGATTATTTTTTAGGATGTACAAGGGTTGTAGTTGGTGTTTTGGTGTTTCGTCGGTATTCTTTCTGTCTTAAATGATCATTCGAGTGGATTTTTGGTGTTTTAGTCATGTAGCATAATTTTAAATGGCTTGACATGTTTTCTTGGCGGGTTGTTTAACTATTGTAATAGTCTTTTTAACTACGTGTGTAGTTTCTTTAATCGCATGTGTGATGCAGATTGAGTTCCCAAGGTGGCCTTGTGTGCATTTGGTTATGTGAGGGGGGTTTAGGTCGGTCTAGTGTGTAAAACATTGTTTTTATCTCAAAAATTTATTTATGAAAAGTTTGGGTTGTTTTATTAAATAGTTATTAAGAGTGAAATTTTGCTTTGGTTAAATTTTGTGAATATTTTCGGTGCTTACAGTCATGCGACATGTGTGAAATTTTCTTAATCAATTCCGTTAGTGGCGTGTTTGATAATGGAAGTGATTTCTTTGATTGTGCAGTTGTTTTAATTGGTTGTGTAATTGATGCAGATTTTTCTTTGAGATATTTTTAGTGTGAATCTTATTTCAAATTGATTTTGTGTGTGAAAATGGTTTTTTTGGCGTGCGTAATGTCTTTTTTGGTTTGATTATGTGATTATGACATAAGACTTGAACTCTGAACTACTTGATCACAAACGGGAAGCTCAGGTAGTTGGGAGGGTGAACTAGACTAGTGTGCTAGTATTCCGGAGGTGACTCGACCCAGTTTCACTAGCAGGACTGACAATTTCAACACTAACTAAACTATACTTTTTTGAGGGTCTTGGTCTTCTAAGCCACGTTTTCTGAGGTTCTTGGCCTTCTAAGCCATGTTTTCTGATGGTTGTGACCTTCTAAGCCATGTTTCACCAAGACACGAAGATATAGGGGGCCGAGCTAGCTAACTCTCATGCTGCCTCTCCCATATTAGTGCTCATTGGTTACTTTACACTCATCAGTGTGACACTTTAGTTATTTTAAAAGTAAGGGTGTGTGTGTGTGTTTAAATTTAAGTTTTTTTTTAAAAACTGCTTTCTCTAAACCTGTTTTCTCTAAATTTTTTCAAGCTTTTAGTTCTTTTCTTTAATTAAAATTGAAAATGTATTTGTCATTTAATAATTGTGCATGGAACCTTTTCTCGGTGGCATCTTACTGGGATTTTAGCTCACACCCTACATACACCTTTGGGTGTATGTAGTTTCTGTTTCGTTTTCTTTCCAGGTTGAGGCGTCGGGCTTAGCATTGGTGTTTTGGGTTGTCAGTGGCAACCTCTTGTTGGTTTGGTGGTGGTGGCTTGGGGATGTGACTCCTCAAGTCTCACAGAGGTTTGTGTTAGAGTTTTGGTTTCCTTTGATGTAGTCTCTTTTGGGTTTTTAGTTCAAGTTGTAAACTTTAAATCTGAACTTGGCTTAAGGGTCTGTTTGGTTTTCAGTTTTTAGTTTCAATTTATTCATCTTGTTGTCTGTTTTATATTTATTCATCTAGTTAAATTGTTCCCAAGTTTATTTTGATACCCGGGCACTTGTGCTAGCCCGTGGGGATCGGGAACGCCCTTCGGGGTTTTCTGCGGACCGGGTCGGGCTCCAGGTCGGGCACCGGGTCCGATGATGACCCGGCCTGGTTCGTGACAAAATGGTATCAGAGGATATTTTGTTGTTTTCATTTGGGATGTCAGATAGATCGGAGATAGGATTGTCGGTACTTGAGTGTTAGTTGCGGGAAGAGTGTCGCGAACTCTTGATCATTCCAATCATCGAGTAACCAGGGGTAGTTTGGGATTTAAGTTTTAGCCTTTCTCTATGTGGATGGGGGATGACAATAGGAGTAAACCGGTACTGTGCACGGTCTCACATGGAGTAGTGACCCATGTGATGATCGAGAGTACGGTTCGACACTCCTTGTGGTTGGTTCTTGCCTAGGGCATGGTCTGGTAAACCATGTAGCTGGGCTAGACATGACCACTAGTCCTCCACCCAGGTGCTTTAATGTTGGTGTTGTCTTGCTTCAGTTTTGTGATTGGCGCCAAATTGTTTTCCTTTAAAAAGGGAAGCAGACTTTCCTGCTCCTCTTATTTTATTTCAGGGTGCATTTCTCTTGGACCTTGTTTTTGGAATTTGGCGTTGATTTTTCAAACTTGAATTTTTAAAGGTATGTCTTGGGTTATCTGAAATTGAAATGGTTTTTTTAGAAATGGAAATCATTCTTGAAATTTTCCTTGAATTTTTGAAATGGTTTTGAAAAGAAAAAGGTATTTTTGGATATTGAGAATGTTTTGTTTTGAAATCGG